>PYHW01010406.1:794536-811250 GCA_013186435.1 Turdus rufiventris | reverse complement strand
CGTGAATTAAACATGAATTCATGATAAAATCATCAAAATGCAAAACAAAGTGATGGTAGAGGGATCAAAGGCACCTTCTTAGTTGCCAGAGAAATCAAAACAGCAAAAGAATTTGGAGTTCACAGTGCTAGCACGATCTCCTAGGACAAGTGCACATGAAATATGTGAAGAAACTCTTCACCCTTGTGTTTCAGCAGCAGAACTGAAATGAACACAGAATGAATTAATTATAATTATTATTACACTCAGATGGGGTAACAGTCATCAGATTATCTGGTAGCACTTCTGAAAGGCGCTGTTGCAGGTCACCAAGAGTTTCATATCGTCACTGTGCAAGTCAAGTGGCCACAAGAAATTCGCATCCAAGGTTTTTCAGAGTGCTCTTAATGAGAAACACACCAATTGTGTCAGTTTTAAGAGCACAAA
Organism: Turdus rufiventris; assembly: GCA_013186435.1. Classification (NCBI taxonomy): domain Eukaryota; kingdom Metazoa; phylum Chordata; class Aves; order Passeriformes; family Turdidae; genus Turdus; species Turdus rufiventris. The sequence continues at coordinate 810,824 of PYHW01010406.1, read as the reverse complement.
AGAAACTATATTAAAAAGTTTGGGTTCACAGACTGAACATTCAAAATTAGTATGAAATGCAGCTTTTCAGTTTGGGCATTCAGAAGCATCACCACACAAAAAAAATGTGATGTAGGACTGAATTTTTCTCAAGAAGTCTCACTTTCCCCATGCTGCTCTCTGCTGTCTTCAGCTAGGGCAGAGAGGCTCTGGAGATGTTGCTTGTAATATTATTTTATCTAATATGGGGGCTGTCCAGTCCACTTACTCATTTCACAAAGACAACAGACAGAATAACATATGGTAATGATTTGCAGTCACAGCTGCCCTTGCTGGGATTTGAAAGGGGAAAGACTCTATATCCATTACTGCCTCCCTGAAAACCTAATCCTCCAGGGGATAGGAATTGTCTCTTTTGTTAGTTATTATAATTCTCTGATTACTATTGATAGTGTTGATTTAAATACGGGCAAGAGAAGCAGCGCTATCAGATTAGCATTGAATACAAGGCAACTGGAGGTGCTGTGCTGCTCTGGGTGACACAAGTCCCATTCCCTGCCGTGAGCCACATGTCCCACCACCAGAGCCACACTGCAGATTTTATTAAGGAAGCTGCTGACTTTGCTGGTGAAGGTAGAAAGCGGGGCATGTCCCCCTGTTCCACTCCTGTGGGCAGCCTTGGGGCTGATTTCTCACCCAGGTGCAGCCCCCATATCCCAGGAAAACCCCTTTCCCAGTATTATGCTCTGAGGCTGATGGACCTGGAGCGCATCAGGTATGAGGAGAAAGTTAGAAAGACTTTGTTCTCCCACAATTATCTGTCATGGGTCCAAACATGATACTACAAATGGTTGAACAATGAATGTTATTTATTTAAATATATGAAGGAAGGATGACACGCTAATGTTTTTCATATGATGTTTCAAGGAAGAGAAGAACCTAAGGCAAGCATTTCTAAAGTTCACCTTAATGTGAGAAGACTGTGTAATACCCTTGAAGGATTAAGCAGTCCTGGCCTTGGCATATTCATCATTCTGCTCCTGTCACAGCACTTGATTGAATGTTTTTTTGGGAGGTAGAGATTAAATTGAACCAGAACTAATTGAAGGTATATTTAATAAAAGCATCATCATTGTAATGAGTATACAACTGCTACGCTAATGCTGAATAATGTTTAAGCTACTGAACAAGTCCATATTGTTTCACCTAATAGGATTCACTGATTATCAAATAATTAATTCTACCCTAATTTTGCAACACCATTTGAAAATGTGAAACCCGCTCATAAATTAATTAATTCTCAAGTCAATAAAAGACATGAGTGTCTGGGACTTACAACTGCTTCTTCTGAAATCAACCAAGGTATTGTCACTTCCTTGAGCCATACAGGATTGGTTTTGGTTCCTTGAGCACTTAGTGTAGTTATTACATTGTAATCATGTGTAATACAAGCCTGGCAGACATGGCTGAACACTGAGCAGCCAAAGCTGCTCTGAATCTTTTATTCACCTTCAATTACAGTGATGTCCCTTTTCAGAGCTTCAAACCTTTACTTGCATTCTTACCTTTTTTTCCAACCCGCCCTCTGCTCTCTGTATAGATGTCTGCACATCTGGTCAGGACATTGAATTTGAAGATGATATTATGACTGATACTTCCCATTTTTCAGTTCAGTTTCACAAGCTATTGGCACACTGGTTGTGAACGCTGCTTACAGAGCCAGGAAAGCAGATAGCATAACAGACCAGCTCTTCAAAATCAAGCATTCTTGAAAACAACAACAACCAAACAAACAACCCCACAAACAAACAAAGGAAATGAATAAATAAATAATCTACAACCACAAGTCATAGTAAACATTCTTGTTCCTGTAAATAAATTTCTTTTGTGCAGTCAGGGCTTGACTAGATGCAATTTTAATTTCCTCTTCTATTCTTTTTACCGTAAGGAATAGCAACATCTATTGACCCATATCATGCAGACCTGGCTTACAACCACAGAGATTTCTGCAGTCCTTCCAAAATCAACCCAGCTAGTAAATGTATGAGAAAAACTGGAAAGGAACATTATTCTTTAAATGGTAGGGGGTAAAAACTTTTAACTCTCTCACTTAAGCAAAGACATTCTCTGATTACCCTTGTCCTTGAGCATATGGAAAGAACGGGCACCAGCCTTGACCTCAGCATTTATGATCAATAATAGGGCTCTTCCATCACCCCCTCACCCATCTATATATAAACTCTGGTTCTATATGCCATTTATGCTTATGGGTTTTAAATAATTTAGTCAAATACTTTTGTAAGGTACTTGCCAGTATTCACTCACTTTACAGTGTCTTAGGTTGCAATGCAAGATGCAACCAGAAGTATCTAGTCTATCACCATCTGTTAAAACCAGGTGGAACAGTGATCCTTATCTCTTTCATGACCCATCCCTCATAACTCCAGGCGGAATTTCCTCTGTTAATGGGTCACTGAGTCCCACTACATGACTGACAAAATTACATGATCCCATTGGGAGATGCTCCAGCCAGGGGGAGGAGTCAACCTTTCCTACCTAGATAAAATCTGAGATTTGGAATATTAGAGCAGCCTTTTCACACTGGATTCCTAGAGGAATTCCAGGCCCACCTTCATCACCACTGAACCTTCAAAGGAAAACTATACCCTTCTACAGGAGCACTGCTTCAACAGAACCACATCTGTCACTGCAAGAGGATGCAACCACCATTGATGGGACTGCTACCAACACCCTGCCAGACGGGGTGTCAGGTTGTACTCTGACTTTGTCAGGGTTTCGGTTTTTTGTGTTACTTTATTTCTATTTTAATTTTCCTAAAAGAGAACTGTTATTCCTATTCCCATAGATTTGCCTGAGAACTCCTTAATTTCAAAATTATAATAATTTGGAAGGGGTTTACATTTTTCATTTCAAGAGAGGCTCCTGCCTTTTTAGCAGACACGTGTCTTTCAAACCAAGACATACAGGAAGTAAATACTCAGCAGATTTCAAAAGTGATATGAAAAGACCATTTCAGGGACCAACAAGAGTTTTATCATGACAAAGGGTGCTGCCAAATGATGCTACTTTCATTTAATTTCTCTAATCATGTAAACTAAAAAAGTTTTAAATCCAGCATTTAAGAAAACACTGGAGTTCCTCATTCAATCTCACAATTCCTGTAAAAACTCATTTTAGGGTCCCCAGCATTTAAAGAAATTAATATAGGAAAGTGTTTACTGGTGCTCTTTGTTTCTCCCTCCACACCTTTTAAAGGAAATTCCAGAAAGCCTTCAAGTTGTCTTGGAAATATTATGGATATCAGAGCAACTTTAGAATCCTGCCAATTGCCCTCCTTCTGCCCTTCAACACTAGTAAAAGCCATTAAACTTTCAAGGCTGGCTTGCCTTAATTAAAGTAGGGAACAGAAACCTGAGAAGTTAAATCTTGCTAAAAATGCCAGAGCCAAGAGAAGGCAGCAATCAGAGATACACGAGCTAGACAACAGCTCCAAGATCACGTATAACACCGAAGAAACAACACAAATATTTGTAAACTATCAAAAAAATAATAAAACAAACAAGCAAACAAAACAAAACAAAAACAAAAACAACAAAAAAGCCAAAACCCATAACCGCCAAACCCCAGAAAAGTCTGCTATGAACAAGCCGAGACTTATTCAAGCACATCTTAAAAGAAACGTAAGGGAAAAGATATTTCCCAGAAGATGTAGAAAAACTACTCATATTTCTGGATGTCTCTCTCCTTCTGGTAGCCTGACACTTCTTTTTCATTTCTAACATCACATCAGTCATAAATCAAAAACAGAAAAGCAGAGTAATAGGTGGCAAAAAACATCTAGAAGGTGACATAGCACCAAAGGAGTGGAGCTGGCTATGGCAAATAGCTGTTAAATTGGCAAAAGGAAGTGAAAATGGAAATAATCAACTCCAGCCTGGTCCAGGGAGCAGACAGAGAGCAAGGGCACATCCAGCCTCTTTGACTGCCCTGTTCTGTACTGACACTACAACAAAGGAGGAGGAAAAAGCACCGGATGAATTGCTTCCCTTTTTTCTTTTAAACAAGAAACTTTGTAAATTCACCTGATTCCTCTCTATTATAAAGACCATAGAAATTTTGAAACAGTGTGTGCAAGGTCTACTAAATAGCTAGAGAAGAGGGAAATTAAAAGATCATAATGGGTTTCTTGTGGGGTCCCAAAAGAGATTGCGATTGTCTCGGATTTTACAGGCATTTGCCCAAGACTAATGCCACCTAAAACAGTTGTAATCCAAATACCCGGAACCTAAAGAATGATTACCTTAAAGTGGGGTAATTCAGTAGTTACCTGGAGTCAGCAGCAGAGCAGAAGTGGAACAGAGATGCCTGTTTCCATTAAACCACCCTTCCTCACAAAATCATTCTTAATTCCATTATTTCCCTTTATTTCTTCTGGTCCCTCCATAATCTTAATTGTACTAATTCATAGTAGGAGATAATTTTATTAATTTACAGTTTAATTAATTAAATGTTTAAATGTATCTGCAAGGAAATTGTCCTAAAAGGCAAATACTTAAAATTATCCTGCAGATAATGAGTGAGTGGCTCATGCTACCTAACAGAATTTTTATCTTCTGACCCATCCTCTTTCCTAAACTGCTATTTAATTTCCACTCAGTCCATGAGATATAGAGCAGGGGTTTACAATGTCTAGTGAACATAATATATGGAGCCTGATTCTGTACAGGGGGAGCAAAGTGAAATGCCTAGTACACAGGTCAGGGACATGTGAAACGGAGTCCAGACTCTTCATCACTGTGTCCATAATTCAGTTTAGTTGCTACAGAGTCACACTGATGGCCTCTGGAAATCAGAGCCATAAAGTTTTTATTGTAATGCAGAGGTACCAAAAAGGTCAGAGGTGTGCGTTTGGTTTAGCAGCCTTCATAATTAATACTGGGGGTTTTTTGGGATAACTCATTCTAGCTTTATGCTTGTTGAGGAAAAATTAGTTGTTACATTTCCCGTAACAGCTGTGTACAAATTAATTGCAGCCCTGTCTCTTTCATGTCTGCTGTCACATCTCCTCACCTGCACACATGCACACACACACTCGCTCTCCCTCAAGCATGTGGAAAGCTGGAATTATTTTGGGCAAAGAACAAGTTCCCCTTTTTGAGTTAAACCACACACGTGAGGCTTCCTCTTAATGATGCCTGCTAGGTGAAGTCCTATACAAAGTCAGGAGCCACCCCACGTACTTTAATGAATTGCACAGGAAGAAGTCTACCTGTGCTTGAAGGGAGCAACACTCACTCCATACCAATTAGGTTACTTATATCAGGTAGTGTATCATGCCCATGCTGATATAAATTAGAAAAGCATCATTAATTGCACAATATTCATAGCTATAATGGATACTGAAGTATAAATAATTAAGGTAGGGAAGTAGCTTAGCTTTGTTTTAATTATCAAACCACTGGAATCATGCTGATTTGCAAGAAATAGTTCTCAACTAACTCTTTTCCCAAAAAGAGAAAGAAATCTTTGTAAATGTTTAGAGTTTAGCACACTTCAGACAAGAGTTGATGAATTCTCACACCAAAATTTGCATGTTAAGAAGACACAAAAGCAAGGACTGTATCTTTAGTGTGATGATGTGAAGGCACAAGCAGATGCATTTGAGGGCATCCTTTTGAATCATGAACAACTAATGTTGGGAACAGCCTCCATGAGACATAAGGCACAGAACATTTCACCTCCATGACTCTGAACTTTGGCAAAGGTTAAAGAAGAAAGAGATTTATGATCTCTGCCATGTAAATTTAGTGACAGATGCTTCTCTTACCCCACTAAAACAGAAAGAAAATCTCTAGATTGTTTATACTAAGTGAAAGAAAATAAGACAACCTTCCACATGCAGTTTGTTAATTTTAAAGGATAAAATTTCTTTTCTCTATGTCATATGTGTCCTGTTGGATTATCCTTCAGAGAGCATCTCACCAATATTCTTCCCAAAAACATATTGTAAATTAAAATCACGTGAGGGTTGGCAGAACAAATTATCTTACTTTGTTAGTTTATCCATCTTACTGACTCTATTTTTAAAACTAATTTCTAGAGCAAATGATGATTTAATACCCAAATTTACAATGTATGTAGCAATTAATTTTTCTTCTGTCACTAAAATATTTTTCTGTAATGTAATGTTTGCATTGGTTTGTGACCACTGTAAATAATCAAGGTAAAAATAGCCTACTACCTGAAGCAATCTAGAAAACGGTTTAGGACTCTATGGATTGTTTAAATTGTTTCTGCAGAGAAATAATTTTTTTTTCCTTTTAAATCTACTTTAAAAAGATTACTTCTTATTTATAATTGTCCTTCAGTATGATTAAAAAAATAAAAAAGGAAAGCAGCATGTAAAATACCACTATAAGGCAAAATCTAAAATTTACGAAACAGAAAACAATGCAAATGCCATAATGAAATTTATTTAATGAAAAATACTTAGCAATCCTGTAGGAAAAAAAAAATTATTTCACTTATCCAGCAAAAGAAGAGTTAAGATAATACGGAGAACAATTCTGTGAAATTTGGAGAGTTGCTTACATTTTTAGTAAAGTTAAAAACATTCACTTACCAGAAATCAATAGAAATACAGATATATAGAATCATGTGTAATACAGCTCCAGCATTGATTGCATTAATAACTGCAGACATCTAAAGACTTCTGTATAAAAAGTGCTCCTTCTCAGTTTTGTACAGAATGTGTGTTCTATATGGATGATTTGTGTCATCCACCTTCTTTCATTTCACAGATGAAAGTTTAATATTTTTTCATACCTTTGGTTAAGATACTCCATCTCTAAGTTCTACCATTACAAAATGATGAGTGAAAATGCATTTATCGCCTAGAACATGAAGTTCTGTTAATTTCATTTTACTTTGGATCTTTTATGAATTTCTACACATTAAGCTAAACTACACTTGTAAATGAATTAAGAATATGATTATCAGTAAGGCATAACAATACTTTGGGTACAGTATATCATTATCCTATTTCTATGTATGCAGAAATTAAGCTACAGACTGGCATATGTTCCTATCTGTAGTTGCATGCACATTCCAAAACAACCAATGGAATCTCTTGTACATGTCAATTCAAACCTGTTTAGATAATCTCTAAAAACCTAGGTATCAAATATTTTGTGCTATTTCTCCAGTGTATCCAGGATGGATTTGATGACTCCAACACTAAAGTGAAACTTCTCTTTCTTCTTATCATTTCCTCCCTTTTACTTTCCATCTCAGCTGTGGACAAGTTATTTCTGTATTTACACAGAGATGTATCACTGAACATAAACTTTAGGTGTAGAAAATTTTGTGGCTTTCAATTTTTTATTTATTTTTTTTTTAATATTTGTTCATTTAAACCAAAACCATTTATCTTTTCTGGGTCATCTTCAAATTTCACTGGATTTGGTTTCTTTTTCTTTAAGATATGACTCCTAGTCTTATTTTTCCTTTATATTTTCAAAGTTCATGCCGGTGTGACTCCAATCTAAATCAATATCTAAACCCCATGGAATTAAGTTCTTTTGCAAATGTAACCTTTGTGACAGAGTATCTGTGTGTGCTCTGAAGCAGATTCTGCAAAAATAAAACGATCTTTGCAAAATCTGCAGTCGGATCCTTCTCACCTCCCTTTAGTCACTTAACTGACACCACGGCCTTCTGTGCATGGTCTAGATCATCTTGAGTCACAGATGTCACAGAGAGAAATGCAGCAATTGAGGCACTGCCATTCCAGCTAGCAGAGAACAGCCATGCTCTTATCCAAGAATGCGTGGACTCCTCATGGCTTGGGTGCAGGAGTCATCTGCAGGAGAGGAAACAGCTGCAGAGGCTCCTTCCTGCTGATGCACACAGCCCAGAGATGTTCCTGTCACCTGGTTTTACTGACACATACATGGCTCTCCTATTGGCTGATCAATGTCTGTTACCCCATATTCCCAAAAATAAAAAGCAGTCAAAACCATCCTGTGTAGAGCATGTCAAGTCTATGTTTTCTTGGGAAGAAGCAGGTGAAATGAGCTCTTAAATTGGAAGATGTAATTGATACTAAAGACCTTACTCCTCATGATCTCAGTAATGATCCTGACTGAAGCGAGGGCTAACTAGAGATAGAGCACAGAGCTATTATCAAGTTTTGGCAAATTAATTCCTTAGAGAGTCACTTGTTACTCTTCAAAAACAGCCATTCCCAAAAAGAAGCCTGTGAAAGTGAGGTCAGCGCCTTTCTGACCTGCCTGTTGGAGGAAGACATTTGGGAGCAGCCCGTGTTTTATTCCAGCAAAGCTGAGTGCCAGACACAGCAGCAGCCTTTCCAGAAGGACAGGCACTTCCATCCACAGAGTGTGAGAGGTGACCGCGCTTTGCCCACACAGAGCCTGGAACGTGGCTCTTTCCCTGCCAGTGGACCCACCCCTGCCCTCACAGTCCGTTGGAAAAGGAGTACATGCAATTGATGCTCAAGTTTAGAAGTCTGTCACCTTGTCTTACCTCCAGATGGGTGACACTCCTCCTTCTCTAGCCTGGAAGGAAAGGAAAACATTTATAAGGTCTGCCTGTGACTTTAGGGCACAGCAGCCACAGCCTGAGCATGGTCACCTCCTGTGGCAGCCCTAAACAGGGAAAAAGTGGGAACCTGACTCATTGCTTTCCAAAATAGTGACCTTTTTCTCCTGGCAGCCAGTTCCCACATTCAGCTGGCAGGAAGGCAAAGCAAGCTTTCGTTATCACTTCTTCCAGCAAGGCAATGAGAAGGAAAAAGCTATTTCCTCCTCCCAGGAGGTCCATTGCCATCCCTTAGTGGGGAGTAATAGGAGAGAAGGAGAACTCAGCATATCCTGTGATCTGATTTTCTTTCCTCTCTCACAAAGAAAAGTGCAGATCATCACTGGCAAATAAACAGCTACAGCAAATGAAACAAAAACCGAACAAAACACTGTCTTGTTTTCTTAATTACATTTTAGATTTCACTGCTGCTTGGGCTTCCAAAAGAGCAGCCCCGTTCCTCTGGGTCGTAAAGATTTCAAGCCTGCTTCAAACCAGTTCCTGCAGCCACCTTTAACCCAACAAGGCAACAGTTGTTTTCAGATGTACAAATGAGTTTAATAAGGGTCCCAGCAAGACTCTGAAATCATGGTTGACTTGTCACACCTCCAGCCCCCCAGGCTGCATTCAGTTATTGATCTGTTTATTGCTTCCGCCGAGCAAACACTGTCAATCCACCTCTGCCAGAACCCAGCCTGCAGCATGCGGTAGGCACTGTTATTACTATTTAAGTGATAAATGAGACATACATTTCATTGAGCATGCTTGTGAAAAAGAAAATATTTATTTTTCTAAAAGCACAAATACTTAGGAGAGCCAGCAAGTTGCTTCCTTTTTCATTTCTTGCTGCAAGCAGTAATCATATTTACTGACCTCCAGGTGGAATTGCCCATATGAAGCAAAATGTTGCTATTAAACTTTGGTGTTTTGGTTGGGCATCTTTGGGATAAACATTACAGAATTTAAAAAAAAAATAAAAATAAAATAAAGAAAGAAAGGGCTCATTCCAAGACTCACTGAAGTCTGTGAGTGTCTCACTATGGACTTCAGTGAATAGTTTTTATAAAAAAGCTTGGAAAAATACTAACATTTAGCCCAGTTTTGGAGTTCATGTGTTGCTTGGCAGTTCCTTCCTCACACACAGGAGCATTGCAGATTATATTCCTCTCCCTTGCGCATGGAGAGGGGGAGGCTTACTCCTGCCTGGGGATGCCAGGTGATCCTACCCCTCCTGGGAAAAGACATTTCAGGCTTCAGAAGATCTGGCATGCTGTCTGCATGGCTCATCCTGTAATTCCTCTCCAAACCTTTATGGTGAGCACCTCAGTCCTCCAGGACCCAAAGCAGTGAGTCCCTGGCTGGTACACGTAGGCACACATAGGGTTCACACCTCAGCAAGACATCCACATGCCCAAAGCTGAATGCATGATGAGCCTTGCTGAAGTCACCTCCTTACGAGAGATGCACGGGGGGTGTATTTATTATTGTTTCTCCAGTGGCCCAGCAGATCCTGCACATTCAGTGCAGGTTTGTGACCTTATTAGAGGTTTTAAAAAGCATATTTCATCTGTCTTGAGGCAGACCAAACAGGAGACAAAGCCCACTGAAAAAGGAGTAATTTTCCAGGTTAATAATGCAAAAAAGCCTGTTTCCATTTGCATCCACCTGTACCCTGCAGATTTTCCTTTCCTTGAGGACACAAGAGGACACTAAAGCCCTCATGTCAACCAGGACCACATCCTGCAACAAGACAAGAGCTTGTGATTCTGCCCAGTGCCAAGTTTGATGTGCAAGAGAGAAGGGGCTCAGAGCTGGGCTCTGGAACAGAAGAATTTCTCCACAGGAGGAAGAGAAGTTGGGATCTGACCTTTCTTGAAAGCCACAGTGCTTTCAAAAGCCACCTTCACACACTGAGGAGCAGCTTATTGCTGGGTATTAGCCAGAATCACCAAGGTCAAATATACTTGATCAGGGATTTAGAAATTCTGCTAGTTGCACCAGCTGGACAATCTATTCCATACCTGTTCATTCACTCCTAAATCATGACTGACTGGTGCTCCCCTCACATTTTATGCTGAAACTGCGTAACAGTCTCCATTTCTCCATCCCCTGGATATTCTTCCTGTTCCTGATAAAAAATGATAAACAGACTCTTACCTGACCTTGAGTTGACAATGCATTTAAAGCTTCCAGCATATCATTCTTCATTGGACTGAAAATGTGGAGAGTACTCACCTGCTTAAGCAAATATTATCTAAAAAAACCCTCAATCTGCAAATGTGTCTTCCACTACTTAAAATTTATTTACTAAAATTATTGATAAGCTGTTACACATGTTATCTTATTGCAGACATCTAGAAATTATGAAGATTCAATGTCAAACATTAATATTCAATATGCTCTGGATGTATACTACTTAACAGAAAATCAGATTTAGCATGGCACTATTAATTTTTCTTCCCTAGCCTTGTTTGGTTTTTTGGGTTTTTTAAAATACAAGATAGAAATCCCAAAGTCTTCTGCTTCAAATTGTAAGAGAATATAACAAGAAAGGCTACACTGCATCTGCCCTCCAGCATCTCCATTACCTCCAGCAAATCTTTACAGGGAGGAAAAAGCAGATGGGGAAACTGCCTGGAGACAGCTCCAGCAGAAGAGAAGGAGCCTCTCAGATGGAGATGGAAGGAAGTGGCTATTTGCTGGGAGAAGCTGTCATGAGAAAAACAACTGTGGGAGTGGGAGAATTGAGAAACAAAATGAACACATCAATTTGGGAATGATTACCTTCAGAGATGAACTGGAGCAAGTGAGAATAAAGGCTGGATCCAGTCTTTGCACTTTCAAGGTTCATTTCTTATACTCTCTGAATAGCTTGGTCCACAGATCTGCTAAATTATGTTTCTGTCCTAAAATGTTCCAGACACATTGAAGCAAAGCAGCACTATTCACTGCAGTAACGAGGATATCTCTTTCTCACACAGAGAATCCACTGCTAGGGATTTCACACAGTACACTCTAAAATTATATTTGTCATCTGTGATCTATTAAGCCTCCTATCTACAGCAAGCTAATGAGATTTTATGAAAAGTTTCCTGTTACCAGCTATAACCAGAACTATGGTCAGATAGGATTACACCCTAAATTGCATTCACATATATAGCACACGCTGTTTGGATTAGAAAGCACAACAGGAACAATTTGTTGAGACATCATGGTACCATGCCTAAGTTATATAATTTTCTAAGACAGAATCAGGGAAGGAATTATCCCATTCCCACAGATGTAAAAGGAAAACAAATTATGAAAAAAAAAAATAGGATTGATCTCAGAAAGTTTGTGATATGGAGGACAAGAAAATCTCCTGGTTTGTGAAAGGACTGGAATAGGTGTCAGTCAGTGGCCATAAAAAGATCCAAATTAGACTTGGAAACTGGGGGATTTGCACCAGGGAAAGTAAAAAATGGGGAAATAGAGCAGGCAAGCCACAGACTCCCTACCAACATCTGAAAGCAAGATGTGCATCTAATGAGGCTGGAGAAAATGGCCTTTTGTCTGCCTAGAGCATGGACACAGCAGCAAGAAACCACTGAAGCAATTTCCCATTAATTTTCCTGTGCTCCAAGGAAGGCTTGCAGCTCCACAGCTGTGTGTTGGTGTGTGATGTACAGGGACAACACAGTAAGTCCAAGACAAAATGCCAACTCAAGCCAGGACCTGAATGGCTAGAAAAAAAATTGCTGCAGAGGGAGGCATACACCATGAGCAGGTTTGCCTGTGGAGCAGGTGTGGAGCTCTACAGGAAGGGGATGCTAACACAGACCAAGTCCGGCACTCTTTTCTGAGACCACACATCCTTCTGTCACTGCCACCACCACACAGAGGGACGGCACTCAGAGACAGGAATTAGCAAGCCTAGGGACTGAGCAACACTTAATCCTGTTTTCAGAGCAGGAACACCAAGCTGTGAAATTATTCATTTTTTTCTTCAATTCCATTGAATTGCTTCATTCTGAAAGTCTGAGGAGCTGGCAGTGGAGGAACCTGGCCATCAGGTTAAAATAGGTATTTGAGTCAAATTGCTGGCAGCAGAAGTGACCTTTTCCCCCTTAGTAGAAAATAACTACTTCTGAGCTTGTTTTGGATCCACTTATCAAAGATGTAGATTGCATCTGTTCTGCATAGCAAGCTGAGTTATCAATATTTCAGATGCATCTCTGTGGGGTATCAAGTAATACTTTGATCCTAAAGTAATTTAAAAATCTACTGTTCAATTTTATTCTTCCATTATGAATGATGTTATCTTTTAATTATGCATCCACCCAGTCCCAGCACCTTCTCATTTCCATTTGCAAAAAAATAATTAAAAATTAAAATGTCTTCTCTTGGGTATGGAGACCCCCCCAGTAGTCCACTGTCAGGTTTTGCCTGGAAACTTCCACACCTTTGCTCAAATGCAACCTTTCTGCTTCACTTCTTCTTGATTTACATTGAAAAATTTGCTTTTTATCCTTCTGTGCAGTGTGGGTTTCTGAAATGTTTTATGTTCCCATAAAGATGAAGAAGAAATTGGTCTTCTCTGGTTTACATTTGGGGGAAGGGCAGCAAGAAATCTTTACCTTTCCAGCACATGGCAAATTTAAAAACATGGGAAGATTTGCAGCCTGCTACGTGCTGCTTGATGTTTCCTGTATCTCCACTTCTTTGGAAGGATGGATAGGGAAGCAGTGAGCTCTGACACAGCAGATGAATGCAGTTTGGAACAGACTGAGGCTTCTCTTGCCTGCTTGGTCTATTGCCTCTGGAGGAACTAGATGGTCACAGGCCAGACTGGCGTCTGCTGATGCCTCCCAGGAGATGAATATTGTTCAGAAAAAAGCACAGATCTTTGACAAATTTATGACTCAGTTCATCCACTTCTACGATTCATCAGGATGTTGTAATAACTTTTGTGTTACCATGTTCCTAGAAGTAGCACTTCCTTTCTTTGCCCTATCTGCAATGTTATCTCAGTAGTATTTATCTTGGTGCTTAGGCAATCTCAGCTAACACATCTATGCCCTACTGTTATTAAAAAGGCCATCAAACCATGAAATAGTTATATAACAATAAGGTACAACTTCAAGTCTTGCAATGCAGCTTCACCCTTTAACATACATGGATCACAGAGCAGCCCAGGTCATTTTATTCTGATAATTGTGGGCACAAAGAACCTACACACAGAATATGTTTACTATGAATTTAAGCTACATCAAGAAATTCTGTCGATTTTAGTAAACATTTTCTTAGTTCTTGCGCTTTGAAGAGTCAGACCAAGCTCTCACTGCTTCTGGCACGAAGGTGCAGTTAAGAGGAGTCCACATTGGAATTCCTTCACCTCATAAAAATACTCTGCTGGAAACCTATAGCATTTCCAAAGGAATAGAGAAGGAAGATCACAAGAAACTACTTACGAAAAGGGCAAAAAAGGGCCTACAGAAAATACTGGTGGATGACCACTGACAGCTGAACAGGCAACTCATTGGCATCATCAGGTCCCTCTGTTCCTCTGGTATGAAAGTTGGGAGCTTTCTACTTTTAGGATATTATTATTATTTATCTAGAAATTAATCTAAGAACACCCACACAGATGAAAATCCCAACTTTTAAGCAATATTTTATTCAAGATATTTCCATGGGATCAGTAGTAAAAATTGCCACCTGAAACATATTTACCCCATTTTAAGATCTCGTTTCTGTTCAGGATCTGAGTTCAGCCCAAGCTCTTCACTCATCACATATCAAAAGAAAAATTGGGCTAATTTGACCATAAACATGTTCCAGCTCGAATGATTCTATATTATTTGTAATATTCCTCATGTACAACAACAGCTTGCTTGCAACCTCTGTCCCCAGGGGGTGTAATGTCTCAGAATGTCTAAAGGAAGAAAAGTTTTTCAGAAACAGCAATTTTCAAAGGTGTGCAAATATATTTACTATTTTAACTATCTCCATTTTTAGGTATTTTTCTTGTTCCCCTAAACAAGCAGAAATATAAGCTACAGTTAAATAATTCACAAAATTGCAAAATAATAATAAATAACTTAGTTTTAGAAAAGTATTAAATTCTAGGACTGTAGAATCAGGCCTGTTGTATAAATTTATATTAATAGTATATTATATTTATAATCATTATAATCATCAAACCCAGAAGAAGAAACTGCCCATGGAAAAACTGGGTTGTGTCAAAAAATCAACGCAGTACAACTCACAAATGCATTTATAGGAGTACTGAAAAGAATATTGTTCGATTCCATCTTGATTTTAATTTGCACTAAAATTCGTCTGAGAAGCCATTATAGCCATAAAGGGTAGTAAAGAAGGCTAATAATCCTATTCAAAAATAAAAACTAAAAGCTTTTTTAATAGCTGAGCTCTGGTTTGGCATTGAAATACATTGGTGTGATGCATCAACAAAAAGCTTAACACTGCAGAAAATGAAGAGAGTAATAATACGTATTATTTTGTTCCCTGACTTTTTCTAAGGTGTTTACTTAAAATGCAGAAAAAATCATGGAATACCTAAGAAAGGAGTTCAGATTTGATGTTTGAAAATTCCCTTACTTCTTTTGTCTGGTACATCTAAAATAAATTATTTTAGTGGGAAAGAAACTTACAAGACAATTTAGAAAACTGTTTTTCAGTGGTTACAGCACTGGAACCTGACTGAAGTCTTATTTTGATCCATGATAAAGTCATCACCATCTTGGATAGGAAGTAGAGCTGATCAAAATTATTTCACAGAAAGAAAGTTCATCAGAAACCACAGGTTTGGAGAAAATGAAAGTATGACTTGGGAGATACTGAACTGGTCATGTATTTGCTTGCAGTTCATGAAAGGGTTTGAAACAAAAGAGAAAGGGATTTTAGAAAAGTTTAAATGGGCTTTCATCTTTAAGTAGACATTATGTTTTATGGCCATGTGTAAAAGGAATATTTCAACATGTTATTCCAAAACAGTCTCAGTTGTTTTACAGTTTTAAAATAAATAAAACTGGACTTAAAGGGGGAAAAATATTTATTTTGTTAGAATATATGCAAATATCACTCCAAAACAAAAATATTATTTTCAGGTCTACTCAAATTATTTTAAATTTTCGTTTACAGCTGAGCTATAATGTTCATGTTCTTTGTGCTGTCAGATATTTTGGGAAGACATTTTTAAGAATACTTTTTGTATTTATGCTTTTAAGAAGGCTTCCTAATGATGGAACAGCTTTATTTGCTGTGGCATTATGCATTATATAAATGCCATAGAATGGACAAAATAACCTTGAAAACAGGTAGCACTGATAGGACCTGAACATTAAAATCAGAAAAATTGATAAACAATACCAGTGTCAAATTACCTCTTTGAAGGTTTAATATTTCAGACAGAATGCTTGCTTTTATTTTGATCTTGATCACTTAACAGCATAGCACATATCCACTCAGAGAAGCATAGCTGATTTTTTAGCTCTTAGCTTTTGCTCCCTAAGAGGTCAAAACACAAAGTTCGATACACACCCACTTGCCTGAAAGCAAATCATTTAACAAGGACATTAGTTCCTTTCTTCCAAATTTTATGCCAATTGACTTGTACAACTACATGCTCTTTGTTTGTAAATATCTGTGAATTCTCTTACTTTTTTTAAAATTTGTTTAGAATCTACAT
>PYHW01010406.1:783948-794486 GCA_013186435.1 Turdus rufiventris | reverse complement strand
GTGCATGAGCCAGTGACTCACACCGTCAGACTTCCTCAACAAATATCACTTCCTGTAATGCCTTTCCCTATTCTGGAAATTTTAAAAGGAGTAGAGTTTGCCCTGCTCCCTAAAAAGTATAGCAAAAAATACTTCAAAGCATAAAAATATATTTTGAAGCTCACAACTGAAAACTCCATGAGAGTTTTCACGCACCAAATTATTCTTCTACAACTGGGAATAAGTTCAGCACATCACCCAAAAATAAAGACATAGAAGGAGAAAATGACGACATAAGTTTTAATTGAAAAAAACATCATTTATGCTACACATGACCATCAGGAATTCATCAAAGAACCAAGCAGCTCCTGCCAAGATACACCTCTAATTATTCTAACCCTTTTAACAAGCAACTGGTTTTTGCCATAACAAAAATATGACAAAGAAATAGCTTGAGAGGGAAAGGGAAAACTTTTAATCTGTCTTTGAGGGTTTCAGCTTTTGGTGAAGAAACTAGTTGAGACTTGGGGAAATCTCCCCTGAGGAAACTGAACTGTTATCTGTGATGTCTTCAAGTCCCCAAAGACTTTGAAACATTTATCTTCATAATAGGTTGCCCCATGCATTTTTGAAAGCATTAATTGTTTATTCAAGGCATGAAATAAAGGAAAAGATGCATTATATCTGCTCAAGAAAAGCTAGAGGAAAATGACACAGAGGGTTAGGCAAGTCAGGGGAGAAGATATTATCAACATGAAACAAGATTGGAAAGGAGCTCACAAAATAAGCAACTCTTTCCAGTTAAGAAGTTTGGAGAACGTTAGCTATGCTGTGTACCTCAATATGCACGAGGAAGATGCTGGGTGTTGGCTGATGATGACAAGAACACTGAAGAAAATTCAAGTCCTTGGTGAAGGTTCTCCCCAAAATTCAGTCTCTCTAGTGACCAACCCTTGTAGTAAAAATGACTAGATTTTTACTACATTTTAAGCAAAGGTTTACACTGAAGACAGTGTAGTGAAGGACAGTGAAGTGAACCATGTTGCAAACTCTGGGCAGAGAGCAAGAAGCTCTGCTTTGCCTTTCAGGGAATTTTGGCCTTTGCCCCAAAGCAGAGGTAGACACTTTAAGCAACAGCTGGAGTTTTATGCAGTGTGTGATGTGAACTACCATGATTTCAAAGTGGGAGATCCCCATTCAGATTTTGAACAGGAAAAGGGAGAACCTCCTGAATTCCAGTCACTGCAGTGCTTCAGACAACTCGAGGGAAGGGTTGCCAGCCTGTCCTTAGTTTACCAAGTTTACTGTGAAATATTTCTTAAATTTAACACTGTAACTGGTAACTTTTCTTCTGATGAAAACATTTCTTTTTCTAGCATTTGTAGTTTTACAACACTTTATACTTGCAAAACTATTTCTGGTTGGGATTTCTGCTCATCTCATAACACCAATGAAAGCTCTTTCCCTCTGTGACCCTCAGAGACTGTAAGTTCCTACACTCAGCTCTGATTCCTATCTTGCTTTTCCCTTTAATCCTACCTAGAGTCAGGCAAAATGGTGCAGTGTTTACAATAATGTGCTGAAGCTTTTCAAGTCCATCTGATGAAATATTATTAATAATTCATACTAATATAATAAATCATTTATGTGTCTGCAGAAGAATTTATCACACTGTCTGGCCTGAAACTCTTCTCTTTTGAGGTCCTATTTGTCATACACAAATACCACTGGTAGAACTCAATCAGAAAACAAGTTTCTGCCAGTCAGACCTTAGGAGGTAGGAGTGCTCCCTGAGGAGAGGATTGCTTTTGTAGGGTAAATTCTGCATGACTGCAAAACTTCTTGAGTAATATTTCTTAAAGTTAAAAACCCCAACAAAGACTGAAAGCTCAGTACCAGAAATGCATGGGAATAGAATTGTCTTCTAAGTATGGATAGAAGGGCACATGCAGGGGATGGTAACTGAGTTAGCAGTTTGAAAATAGCAGTTTGAAAATTATACCCTTTTGAAAACATTGTAATTAGTTATAGAGAAGATTCACAACTTCCTGTAAGTACTCAGGATGGACCACATCCTTTTCAATGTCTTAGATGAATAAGTGGTTTATTACTGAGGAACTTTTTAACCTTTATTAGAATCAAATAATCTAGACCACCTCTTCAACTACATCATATTCATTGTGAAAAACCCCTTTTTGTCAGACACAAAGACAAGAAGACCCAAGCAACTCCAGGCCTTACTTGCCTTTCCCATGGTGTTGTGGCTCTCTGCATATGACAGCAAGACAATCAAGGATTTTATTTAGGTTTTTGTATTAAACATTTAAACATATATTAAATATAGTCCACAGAAAATGAGGTTCATGGTCAAGCAAGTGGTTTTTTTTCTTTTCACCTTCTTAATATTTTTAATCAATCACCCATTCTGTCATAATGGTGACTGCTTAACCTTGACCTGTGTGCTCTTGTGAGCTCAATATAGATTCCCATTAAGTCAACAGCAGCTGCTTCATTGGCAGCAGCATTTGAGCCAATTACTGCACTGTGAAAAGGGACAGAAAACTCCCATGGGCTGTTCAACTACAACAGAAATACCAAAATTCTTCCACCAATCCTCCTCAGCTGAATGGGATTCAACAAAGACCTCAGTTCAAGTCACTGTTAACTTTAAGGTGATAGCCAGAACTCAGTTGTTATTGTTACTACTCTGCAAAGACCTTGGTTGCTTCAAAAGCATATTTGTTATTTCACCTCAACTTTTGTAAACTCGTATTTGCCCCTGAGGCCTCACTTTCCTATTGTGGTAAAAATCAGTCATTGTCTGCGTTTTGCCAGGACACAGTGGCAATTTCCCCCCAGTAAATTCATAGTAAATTGAGTATTCCTGCCTTCCCTACAGAAGTGATTGCTAAACGTATGGGGAAAGTCCACTGGAATCTCCAGGCTCAGTATTTAAGGTTGAAGGTCTTTCTTGGCTATGGTTTGAACTAATATCTGAAGAAATATTTCTTTACTTTGTTCTCATACTAAGTAACCTTGTCTCACTCTTTGGTCCCACATCTTTCCTTTGAGAGCCTCCTTTCATTTAGCAGCATGCTCACAGGAACTCAACTAACTCCACAAAAAGAGCTAAGCCCTGGAAGACAGGTCTGGCAGGTAAGAGAAATGAAGGTCTGAAAATTTCAGCAAATCTCCAGAGGTGCAATAACAATGCTCAGCACATTGTCATCCTTTCTGTCATTCCTAGGTCAGTAATAGAAATCAATTTCTATATGAAACCCGCAGAACCTGGAGCTAGAATATTGCTGCAGGTGTTGGATGTCCTTTTATCTGAAAGCCTTCTCATGCCAATTCTTAAAAATCACTCAGCTCAGGAGTTCTCAGCTCTGCACATAAGGTATGACTTCTTTTTGTGCACAATATGAGAATTCAATTACTGTGGGACCTATTCAAAGAATAAAACTTAAAAGCTTCAGCATAAATCCAAGTGGTGTTCAAGATGGATAATATACTTCAGTTGGTAACATCTGCATATCCAAAATATTGTACTACCCAGCAGAGCAATCAAGCCCTCTCCACAAACTCAGCAAGGCAGCTCTCCAGTCTGCTGGCTAAAAGGTCAGATGTTAAACTGGTTTCACAATACTACAGGAAAGCTTAGAATCTAACAGGAGAAAATAAGCCCTTTGCAGGCTGTGACAAGGGTTAGATTTGTGTGTGATTTGAAAAGTAGTGACAACAGCTTTAGGGTAATAAAATACAGTAAACACTTTTGCTGTCTATTACACTACTGACAAGCAAAATTATACCAAGTGCATTATTTCAATTTATGGAATAAGCAAAAGTATGTTTGTATTTCAGCTAGTCCCTTAGCTTGAAAACATAAATGGAAAGTGCTGATTGGGATGGATTTTTTATTACATATTTATTTCAATGAACTGAGAAATATAAGAAAACTACCATTTCTGGCTGATGCACAATCTTGTTTCCCCCTACCTCTAATGTAAAAACGAGAAAGCTGAAGCACTTAAATGCCTTAAGAACATATATTGAAATCCCAGAAGTACTTAGGCCATTCTGCACTGCTGCAGAGGTGAGCATTGAATTGCCTTTTGACTTTAAGCCAATTAAACCAACCATACATGAAGAATGAAGTTCCAGCAACATAATGTAGTCCATTTTAAAGAGCTATAAAAACAGAACACAGACCCTGAAACAGACTTAGCTACATCCTTGTGCATATATCACAGCAGCAGCTGAAATTCACTTTGTTCTGTCCTGTGAACATATAAAACAAAATTAAGGGTGATTTAACCCCATCCCCAGAGTAGTAAACCAAGCCCCAAACAAATCATAGTTCAATTTGTGCTTTCCAAACCTCATGTTTCAATGGGTCATCTATTTATGTGTCCACAGATGCCTGAGAGTGTTTTATCCCAGGTTTTCATCTTAAATATCACCTCCAAGAAGCAGATTAATACAATCCAGGCTTTTCTTTCTAGTAGTATTTCTAGTACTTTTCATCTTGGAATTATTGAAACATTACCCTTTATTTAGTAAATTAAATTACAGTTTGAAAGTCAAGTCACAACTTCTGGTCAGCTAAAAATGGGAATGATTTTCCCTCCTGGTACTTCTACCTCTCTCCATCCCCAGAGTATTTTGACTCAAATGAAACTGTTTATACTGATTTGCTTTGTAATTTATTTGAGGTCAATAAGTTGGTTTTTTTTCAGATGCCCATAATTAAAAAAAAAAAAAAACAAAAAAACTTCCTTTTTAACATGAAATTTTCATTTTACTTGGATTTTTTAATCTTTGGGTTTGTTCATGCTCTTTTCTCTTGGACAGCTTGTGTGTGTATGTGACACAAAAATGGCCACTAAACTCAGCTTAATTTGCAGGTAGCTTCATATAACCTAAAATCTATAAATAATTTACCAGGAAAAAAAAAACTTTATTAAGCTTTTGCAATAGCCTTTTAATTACAAGCAAGCAAAGCATAGGAGAGGTGAGAAAATTGAAACATTATTATTTTATAAACAAAACAAAAAATGTGCAAGTTCCAACAAGGAGTTTTCACTCATTTTTCAATTCATTTGGGTCCTCTTGTCTTTGAAAGGGTTGCCACCCCAAATTCAGTAAAGGTTTCTTCTCGGGAAAATGACCTTCATGCCAGGACACATAGTTTGCATAGTATCAGCAGGTCTTGTGTATTATTTACCCTTGGCAGCCCAAGTGGGATGTCTGAAGTTTAAAGCAATTTTCAGAATTCATATAATTTAAAGGTGCAGCTCCTGAGCAGACACACTTTTTGGACAGCAGCAATAGACCATACATTACCAATTCACACATAGACACAATATGAGATTTTGGGTCGAGTGATGGTCTTACTGATCTGCTGTACATATTGATGCTGGACGAAATATTTGTTGGAAGTATCTTTACTCTCTCCTGTTTGACGAAGGCCACTGGCATTTCAGCAGGGCACTGGAGTATAAGAGGATGTTTGGGCAGCCTGGCATGCTATGGTCCAGGGAAATGTGCCATTAAGCAACTATATTAATTATAAAGTTTCTTTGAGAGGCACAGACTTGCACAGCAGATTATATTCTTCCCAGAAAGCACGGCACAAGCAGAAGAAAAGGCTGCTTCTTGCAAAATTCCTATTGGATAGGCTTATCAAATTCAGGTGTTTTCTCTTCATGAGAATATTTCTGACCAGTAGTTAAATTTGTAATGAATAAACCACTTATACTTTGGCAGATGCCAGTTAACACCGTAAGGGCTCACATTAAAGAACCTACATAGTTTTAAGACAGGATTTATTACAACAAAAGACTCAGATGAATTGATAATATTATTGTTGATATTATTATATAGAATTACTGACGTGGTTTTGTGATGCTTTTATTTACCTCAGTAACAGATGTCTCCATATATTTATCTTGGAGGAATATATGCTGCCTGTGTGAATTCCTAGCATGTCTACCTATTTCTCAGCTCTGACTGACTGGGGTGCCTTTCCCAAAGGTGCCAAGCTGATTTGGGAATTAAGGAATTCAAGCAACAACTGTTAAATGATCTCTCAGACTGACCTGTAGGGCTAATCAAGCCCAGTTCAGAGAAGGGTACTGGCACCCCTGGGCCCACCTGCCTGCTTAGTAGAGGGGTTTGGCTCTGCAAATTAGGTCTTGGATATAGTTCAATACCTTGCAATTTGCAAATTATAGATCAGCTTGGTTTTCTGTCTGAAAAGCTGATCAAGTGACATTCACAAAAATAAACAAGCATTTCTAGTTAGAGAGCATGTCCTGGAATATATTTCTAAGAGTCGCCAAAGAGACAAGGAGATTGATAATGAGGACCAATTTGTTTGCCATTATTCATCATAAATTCCAGAAAAGATAAAAGTTTTAAAATAAATTAAAAATCTGATGATCTGATGACTTAATTGTGGGTGAAACAACAGAAAGTGCGATCACTTGAAAAAGCAGCCCATCTTGGTACTTCGAGATACTTCAAGCAGGAAAGAGAAAAATATCTACTTCATGGCAAGTATGGTCTGGCAATATACTTTACTTTCCCACTTTTCCCATGGCTTTAGAGCTCTAGAATGTACATAATTCCAGATGCAGAGGTACTTACAGTCATGCACACAGACACAGAGTAGCCCTAGACGAAGGTATTCCCTGGCTCTAGCACAACAGTAGAATTACAAGGAGTTGAAATTTCAGTTCCTTGTTTTTAAGGGATATCAGGAAGCTCCTTGGGCCCTGTGGTACTGCCACAGGCAGAAGGTGAGCAGGTAGACAGGAAGGATAGGGAATCTTCAACCTTGCCTCTGTGCCAAATGACTGAGCAGGTGAAGGACAAGCTCATTTTATGACAAAAAAAAGTTAGCAGAGATATCAGCAAACTGGCACTGGTTTGTCTTAACTTAAAGCTTAATCTATGCATTGATGCCAATCATAAAGACATACAAAATTACAGGATCATAGAAGTTGGAAAACACCTCTGAGATCATCAAGTTCTACCTATGACCAAACACCACCTTGTCAAGCAGACCATGGCACTGAGTGCAATGTCTGGTGTTTCTTTAAACACCTCCAGGGATAGTGACTCCACTACCTCCCTGGGCAACCCTTTTCAATGCCCAGTCACTCTTTCTGTGAAAAATTGCTTCCAAATGTCTAACCTCAGCCTACTCTGCTGCGGCTTAAGATGTGTCCTCTTGTCCTGTCGCTGGTTGCCTGGGAGAAGAGGCTGACCCCCATGTGGCTCAGTTTCCCAACCCAACAACTATTCTAGAATTCAAGAGCAGGGTCTTCTCTTTCTGCATGGAGGTTTCTTTTAGTGACACATAGATTTAACCTCTTGCTGTGTCATCCACTGTGACACAATTCTCAGAAAAACACTCATCCCTTGTATCTCTCACAGCTCAGCAGATTTGTACATCAGTTCTTGCAAGCAATATTCTGTGGATATTCCTGATAATATTATTCTTCAAAGATTGTTTTGTTTACATAAATTTTCTGCCACAAACAAGATAAACTTGGAGTTCTCACTTTTTAATTTTGTTACTGTAAACAGTGTGTCAACATCACATTTTCATAATCACTGCTGTTACAAAACATAAAAACACTACCACAAGAATATTGTGCATTTCTTTACAATGTTTTAATCACAAATTAGTACCTAATTGAGGGATGCCAGTACAAATAATAACTATAAGTACATGACATACCAGACTATCTCCTCTCTAGTTAAGATACCACTGAATATGGGATCAAACACTCAAATAAATGAAATATGTGTTCCTCTTGAATGTAATTTAATGTTACGTCATTGCTCTGGGGAAGCACAAGATATAAATTTAGTCATCATCACCTGGGAGGAAGGCTGAGGGGATACCCTCAAATGTTCAAAATAGAATGCAAGCTCAGAGTGAAATACCATAATATAATGTGTAGAGAAACCAGCTCCTGATGGTTTTCTGGTGAAATTGTTGAAAGCTTACACAAGACAGCTGATTGTGAATGATTCAAAAGAACTCAAAGTTGTAAAGAACATTGCACAGATGATAGAAAAACCACAGAAAGCTGTGTTTGTAAATCCATGGAAAAACATGCCTCTTCAGCCCACTTGTGAGAATACCCAACACAGTAGCTGATCACTAGCGAAAATGTTGCAAATCATATACAAATTAGTATGAATATGTATCAAATGTTTTAATTAAAATTATCAAGCCATTGGATTATGTGCCAAAAAAATCAAAAGAGACAACAACCATGAAGAAGAAACAGTGTAGCAGAACAAAAACTCAGCTGGAACCTCTATCAGCAGCCAAGGAAAAAACACACCGTGTGAGCATCCTACAGCCTTAATTCAATGACATTCAGAAAGTCTGAATATCCCAGAGGGTGCATGTTGCTTGAAAATGGAATTCATTAATGTTCAAGCTGAAAAATCAATACAAGAAACCCACTGAACTAAAAAGCATATGTCATGAGTCAAATGATCATTATTATACAGTAACTATTTTCATATTTTTGCTTTCTTTTGTGAAATCCAAATAAGCTATCTTAGGGTAAACAGCTTTTGTTCTCAGGGAGTTCAATATTATGTTACGTATAATAAGCCATGAAGCAGATCAAAACCACCTTGCACCCTTGATGCTGCAATGTGCTAAACTCTTCCTCCCAGTCAGCTGGATTGGAGAAGAGTCACCTTTTTGTTCAGCATGACCCTCCTTGCTCTGGCTGACAGTTTGGCACCATACCTCCCTTCCAGAGGAAGGACATTGCATTTGCTTGTAGTAGTAACGCAGCCCCACACAGCTATTAAACCAAGCCAAGAGAAAAACTGAATAATGGGTTACAATTACTGCTGCACAAAATAACCCCATAAAACAAATGTTTGAATAGAAGCTGTTCAGGCAAAGGAATATTTTTCTTGCATGCTCCCATGTATTTTGGCAGTGGAAAATCTCCAGAACTGGTACTATATGTTTAATGTCAATCCTCTCACTTAAAAGTACTTAGCCTCCAACTCAGGGGAAAATAGAATCTAAATACAGTATTTGCTCATAAGATTACAACAGCTGCCTCTTTTCAAGCATACTACAACACAATTGCCACAGACAGCACATTAGAATGCTAGTGAGACCTTAATTCAGTGATTTTACATGTCAAGTTTCCACCTTAGAGGGAATTATAATTCAAAACTTGAAAAACATTATAAATCATTTCAAGTCATGCAAAAATAAAAATGTCTATTGAGACAAATACCAAACTATCAAATCAGCTTCTAATGTAGTGTATAAACAGTATTGCTCCATCCTGCTAACAGTGGCCAGAAGAAACACTCTTTTCATGGTAAGTACAGGGTGTACAGCATCAACCCACTGGTTTTTCATGGATACTGCAACTTCTCAGCACATCCAACACAGCCTTGGCTCTAAGTTACAATCTTGGTACTGGGAGAAATGCTTAAATGTTCTCTTCTGTTACTGTAAACAGAAGGATTTTCTGGTGAGTTCAGCTTGATGGGCAGCGTGTTTACAAATGTGTCCTGCCTAAATTATAGATGCAGGAACCGCAATTAATCAGCATCTATAGTTCTCATTAAAAAGTAACTACAATTCAAGGTAGAAATAAATTTGCAGATAGCTACCTACTGCACTTGCCTTACATTTTATTTCAGAGGCAAAAAAAGGGCACAATTCTTAAAGTGTCTCTATATGGAAAAGATCCTTAGAATGAAAAACAGTAACAGAAATGGAAAAATAGGAATGTCCACAATTGCAGTTTCATTTCACTTCCTCTCCAACTGCTAGAGATAACCTACTATTGTGGTTTATTTGTTTTCTTTATATCTCAGATTAAATGCACTTCCACATTCATAAACAAAATTCACAGATCATTTAAATCCAAATCTGCAATAATCCTGATGCTGTAACAAATCTCAACATCTTTAGCTTCCTTCTTCCTCTGGGTTCTGTTAAGCTTTTCATTTTGTAATTATTGTCCTTTAAACTGTGTTCCAGCCTAAGCATTTTATTTGCCATTTTATTATCTTACTGCTTTTGCCATGACCACAAACACTGGAATCCTGGCTCATAAACCCAAAGACTTTCAAGAGACTGGACAAGTGATATCTGACAGCAGAGTTCACTTTCCTCCCTAGCAGCTAATATTTTTTAGCCCTAAACCCTAAGGGGCTACAGCTACAGACTACTGATTTATAACATGCATCCTATGTGGATTTTCAACAACACATGGAAATTGCAAAATTATGTCTCATAGTCTGAATAGACCTGTATAATACAAGAGCAAAATGAGCACTAATAACTCCACAGCATTATTTCCTTCTTGTTCCTGGTAAAACTTGCATCCTAGTTTGGAGGACAGGTGTGGCTAAGAAAGGCAGGATCCTCTCTTTGAAATGGAGAATGTAAAACCCCTCCCGTCAAATTATTATAATTTTGAAATCAAGGGGCTTTCAGGCAAAGATATGGGAATTAGGAATAACAGCTCTTTACTAGGGAAATTAAAATA
>PYHW01010406.1:753792-782913 GCA_013186435.1 Turdus rufiventris | reverse complement strand
TGCACATGACACCAAGCTGGGAGCATGTGATTATCTATTGGAAGATGAGAGGGCTCTGCAGAGAGACCTGGAATGGCTGGATGGATGGACAGAGTCCAGCAAGATTAAGTTTAACAAGTCCAAGTGCTAAGTCCTGCATTTTGGCCACAATAAGCCCCTGCAGTGTTATAACCTGGGGATGGTGTGGCTGGACAGTGCCCAGGCAGAAAGGGACCTGGTGGTGCTGGTCAACAACAGACTGAACATGAGCCAGCAGTGTGCCCTGATGGCCAAGAGGGCCAATGGCATCCTGGTCTGTATCAGGAATAGAGTGGCCAGCAGGAGCAGGGAGGTCATTCTTCCCCTGTACTGGGAACACCTCGAGTGTTGTGTCCAGTTCTGGCCCCTCAGTTTAGGAAGGATGTGGAGATGCTTTGAGTGCATCCAGAGGAGGCAACGAGGCTGGGGAGGGGTTTGGAACACAAACCCTGTGAGGAAAGGCTGAGGGAGCTGGTGTTGTTTAGCCTGAAGAAAAGGAGGCTCAGGGGTGACCTTATCACTCTCTACAGCTCCCTGAAAGGTGTTTGTAGTCAGGTGGGGTTGGTCTCTTTCACCAGGCAGCAACCAACAGAACAAAAAGCCACACTCTCAAGTTGCGTCAAGGGAAAATTAGGTTGGATATTAGGAAAAAGTTTTTCACGGAAGGAGTGATCAAGTACTGGAATGGTCTGCCCAGGGAGGTGGTAGAATCACCATCCCTGGATGTGTTTAAAAAAAGACAGGATGTGGCACTTGGTGCCATGGTCTAGTTGTTGTGTTAGGGCATGGGTTGGACTCTATGATTTTGAAGGTCTCTTCCAACCTAGTCATTCTGTGAATATGCTGTGAATACATGTAAATGGGCATCCATAACACCTCATAGAGTTGTTGTGTTTCCATGGAGAAGCAAAGATGGAATAGCATGTTAATAGCGTGTTAATAGCATCTTTTTGGTATTGTAAGTCCAGAACAAATTAGTATTTTGCTATGACCTAGTGCCACTGTCATTTAGTAAAATGCTGACATGTATCAGAATATTCGCTTCATTACTGTTGATTTTATTTCCTTTCATTCCTAACTTATTTTTGATGGCTGCCTCATAATAGCTAGATAAGGAAAGATATATCTCTGTTTATCAGGCAAACCCTTACATGGCTTTTTCCTCCATCGCTATGAAATAAAACCCCTGGCGTGAGTGCTATGGGAAAACTGGGAAAAATATGTTTATTTCCCCTGGGAAAATATGGCAGCAGAAAAGCGAACACATATTTATAATATGCACACATTTTAGAAAGCATTAATATGGCTTGCAGTTCTAGAGCTGTTTAAAATCTGCCTTTGTTGTTCATGGACTGCTTCCACCTGAGTCTATCTGGATATACACTTATTTTTCTCTCTTTCCTAATAACAATAAAACTAGAGGTATGAGGGAAATGTATTTTTATAAACAAATTAAAAGGCTGTCCTCTGATTTCCATACAATTTTAAAGGAAATTGCTCCATGAAAAATAAATTACGCAATTTTCTGAATTTGAATATCCTACATGGGTCACATGTAAGATAAGAAAGTTACCCACATATTCCACTGCTATAGCATAGACATGGATTCTACAGGCATGAAGGGAGAAAGAAAACCTGCTGGTTTTGGCAGACACAATCCACTCAGCAAGACTGGGAGTCACAGGAGACAGAACAGGGAGCATTTAAATATCAGCCCAGGCACCACCTTCCCTGCAGCTGGAGCATCTCAGTCAGTCCACACTTGAGCTAAAGACAGAGAATTACATCAGGCCCAGTGACACAGAAAGGTAAATCATCAGGCACGAGCAAAGCCATGAGTTAATAAAAGTCAAGGTGGCTGTAAATCTATGGAGAAATAATTTCACAGAAATCTTTCCATCCCTGATGGTCAGACACTCAGTCACAACTGCAATTCTGAGTCTGCTCCCAGGCATCCCTCATTCTGGGCTTGCAGGCACCTAGAGATAGATAGATTCGATAGACAGATATAGGTAGCACCTCCACTGCAGTTAAGCATACAAAAATTCCCAAAACTAACTGCAATTACCTTTTTCTGGAAGCTGACCCTTGGTGCATACTGTCAATATATACTGATATTGCCCACAGATGTTTATTCAGATTTCCTGTAGAATTTTCCAGGTCTGCAAAAAAGGCACCAATTAGATATTATCATCACATATGATGAATAACACAGGATGGCAGAACCTTGCTGAGTACAAAAATACACAGGTTTTTTTTTTATACTCGTAACAGTACTGATACTAAAAAGAACTTTGACACAGAAGCTGCGCATTTCTACAAGGCAGATTCACTATTATTAATATGGTGTCTCTTCTAAACTTACTAAAAAAACCCAAACTTTTCCAAAGCACCTCAACACTTTCTCAGTTAACAATGTTCTAAAATGTGTTTGCAACTGAGTGCACCTTCATGGGTTATTTTTAAGGCAGTATTTATGTAAACATCGAAACAATCCCAGGCGCTGTCAGCACTGGTTTTCTCCAAACTGATGACTAAGATGTTTTGTGTGCTGGAGAAATTTGCAACCAGTGCAGTTCAAAGACATAAGGCCTTCTCTGCTTTCCTTGCTGGAAGGAAGAACCTTCTAATTGATCTTAATGGGACTGGAATTTAGTCCACAGAGAGACACCAAGCAAGGCTTTTTAGCACTATTAGTGACAGCATCTACCACTGTATTTCCTATGAAAAGAAAAGCAATGCAATACCTATGAGACATCAGGAAAAAAAGCCGTTAATGTGTGAGTTTTCAATCTCTGCTGGAATATTGTCCATAATCACAAAGTCAAACCCAGCAGCATATGCAAACTGGAATTAATGCCATGGTACATATTGAAGGTATTTAACACTTGATGTCAAAATAAGCATGAATGCCTTAAAATTCCTATTATAAAAATACATCCACTTAAAGTCAGATGCTGGAATATAAATGAAAAGTGTGCCTGGAATGTATTTAATGTCAGGAAGGGTAAATTGAAATGTGAAAATGCTGTTTCTTTTCCCACATACAAGCTATGTTTATCTTATTACCAGATTGGGATAAAAGTGATGTAATATTAAATCAAAAACAAAAAAGTACCATGGATACAGCACTGATAGTCTAATCACAATCCACAAAGGCAAAGGCTGAGCTCAGATTAAGCACCTACCATTTATTTGTCAGAGCTTTACCCCACTAATTATTTACAGGATTTGTTCTAACCCACAGGCATGATATATCTCTCTGGATATCACATTTACCCCAATACCAGCTTATAAAGCCTATCAAAGCACATGTCTCTTTCATGTCTGACTTTTCACAAATTGCATTTGTTTTAGGATTAAAGGAGGGAATTATTCTGTCTTGGGATAAAAGGGTTTATTTGACACTTGTCTTTGCTCACCATAATGCTCCACAACATTTAGGCAGTAATGACTTGCATTTATACAGTCTGCTCAACACCTATTAAGCTGCAATTGAGTCAATTTTAACACAAGTTGTGGAATACACAATAGCAGTATTCAACTGTACAAGACATCAGCACCCGCTCCCTAAACTGCAAAATGAACAACTTATTGCCTGTGACAGATTTGAGTGAACATCACAAAAATCTATTTTGGGGGTCTTACAGATTATGGAGACACAGCTCAGCTGTGAGAGAATAAAGGCCAACCACAGGAGCAGAGAGAGAGACTTCTTCTTTAGAAAGTTACAAATGGACAAAGTATCAGTCCACTTCATAGAATCACATAACAGTTTGCTTTGGAAGAAACCTCTGCAGATCATCTATCCCACCCCAGAAATGCTCCTCTAACTTCCACAATTAGGAAAAAGACACAGAGAGGGTGGGGAGGAGTTGGTGTGGGAGTGCTATGGGAAGACGGGAGGTTCACATTAAATAATAAGTCTTACAGGAGGATAGAGGCAAAGACTAAGAAACTCCTGCAGCTGTGGTAATTCACCATTCAGTAGAGTTCCATCTTGGTGTGATGCCTCGAAAGGCTGACCTGGAACAGACACTAGACAGAGTAATAGGAATAAAATAGGTACTTATTGAAAGTATCCACCTTGGGCAGTGCAAGAGCCTGGCTGGGGCTACACTCAAGTTGAATCCAAGATGGATCCCAGTCACAAGTTTTACATCTTTATAAGTTTTGATTCATCCACATATTGGTGTCAGCTGTCCAACCACAGCTTCAGGCCATGAAGTCTCAACCCTTTGGCTTGCTGCTTTCCCTTTGCTGTTGTTTATGCTTTTTGAGTAACAGGTGTCCTTGATTCTCTAGCTGGGAAGGGATTGTTTTGTCCAACTACCCTGTGAAGAGAACTTACTAACACCTAATATGAAGTTTCAGAGTTACACACCAAGTAGCAGAGAGTCTGAGAAATATAAAAGCTAAAACTCAAGGCATCATTTCCCCCCTTTAGAGACTTGACAAGGCCTTTAGCTTGTCAAGTCTCTATTCTAAATATCTACTAATAATAGGTACTTGATAACAGATAAGTATCTAACAATAGTAAATAACTAACAACAGATAAATATGTAATAGCAAATAAATATTTAACAACGGATAAGTATCTAGTACATATCTAACAGTAAATATCTAATAATAGATAAGTATCTAACAGTACATAACTAATAATAACAATAATAATAAGCAATAACGAATACTACTAAATATCTAACAGTAGTAGTGTCTTGTACAGTTGGGTATTATGCAAAGAAAAATAATGATTACCATTAACAGTTCTTTAGGCACAGAAGAGGAATCATTTAAAGCATGTTTTCATCTGCATCAGTCTCTTACAGTTTTGCAGTTGTTTCAGGAGCAGAAACTTCCTTAACCCTGGAGTAGTGAATCCAGGGTCCTTTGCCAGCAACTTTGACTTCAGTGAGGGTGGTCAACAGAACTTGGAATGGTCCTCTCCACTTGGCTTATAAAGGATCACTATCTCACCACTTCATATAGACCCAGTTTCCAGGCTGGAAGGGATGTGCAGGTATGTCCAGTCCTATAGGTCTGGATAGCTCCATGTGATTCTGGAGCTTCTGCAAAGTGGAACCTAAAGCCATTAGACATCTCTGTAAATCAAATTTCCCCTTCATGTGAATTTCACCTTGAATATGTGGAATTTGATATGGTCTGCCATACAGTATTTCATAGGGACTGATGTTATCCCTTTGTCCCAGTTGTATGCCAATTCTCGGTAAATCTATAGGCAAGGCCTCAATCCATGTCATGGATGTTTCCTGATAAATTTTGCTAATTTGTGTTTTGAGAATCCTATTCATACGTTCAACTTTACCACTTGCTTGGGGTCTATAAGGTGTATGCAGATGCCAAGTAATTCCCAAAATCTGGCTAACCTCTTCAACTACTGTTGCAACAAAGCGTGGTCCCCTATCTGATGACATTCTCAAGGGAACCCTGAACCTTGGAATTATATGACTGAGCAAAACTTTTACCACATCCTTGGCTGTATTAGTTCCACAGAGGCAAGCCTCTGGCCATCCATTGAAAGTGTCAACTAATACCAGTATGTACCAGTATCCCTCTTTGTGTAGTAACTCCACAAAATCTGTTTGCCAGTAATATCCAGGAAGAACTCCTGCCTTTGACACTCCTAACACAACTCCTTTCCTTGTGTTAGGGTTGTTTTCACAGCAGATTTCACATTTGTTCGCAATTGATGGTACAGTGTCAGT
This sequence comes from Turdus rufiventris, assembly GCA_013186435.1. Taxonomy (NCBI): domain Eukaryota; kingdom Metazoa; phylum Chordata; class Aves; order Passeriformes; family Turdidae; genus Turdus; species Turdus rufiventris. The sequence continues at coordinate 777,169 of PYHW01010406.1, read as the reverse complement.
CATTCCTTTTCCTATTACTACCTTTTTTACATGTTTCAGAAGATTTTCAGCTCTGAAATGTGTGTTTTCATGTCTCTCCAAGCAAGTTCCCAAATGATCAGGGGTGAGACTACAACCTGATTTGCTGGTGTAATGGCCCATCCGCTTTCTGTGATCTCAGCTTCAAGAAACTTAGTTTGTGGTCAGCTTGGTCATATTTTGGGGTAAATCCTGACAAATCAATCTCTTTTTGTGGAATTGCTGTGAGAATACCTTTTTCTGCAGTTCCTCTTGCTGCTTTATCAGCAAAATGATTTCCCAATTCTGGAGTGGTTTTACCTTTTTGATGACCTCTACAATGCATGATAGCTACCTCTATGGGTTTTTCAATACTCTCTAAGAGGATAAGTTTTTGTTCAGATTTTGACTTGCTCACCTTGAGCGTTCAGAGGTCCTCTCTCCTTCCAGATGGTTCCATGAGCGTGGACAACACTACCCCAAAAGCCACATTCAGTCTCTCATGTGTAAAAAGTTCAAAAGGCTTGGTTAAGTCTGGCAGTTCCAGTGCTGGAGCTGACATCAGTGAGTGTTTCAGCTGTTTAAAAGGTGCTCTAGTGTTTTCAGTCCATATAATAATTCCTTTCTTGGCTGCTTTTAATGCTTCATATAGGGGTTTTACCAGAAGTCCATAATTTGCTATCCACAAATGGCACCAACCTGTAATTCCCAGGAAAGCTTGCATCTCTCTCACAGTATCACTCTGGGAGTCAACAGATGGCTTCTTCCCATTCTTGCTGAGCTGTCGGTGCCCACAGAAGATCTCAAGCCCCAAGTAAACTACTGCTTCTTTAGCAATCTGTGTTTTGTCTTTAAAAACTCTGTACCCACTCAGTCTTGAGAAATTTAATAAAGTTGCAGTAAATTGTATGCAGTCATCTCTGGTTCTGACTGCAATCAGGATGTCATCCACATATTGAAGAATAACTCCTTCTGGCTGTGGTCTTTTCCAGTCCTCCAATTTTTCACTAGTTGTTTCCTGAATATTGTTGCACTATTCTTGAAACCTTGTGATAAAACTGTCCAAGTAAGTTGAATTTTCCTCCCTGTGTCGGGATTTTCCCACTCAAAAGCAAAAAGCTCTTGCTGCTTTTGTGTACAGGAATGCAGATAAAGGTATCCTTCAGGTCTACAACAGTAAACCACCCTAATTAGCCTGTCAGTGTGGTCAGAAGGGTGTGGGGATTGTCTGCTATTGGGTGTATGTCCTCTGTAATTTTGTTAATTTCTCCTAAATCCTGTACTAATCGGTAACTCTTCCCATCTGCTTTTGTGACAGCTAAAATGGGGGTGTTGAATTTGGACTCACATTGCACTAATACACCATGTTGTAGGAATTTTTCAATTATAGATACCAATCCCTTATGGTTGTCTAATTTTCAAGGGTATTGTTTTAGCCTTACTGATATGGGTCCTTGTCTGAGTGCAATACTCACTGGTTCTGCCTGTTTGGATCTTTCTGGGATATCACTGCCCCACACTATTGGACTGACCACATTTTCAACTTCAATGGGGATTTCACTTTCTTCCTGTGCAAAAAGTGCAGCAACTTGGACTAATTTAGATTTTATATATATATTTATATATATATATATATATATATATAAATATATATATAAAATAGTCTTTTTTAATTTAATTTCTGCTTCTAATTTTTCTAACAAATTGCTCCCCAGGAATGGTTATGGGGAGTTAGGCATATAGAGGAATTGATGGGTTACCCAGTCCTTCCCCAGTTTGAATTTTAAAGGTTGGAAGAAAGGCCATGTTTTGCTTATCCTGGTCGCCCCAATATGATTTACAGTATCATGACTCAGTTTTCCTTCTATTTCCATACACAGAATATGCCACTCCAATATCAACTAAAAACTCAATGTCATGTTTCCCCTGCTTAGCTGTAACTGAAAGTTCTGCTAAGGGGGGAGCCTTCAGTCACCATCACTTGGAACTTGAACCTCTTGAAGTTTGTACTACTGTGTACAAACATCTGGGGAGTTGGGGAACTCAGGATTTTTCTTTCAGCGCTGGACAATCCTTCTTCCGATGTCCTAATTTCTTACAGAAAGCAAATTGATCCTTCTTCGTAGGGGAGTTTTCTTAGATGACTTTTTCTGAGTTGCCTTCAGTTGGGCCCCTGTCTCAAAACACCTTCCAGGATATTTCTAGCAATTTAACTATGTCTTGAACTCCCTCTGTCTTCTGCAGGTTTCTTCTTATATCATCTGAAGCCTGACCCATAAACAACAGAACTAGATGGACTTTACCATCATTTGACTCGTGATCTAAATCTGTATATTGAAATGCTGTTTCCCTTATTCTGTTAAAAAAAAAAAAACAGTAGGTGATTTATCATCATTTTGCTTTACTGTGTAATTATTTGACCAATATATAGCTTTAGGGATGCTATGTTTTAAACTATATACCATAAGGCTTTGATATTATTTTAACCTCACCATGTGTTCTGGTATATTTGGATCCCAGCTCGGGTTTTTAAGGGGGAATATCTGTGTGACAGTGCCTTGAAGCAGCCCATTAGCTGTGCTGGCTTCCACTGGTGTTGTGATAGCTTTATTGACCATTCGTCTCTCAGTGGGATCAAGTAATGTGTCTAAAATAGAGTTCAAATCAGCCCAACTAGGGTTTCATGAGTTAATTGCAATTTCTACTAATGTGGCCACTTCATCTGGGTTCTCCTTATATTTCCCCACTGTGGTTTTCCACTGCACTAACTCAATAAGGGAGTATGGAACCTTTACATACATTGGCCCCTGGTTGCCAACTGCTTGTCATAATGGGGCTTGTAAAACTGGTTCTTTTTCTTTTTCCTGGTTTGATCTAATGCGTTTCCCTATTGGGCTCCATTCTTTGATGGCCTATTTAGCTATCTTCCCCCTCCACTTGTTCAGAGCAGCAATTATCTCATCAATGTCCTCCTCCTGCTCGGAGCCACTCAAGCAAGCGCAGTCCGACTGCTGTAGCATATAATCTACTTCAACTAGTCCCAATCCTAGAAAGCACTAAACAAGATTTACACCCCGTTGGAAGCTGGTCTGTGTCCCTGCTAGCTTTAATGACATCATCTCCTGAGGCAGCTCCCTGGCGCTCAGGGTTGCTATGGAGACTCTCAAGGCTGTGAGTGGAAAAATCACCACTGCTCCTGTGGGAGGGCCCACACGCGGCTTTCCCCTTCCCCTGCCAGGCCCACACGCGGCTGTCCCCTTTCCCTGGCAGCGGTGACACCGCGGGAGTGGGGGCAGTCATGTCCATCCCTGCCAAGGCCTCTGTTCAATATCGGCTCTTCATTTTTACTTTTCTCCTCTTTTTTATTAAAGACATGCCCTTCCTTTTTGTTTGCTGCTGGGCTTTGTTGACATGCTAACATCACAAAAATGGCAGCATATTCTAATTCATCAAGGTATCTGTCTTAATGTATAGAGGAAATCAAACTTGGTATTAATTTCTTATCAAAACTACCAAATGTTGGCCATGCCTCATGCCTTAAGTTCATAAGTCAGTCAGATCTTTTCTGAGAGTTTGATAAGTTTGGATTTAAAAAAACAATGACTGCCCAGGGGTTACGTGCCCCCAGTTTTTCAATACTAACCCTAAGGGAGAATCTCAGGGAAAATTACATATCCCATAATATACACCCCCTATCTTAACATAATATGTAAAAGAAGCTGTAGAAATTAAAAGAACAATGGAGAGTGAGAGACCAAGAGCAAGCAAGAGGTGAGATTTAAATCCCCACGCTACAGAGTGGGACTCGGGAGCTAACTCACTGTGCCACTGCTGGTCTCAGGCAACAGTGCTGCAATCTCAGTCCTGTTTTCAGAGCATCCTCTCCTACTACCAGCAGGGAGATGGAGAGCACTAGCAACTCCACCTGGACCCCTAGGGTCCCTCCACACTAAACAAAATTACAAGAGGTCTCTAAATACCTAAATTGCTAAAGCTGAATGCCACTTTTATCCAATTACTCACGTGTCTCTGGGGGTTCTTGGGCCCTGATACTTTCTGGATCACAGCTGAGCCACCCTGGGAGTGCTGGCAGAGGGGAAAGGAGCTGAATTTTCCTCCAGTCCGGGGGTTTTCCAGATGTTTTAAGGTCCCATCTGAATTGCCTGGAAAGGCTGACCTGGAACTAGAGACTAGACAGAGCAAAAGGAATAAAAAAGGAATTTACTGAAAGGATGCACCTTAAACAGTGCAAGAGCTCAGCCAGGGCTACACCTAACTTGAATCCAAGATGGATCCCAGCCACAAGTTTTACATCTTTATAAGTTTTGATTCATTCACACATTGGGGTCAGCTGTCCAACCACAGTTGGACAGCTTCACAGCTTTTGGCTATGAAGTCTCAACCCCTTGACTTGCCCCTTTCCCTTTGCTGTTGTTTATGATTTTGAGTTAGAGGTGTCCTTGATTTTCTATCTAGGAAGGGATTCTTTTGTCTAACTACCCTGTGAAGAGAACTTACCAACACCTAACATGCTTCAGAGTTACACATCGAGCAGCAGAGAGTCTGAAAAATACAAAAGCTAAAACTCAAGGTGCAACTAGCAAGATCTGCCTGTCCCCTGCCAGCAGTATTCATACTTGTAAACAATTTCACAGAATCACAGCATACACTGAGCTAGAAGGGACCCACAAAAATTGAGGGCAACTCCTGGCCCTGCACAGGACTATCTTCAAGAGTCACACCTTGTGCCTGAGAGCATTATCCAAACAGCTCTTGAGCTCTGTCAGGCTTGTTGCTTTGACCACTGCCCTGAGGAGTCTTTTCCAGTGCCCAGTCACTCTCTGGGTGAAGAACATTTTCCTAATCTCCAACCTAAACTTCCCCTGACAAAATCCAGGCCATTCCCTTGGGTCCTGTCACTGGTCACCGGAGAGGAGAGATCACTGCCTGCCCCTTTGCTTTCCGTCTCAGAAGTTGTAACTGCAGAGAGGTCTTTACTCAATCTCCTCTTCTCCAGATTGAACAGATCAAGTGGCCTCAGCTGCTCCTCACACTGCTTTCCCTCGAGGCCCTTCAGCATCTTCATTGCCTTCTTTCAGACACTTTTTCTCTAAAATGAAGCTACTTTGGGTTTTACCATCAAGAGTTGTCACTACATGCAGAGGGCAGTATTTTTGAAATAAAGATTTTTTTTTTTATTGTTTGACAGGAAGCTCTGCAAAGAACACAGCATAAAACAAAGCTTTGGCTGCCATGATGTCAGAAAACAGTGAAAAGGATGCATTACAAAAATGGCAGTGGGATTTGGAGTGTTTAATACTTTAAGCTATGCATAGAAATGTGAAGCTGGGAGAAGAAATTATGAAAACATAATTAATCTTATGAAAAATAAAAATTAGGGCAGCAGTATGCACATTCATTTCCATATCGGCTGCAGTGAATAAGTGTTTACTTTGGGATATTCCTGTGCATTCCACACAATCTTTTCTACAAATGATTCTTGGATTTCAAAAGATAGAACTATTTGCATAAAAGATTGAATGGACAGCCAGGCCAAGAGAGTGGTGGTGAGTGGAGTTTAATCCAGCTGGTGGCCAGTCATTAGTGGGGTTCCTCAGGATTTAGTGTGCTTAATATTTTTATAAATTACCTGGATGAGGGAATCAAGTGCACCTTCAGTAAGTTCATAGACAACTCTGAGTTGGGTGAGAGTGTTGATCTGCTGGAGGGAAGAAGGTTTTCATGGAAAGGATTGTCAAGCATTGAATTGGGCTGACCAGGGATGTGGCAGAGCCACCATCCCTGAAGGTATTTAAAAGATGTCTAAGATGTGTTTCTAACCTGGGTGATTCTTTGACTTCTAATTTTATAAATCCATTCTGTGCTTGGGTAAAATATTTTGATTTATCATTTCCTTTCACTGGATGAGTAAATACATAGGTGCAGAATTGCTCTCTCTCAGGTAATTTTCTCTGCAGTTATAGAAGAGCTACTGCCAAAAGCCTCTGCCTCTTAGTTTTCATGACCAAGACCAGATCCAATGACTAGCAAAGGCAATGGAGAGATTCTCACTGTTTTCAGTGTTTACCATTGGCTACTGTTTTTGGTTTGTGCTGCAATCCCTCCTTTAGAGAATATAAATCTCATTCAAATCTGACTGGAAATCCATAAACTGGAGGATTAAATTCCCCAGCATTTAAAATCAGCTCTTACACAATGATGTAACTTTGGAAATATGTTTCCTCTGCTTGTGAATCATTCTGCCAGACTGAGAGAGACAGGAACACTTGTTGTTCCTGTGTTGTAGTAGGGAAGCAAGAAGCTACCCTGTGAGTTAACCCCATGCTCTAGGTGGCTGGAAACCAACTTCCCCCCCTTTACAAGAAAACAGTAAGGGAGGTGGGGAAGAGATACTTGAAAGATGCAAAAGTAAATAGTTAATATACCAAATAATAGAAAAATAAGATGAATTATGAAAGACAGAGAGGCAGTAAAGGAAAAAAGTCAGCCAGGGATGACCAAGATAAATGCAACCATATGGGAACGCTCCAGAACTGACAGTATGTTGAAAATTTCATACATAATCACCATATTTTTCCAAAAAGATAGTACCAGTTTCAATTCTTGACCGTCAGGTTTCCCTAAAAGACATCTTAACACATGGTGGGATGCTCATTTTCTTTTAAAAATAGCTATGCCCTGAAATTAGTTTCAGGAGAAATCCAAAATATCACATGATTCATAATTTCTTCTACATCATCATGCCTCCCTTACCACTCTCCTCTCATCTTAAAAATGAAGGGCAAATCTCCAAAACTTGGCATCTCAGTCTGTATATGGATTATCATTTCAGCAGTTGAGAGCATATGGACCATCTGTACAAAATCAAAAGATGTCCTTAATATTTAACAACCTATCTGATGGTCACAGAATCAATGTTTACATAATTTTTGTCCTTAGAGCATAATTTACTGAAGTCTTGGGCTTTTTGCTGGTCACAAAGTATTGCAAGTCAGTAAATCAACTGCAAATAATAAAATATTCAATTTTGAGCAGTTGCCAGAAGCCATGATTTCATTTGCAAAGGTACTCCACTCTAACTTGGCACCTGCTAACCTCAGTTTTGTGAGAAGATGCTGTTAAGAAATGTTTGGTAAATCACAATTTTCAGGCATAACTACCCAGAGATAACCTTAGTGCTATGACCAGTGTCAATGAGCTTTCCCCTCTCACAAAAGGGGAAATAACCTTGTATTCTTCAGAGTAGCCTGAAAGCAAGTTTACCACAGGGGAGATTTAAAAGCAGAGTACCAGGCTGGGAGTTCAACTGGAACATCAGCAATATATTGCCAGAGACTCTCAGGTTCCCTTGCAATACAAATGGAGCTCCAAAGGGGCCTCTTCGGGATGCTGCTTCATTAGTTCTTCAATTACAGAAAAAAAGATTCACATATATTAATATTCCCACCTCTCACCTTTTATTTCTTCCACAAATTCAGATTATATTGTTGCATCAGAGTTTGTTGCCTGTGAAAATTCAAATTAAGCAGCCTGAGCTTCCCATTCCCATTTGGACACTCTATTTTTACTCCCCCAGCAGTGAAACTGGGGCAAGAAAATTTTCTGCCCTAAACCCAGTTGATTGACTAAATCATCACAATAATGCTGTCAGCATCTCAGCCACCAATCCCAGTTTCTTCTCTGCACTCTACAGCAGGTAACCATGACACACAGACATATCAGAAGATGTTTTGAAAACAGGACATTGAAGTGCAGGACTTGGTGCCATCAGTTTATCAGGGAACTCTGACTGGCATCAACCAGCAGCTACTCAAACTGATCACTGCAGCTGCAGACAGGCTAAAATTAGTTTTGGACACAGGGTCATAAAGTGCAATTTGGAAGTTTATGTCTCATTTCTAAAGCCACCGACACAGTGTCTGACTTCTGGAGATTCAACAGTATAATTAATTATATATCACACAGAACACAAGCCAAGAAGAGCAAAGTTAAAAGCAAACACTTAAAAAAGGTCTCTTTTTTAGATCTCACATAATAAATTATAAGTTTGCAATAGTTAGTTCTTGGGGCAATACCTCTATAAGCATGTCAGTTACAAGAGTAATGACTCCCCAAAATATTCAATTACTGTGGCCTTGAAATCTTCATAATTATTAGCAGCTAGGTGCATTGCTTTTGAGTCTTTAAAAAGAGAGTTTTTGCACATTTTGAAGGAAAGAATGGCAAACTGTGATTTTCCTAAGCCAGGCGAAAAAAAAAGTGCATTAATTTCTTAGTAGATGAATGTTAATTAAGGTTTTCTATAAGCCATCAAACAGCAAATAAAAACTTATACAACTTAGTTTCTCTTAGCCATCCCAAAGAATACATATTTTAAGAAGCTGGTCTTTTCAAATTAGAATTTAAATTTTCTCAGGTTTTCTGTTGTCGACTCATTTCTTAGGAAGTTTCCCATGGAATTGAAACCATTTGCTTCTATGTCTGATGTCACTAATCTGACCTCTGCTTTTGTCTCAGCTGACCACAGACTCTGAGCAATAAATAGCCTTTGCTATTTAGAGACTACCTCTTCTTTCAAAGTTTCCAAAGGATCCATATTTCAGCAGGAGTCAGCATGTAATATACAATTCCTCTTTAGTTCAAAGCAGTCAATAAAACATTATTGTTTGTCTGTTTATGACACCTCTCTTCCACTTTCTCTTGCTGTGAAGGTTTCCAGAATGCAAGGGTTCAGCTTCTCTGTTAAGACAATTCTAATAACAATCCTAATAATAACAGAAACCTGATGAAAGCCTCCATTTTGCCAGAAAGATGCACAGCTCTTTCTGGCAATTTCATTAGGACAGCTCTCAAAGCTATTAAATAAATACCACATTTCTGTGGCCAGGTAAGAAACATCTCTAATCACAGAATGATAGAATGGTTTGGATTGTAGAGGACCTAACTCCCAGGAGTTAGAAAGGTGTTAGCAGAGAGTCCCATAGGAGCTGCAAGACACAGGTGTCACACTTTCAGCAGGGACACAACTGAGGACCCAGGCACAGTCACAGGAGTGAGCTGCAATTCCAGATTAGAAACAAATCCCCATTTTCAAAGCTTCAAGTCAACACAGCCCATGATGAAATAGAAAAAAAACCTCAAGAATTGCTCTGTAGTAACTGCACTGCAATCCAGAAGACAATGGCACTGGTGATATTCTTATCTTGGTGTTGGTAAAGCCTCCCCTGGAGCCCATGCCATTTCAGAAGGTAAAACCTTTATACCCCAAATCTGTGTGTCTGATTTTAAGTGGCTGCATAACAAGTACATATATTTAAATACAATATATATATTTAAATAACTTTGCCATGGCTGCACAGTTGTGACTGAATCCTAATAAAAAGTTCCCTTATATAATCTACAACCATTGTTTGTTAACTAAGGAAAAATGCTCTGCAGCAATATGGAATAAAAGCCATACCCTGTAAATTCAAAGTAATTTCCTAAAAATGAGTAATTTATAGCTAGGAATTGAAACAAAACAAAACAAACAAACAGAAAACCTACCAAAAAACACAAAACAAAACAAAACAAAAAATTATATCATAGACTACATCTGGATTTTTCACATGTTAAAATGCAAATCTATCTCTTTTTCATATCCTGAGATGCTCTCTTCTAGGATGGAAGAGATTATCAAGCTTTATTCTTATTAATACTGTCAGATCTTATCTTAAATTCACTGTACTGTTAAAATCAATATTTCTTTGTTAAGCACATCTCTATTAATGCAGTTGAACTGATTTGAAGTGTGTCACCTCCTTCACCCTCTCCAAAAGTAAAGGCAGGAGCATGGCAAGATATTTACATTTATTGCCACATTTTCTGAGTGACATTTTATCCCTCTGAAGATTTATCTTAGTTTCTTTCAATTAGAATTGATTGTTTCAATTTACTCAATGCATTGTTATCACCCACTGCCACCCTTCTGTCACTGTTTCCATGAGCTCTTTGAAATCTATCTGACCCATGACACATCTAAATTTTTGCACAGGTCAGTGTCTAGGTGTTTATAACAGATATTTGACTCAGCAAATGGTTGAACATTATAACTGCATCACATCAAAAGGGTTAAACTGCAGTATTACATCTGGTGAAAATACAGGCAGACTGTAGTAAACCCTGCTCCCATGCAAGACAAGGGGAAACATCTCTCCCCCTGCACAGAGTGAGAAAAGAGATTGGTTTGCTGTGGATAACAATGACAGGCCTGGAAATGCAGTGCTCTCCCTTGGTCCCAAACTGGAACTGGACACCCACCCTGCAAGATGATTTATAAACACATCATTAAATAATGGCCCCTCATCCAGAGGACCTCTCATAGTAACTGTACAAACAGAGACTGCAGTTGAATCTGCCAAACAGATGGCAGTGACCACAGCATGGGATGACATGTAAATTCATCCTGCTATGGAACACCGTGAGTAATCCTTCAGCAGAAGTGTGCAGACAGGCTCTTCACCTGCAGCACGTGCTGGGAGGGCAAATCCCAGCAGCCCCTGGCTGCACCTGACAGGAGGATGCTCCACATTTCCCAGGAACCTCCCAGGCCACCACCCTGCCTGGAACAGAGTTGGGTGAACACACAAGAGCACTCCAGGCAGACTTGTACCAGTGTTCTCTGCAAGAACAGAGGGCAGTGAGTACAAATACATTTTTAGTTTGCCTGTCCATCCCATCTGCAGGTGAACTACACACTGGGGCACCATGCTCCTCGTAGTTTTTGATATTTCACAATTTGACCGCACTCCCTCTTCTTTCCCTCACTTTCCACATGTGTTTTCATCAAAAATTCAGTCTTCACCAGGAAACAAACAGAGGAAACATTGACCTTTAAGTCAAAGAAATATACAGCCTAAAGAAATGAGCTCTAGCCACAGACCCATTGAAGACCAGGACTGTTCATTACTGAAATCCCATTGGGTTTGTTTCCTGGAAAAACTATTTTGCTCTTGGTTTTGGGTCGCTGCTCTTTTACTTTTTGGATGTTTATGCCATATATTTCCACAAGAAAATATTCTTAATACCTGTTTTCTGGCATGTTCATGTGCCTACACAGTGGCATACATTAATACAAATGAGTTTACACTGTACTTCAGTTAATAGGATTTAAATGTGACGGTGTAAAAATCTGCACTGCAAAACTGATATGAAATTCTTTAGTTATGCATTTCTCCTACTTCCTCAGTGTTTATCGCTCTGAATCCTCAATATCTTTCTGGATTTGTATAGGAGGAGGGCATAATTAAACTTTAACAGCTATTTGCTTATTAATTTCACTAAACAGTCCCATACAAGAGTTGTTGTGTATTGCCTTCCTGCTCTAATGTTGCCTGCTGCAAAGAGAAAAGCTATAAAACACTTGGGCTCAGGCTTCCAACTGGATCTCAAGGCAAATGAAGACATGTTGCCCTCCTCCTCCTTCTCTCCCAAGCAAGCAGCAGAGACCTCATACACCTTGCACTCAACCACATGCCACTTCATGCAGTTTGAAGAAACTTTATTTCTGATCACTCCTGTGGTCACCTAAAACTTTTTCTGTCCAGGTGAACTAAGTGCTGCTTTTAGTGTTATCACCCCAAAACACAGCATTAGTTTATTCCTACTGAACTTCCACACCTGAAGGCAAGTTGGATCGACATAGAGATGCTGCTGAGCTCTTAAACAACAGGCCTCTGCCCACAAGAAAAAATTGCTGCAGTAATCACTGTCACTCTTGGTGAGAGTTAAAAAAATCAGAACAATAAGACATGGCAAGGCCAAGCACGTCACCTACTGTATCCCTCTGCAGGCCCAGGATTGTTCTCTGCATTTCTTCCATGCAGCTTGACAAGACTTGTTAAAAATGTCCAAAGCAATTAAGCTTTCAGCATCTTTCTTTGGGAGATAATTCCAGGTTGTAACAGATTTCACTGTCTCGATGAGTTCCCTGATACCCAATCTAAACTTTGCTTAATGATTTCCTCTCATTATTTCCTCCTTCAAACCATTCCCTTTTATCCAGTGTTACAGCCTCCGGGTATAAAAAAGCATTATCTACTATTCCTTCTTCATTTAACTGCCACATTTCCCACATAATTTTTGCTCCTCTTGGTGACAGAGGAGAACAAAGAATAAATTTGGTTTAATTTTAAATCCCCATGTCACCCTTTCTGGAGACACATTAGCATGTTGTACCAGGGCAATTTGCACTATTGTTGTGTGCTTATTTTGTTAGTTTAAGAGCCTGAACTCAGCAGTTTACCTAGACACTCATAAAGAAATTACTTCAAATGACAGAAATATTTACTGCCAAATACTTTTATAAAACAGCATTAATGTGATCTTTGTGCACTATATTGAAAATTTCATCTTTTTGCAAAGAATATAGAAATTACACTGGAGAAGAAGGCAAAGACATAAAGTTGCAGAGAAATAGCAGGGTTGAAGGAAACTAACTTTCACACTTACGGCATTTGCCTTGCACACATTATCTTTCATTTAACATTTACATAATGTTTATAAATACATAACACAAGAGATAATAATAATTTTCATCATATTGAATATAATAAACATATAGCTATAAAGTCTTGCTAAAGTCTTTTGTATTTGATGGAAGTTCGCTATAATGTACAAAATGTTCATGTATTTCCTGGTCCCCCCAAAACAGAAAAACAGAAACAGAGGAGGGCATTTACATTCTGAAGTCAACAGGCAGCTAAAGCTGAGCTACATGCCTAGAAAAGAGGCTCTTGAGTAAGTCCTTGATGACAGAAGAAAGCCCATTAGTGTATCTTGAAAGTGCCTGGTAGAAGATCTGATGGTTTTAGCTCCGTGAGCTATCATTCATTAGCCATTTGATAGCAGATGTGAGTTCAAGCTCCCCAAATCAGATAAAAATCATGACTGTGAGTTTAGGACATAATCGATACATGTAGATAACAAACAGACACATGATCTCAAGGATCATGTTTGTGACTATAATGACACAAGATCTTACAAAAAGCAACAAGGAATGATTCTCAATTTCAGAAGAAGCAGGGGGCCTTCCTTAGTGCCAGTGTAATAGCAGCATTTTGCCAGGGCAAAGCCGAGTTAAGAGCAAAGAACACTCTCATGTCACAGTACTGTCTGTCACCAGTTTAAGAAATACTTTTATCCCATCAGGGCAGCTTTCACCACACAGTGTCAGGTAAGTGATCACCAAATTTTTGTCCAAGAGATAAAGAGTGCCATAATGCATTCGGCTATTCTGGATTATTACAAGAGCCCAGACAATCTCTGTATTCTTTCTTCCCACTCAGAGCACATAAGCTGTGAGCAGTGGCAGTAATAGGAAAACAAACAATTTCAAGTTCAGAAAGCAGCCTAGTTAAGAATTTAGTCTCCATAATAAAGATCCCATTCTTTTTTTATCCTTGTTCACCAGATCCAAAGTTGGCAGGAGGCATTTTATGGCACTGAGAATATCACATATGACCTCTCAGTGTCTGTTGTGCTGAAGCATGCGGCTTGTGCTATCCCATGTACACATTCTGCTCTGGGAGAAGTGTATTCACGTTCTCCTTTCTCCACAAGGAGTAATAAATGGGCCCTCACTGCACAAGGGCATATGGCCACCTGTATGAACCACTGTCCCCTTCCTTATAGCAGAGAAAACACAATATTTGCTATAAAAATAAAAAGGCATAGTATTTAATTGATTTGACAGTGCATGGTCTCTGCAGTTGCCTGGAATTGCCTTGGCCACAGCTGGCTTCAGCAGGTCTTAGCAGCTGTTAAGTGATAATTCCCTAGTCTGTTTTATCTTAAATTCTGCAAATCAAATATGTGGTACAGGTCTGATCAAGTCTGCTAGTCCCTGCATAAAAACAGTAGTCCTTTATGTTAGCTGACACTGAGAGTGCAGCTTCCAAACTTGAGCAGGAAACCAAGGAAAAGGGAACAAATTACAATGAAAAACATGTAAAAACAAATCCAGACTTGAGGTGAAGAGGCAAAAAACATCAAATAGCTGCTGATGAAGACCTCAAGGGGGCACAAGACTTCTCACAGCCCCTCTTCTGCTCTGCTTGGGGCAAGCTGAGGCTGCCAACATAGGATCCACAGGTGAGGGACGCATAGAACATGGCACAAGAGAAAAGCCACAGAGGGAAATGAGGTCCTTGTGTGACAGTTTTGACAGTGTTATTAATGAAGTTCTTCTTCGTTCATTTGATAATCTGGAGACTATTAGAACTCTTGTTGATGGTTCTGTGCAGGGCCAGGAGTTGGACTCAATGATCCTTGTGGGTCCCTTCCAACTTGACATACTCTGATTCTGTGAATAATCATACTATGCAGAAATTGTTCCATACATGTGTGATGTATTCCCTTTTTAAGATTCTTCCTGGTATGCTTTTATATTATCTATCTATCTATCTATCTATCTATCTATCTATCTATCTATCTATCTCCTTTTATCACACAATCATAGAATATCTCAAATTGAAAGGGATCCATATGGACCACCTCAGGACTATCTGTAATTAAGCCATGTCACTAAAAGCACTGTCCAGAAACTCCTTGAACTCTGACAGGTTGTTGTCACAACCACTTCTGTGGGGAGACTATTCCAGTGACTGACCAACCTCTCCAGTGAAAAACCTTTTCCTAATTTTCAATCCGAATTTACCCTGATGTGGCTTCATTCTATTTTCTCAGGTTCTATTACTGGTCACCAGAGAGAGGATCATATATAACCCATTATTACTCTTCCTTCTACCCTGTGAAAAACTCAACCATCTCATAAACGCTTTATTTCACGTGCTTATCAAATATTGCGTCAAGTTTTCTTCACAATGAAAACAAGAGCTACACAGGAAATTTATCATCAAATCTGCCCTCCTGGATTATCCTACTGCAAGTCTTTAGTGCATCCTGTTCCTAGTAATGAAATAATTATATTTCATGTGTATAGACACATAATAACTACCATATAATAAGCAAGGAAAGAGCTGGAATTAAACATGCAGTTTTTTACAAATGAACGTTCTAGGGAAGATTAAACTTGACTACAGTGAGGTGTGTCTCCCTGTTAGAGCTGCAGTATCTCAGAAAAGCTTCTTGGCAAGCAAAGTCACTCCCCATGAATGCAGCATGATTTTAAGCACAGCTAATGGATAAATTAAGAATGTCAAAATTAAAGCAGCAAATTAAGTGAATGCACTGGAAAAAAAAGTGGAATAAGAAATAATAGCAAAAAGTAAAAAATGGATTTTCTAATTATATTGGAGATTTTCCTGCTCTCTCAGTTTATGTTATTTAATCCTCCTGAATCAACCTACATGAGTCTTGTTCTGTAGACAGTACTCTGAAAGACAAAAATCGAGTTGGCTTTCAGCTGCCTAAGGGTGTGCAGGCAAGAAAGGGCACTGAGGAGCTGGGAGTGCCTCCTAACTGCACCACCGGTGAGCAATTTGCCTTTGTGAAATGTTATCAACTTAAAGAAAATCTGAGCCTAGCAGTTAGGACATAGAAAGAGGTCGGGATATGCTATTCTTTTCCTGTGGAAAATAGGGAGTCCTTCCTTTTCTTCAGGTTTTTTTCAGAAATGGAGGGTAAAGTAACATAAATAAGAGTGATGTCCCAGATCCTCAGAACTGTTTGCGAACTAATCCTGAATTCATCAGGACTAGGCTTGCCTCAGTGAAGATTTGCTGAATAGGGATGGTTGCTACAGGAAGCTTGAGTCACTCACACTGGCCAGGACCAGATCACCTGGAGCAACCCCTGTCCAAAACATTAACTTCCAATTAAGAGTACATCACTAAGGATCTTCTCCAGCTGAATTCGGAAACTCTCCGAGGATAGAGATCCCACACTCTCTCTGTGTAATCTGTTCTGGTGTTTCATGGTGAAATGTAGTTATCTCCATCTAAAATAGGAATTTCCATTGTTTCAAATTGTGATGCCTTAGTTTTTGTACTGGAACCCTGAAAGATGTCTGGCTGCCTTCCCTCAAATCTTCTTCAGCACTTCCTCCCACGACCATCTTCTGCTTTCCCTTACATGTTACTTTGCTTCATCAACAACTCACTCGTACTGAAGGCACCATTACCTCAAAATCATTCTTGGTTCAAACAAGATGCAACCCAGAGTTAGAGCAAAGAGCCATTTATAAAACGTAAAGCAGACAAAGGTTTAAAGAGGTACAGGTATGTAATGAAACCCTGGAGACTACTTGAAGGCAGTGTGTAGATGGAGCCAGGTTTATGTTATCTTGTAGGGATGTATGTACACCATAATGTCAGATCAGAGGAGCTGTCCTACATTTGTGCAGGGTTTTCGTGGGAAATCATCTGACGTGATGGGAACACCTTCAGCTCTAGAGCCCTTATCCAGCTGTGGGCATTATTTAGTTTCACAAGTTTCCCCTCCTTCCTTCCCCTGCTTTTCACCACATCTCCAAACAGTGCCAACAATCCTGGCATATGCCAGGACTGCCTCCTACACCTTTGGGTGCTCTTACACAATGATTAATCTGCCTTAATACAGATGAGGCTCGCTGCTGTCTCGAGTACCCTGCCAAGCAATTTGCAAACTGCCAGCCTATTCTGAGTGAAATGTGCTTCTCTAAAGCAGATTTATTTACATGCTTCCATCCCTCTCATCCAATGTAACAGGAATTGCATGGTGAGGCAGGGAGGGAATTCATTTTTATATATAATGGAACACAGCAGCATAAACTGGATAAGAATCTGTTCCAAGCACACAGACTTGAGTTATTACACAGAAACTGTTGAAAGAAAAGAATCAAACCCTTAAATACCATCCAGTCTTCATCTTCAACTCAGAGGAAAAGTGCTTATCAAACAAGGGAACAAGATTCATAAACACCTCTGTCTAGTTGGTTTTTTTTAAGCAGGGTGGGGAAATTGAGTAATTTTAACACAGCCTCCGTAAATAATATGTAGAGCTACTCGAGTAGTGAAAACAATTTTTACAACAGTTACATGTCATGAATAAATGTTTTAAGGTTGTTTATCCAAAACCATTTCTGTTGCAGAATTTGCAATATCTGGACACTCAGATCCTTGCAGTTTTGTTTCTCCAACCTCAGAGGAATTGACCAGCCAGCCATGAGGCTCTGCTTTGGAGCCCAGCAAAGAGAAGGAAATAGCACTCAGAGACAAGAGCAATGCCAGCTGAGATGATGCCAGACCTGACAATCTTAAAATGACCGTCCCAGAAGGGAGATGCTTTAAACAATGGCAGACAAACAGCCCTCAGTGGATTATTTACATTTTGAAGGCATTCAGTGTCAGGGAAGGCCATGTGCTCTGTGTGGCTGAACTGCAAACAAGCATAAGGAATTCAACTCCCTTTATCCTATTTTCTACTTGTCACAGTGTGGCTGCCTGTAAGAGTGGAACACAAACAGCTGCACTCCATGCACACAGACATTGTATTAAATGCCAAGATAGTTGGAATTAACTGGTACTGGACTGCTCTTTAGGCTCCTTGTGTAACTCAGCTCTGATTCTTTTCACAAGAGACTTGTAAGATTATGGCTTGTTCTACCTTTCTTGTTATTAAAAAGCTGGTGTGTTTGTTTTCAAGCAAAAGTGGGGAGAAGAGGGATAAGTAAAAGAAAACTCCCTGTCCTTTAAGAAAAAAAATCACATCAATTTGCAAGCAATCAGTAAATTACACCGCTGGGTACGTTATGAATATTCCCCCATGAAAAAAAAAATGCAAAAGGAAAGGCAGGAAAGCCTGAGAAGAAAGCAGCATTAAGTCAACTAAATTGCTTCCAGCCCCCAGGATGCATCACCCAAAATTAACCTGCATCCTTTTACATAATGATAATTTGCAAAATAAAATTATACAATAAAATCAAAAATAATACCAGAACACTCTATGCAGGCAGCAGTAAGAATCTACACAAACTAAAGAATGGGTGTCCCTGAAGTTCCACCCCAAGTTCTAATAACTAACACATCCCCAAGTGTTCATTTTGAAAATATTCCTTGGATCGGATAGGCTTCATGATTTTCGGAAACTGGAAACCCTAGTTCCTCAAAAATCAAAATTTACATTGAAAGAGAAGCACAGAAATTATGTGACAAAACAAACCTTCCACCTACACTGAACTAAGCATAATCTGAGTAGTGTGACTCATTTTTAATGACAAATTGTGGTCAGAGAAATTATCTTCTTTTAATGTTCCTTTCCAAATTCAAAATATAAAATATTTGAACCTTTCTGACAAACCTAAGGTCAATTTTAATGAACATGGGTGTTTTTGTTAGTGCTCAGACTCAAGATGAAAGGGAATATAACATGGGTATTAAATTAAGATTTCTTTGATTTTTTAAAAATAAAAACTGTTGTGCATGATGCCAAAAGTAACTGTGCATCCCATGGAATTTGACTAAATATGCCATGCAATTCATACAACTGAATACCTCCCAATATTGAGAGGGAACTGCATATCCATAAATACTTAATATCTCTTTTTAAAATACCAGATCATTATTTGATAATAATGGCTACTAAATTATCCCACAGAAGAGAGCGGTCATTCACTTATATGGGCCCAGACTGGGTTCCAAAGAAGTCTTCAGAATAATTGATAATTCAATGGGGTTTTAGCCTTTTCTTAAGCTAGATCTGCAGCCCTCAGCAGCTCTGTTCTGGGTAAGTGACTGAAACAATTGGATTGTCAGACTCTTGCAGTGCCACTCTTGGAGAACCAAGAGCAATTTTGGAGAACTTTTGAGAAGCTAGGCAAAGACAGGCATATCTAACAAGAATGTCTGTAACTGTGAGTGACAAGCTGCAGGGGGCAAGGGAGGGGAATATTCATGCTTTATGCCAGAAAGCTCATTCTAAGAAGAGATAGGTGAAAAATCTTTTATCACACTCTTTAAAAAAAACAGAATATTTCACTAGCCTGTGAGTTTAGGACACTGCCTCCCATTCCAAACTCCTGTTTTCAAAAATATATTACACAACTCTTAGTCATTGAATTTTCAACTTGATACTTTCAGGGGAAAAAAAAAAAAAAGTAAAAATGCATTATCTAATTGCATTTGTGCATCACGCATCAACTCTCAAGATAAGATAGGTGTGCAATAAATATTTAATCAGTTGAGTCATTCCCCCTCTGAGGTTCATCATTTGACATATTTCATCAACATACTTAGTTGAAATTTTTGTTAGTATTTTTGTTCTAAGTATTGAATATTCAAAGGAAAACCCTGAGAAGTTCTTAAAAATAGAGCTTATCTGTACAAATATAAGTTCTGAACAATCTAATACTTTCCTAACAATTATATCCTGAAGTCATCTGAATTCCTATGTATCATATTATCTATTATTTAGTTTCCTGAAGGAATATATTTTAAAATAAATAAATAAAAATTGAAAGATTGTCATTCTACTAAACTGTAATAAAAAGGTTTTCTTCTTCAGGAATATTAGAGCCAGTAAAAGTTTACTGTCTCCTGATACATGTTCATCTTATGCAAACAACTTCCAAAAAATGAGCAAATCCATTAATATTTTAAGCGATATAATATCTGTAAGACACTCACTTTTGTCCTAATTTGGAGGACAGGTGTCACTAAGAAATGCAGAAGCCTCTCTTTGAAATGGAGAATGTAAACCCCCTCCCTCCAAATTATTATAATTTTGAAATCAAGGGACTTTCGGGCAAAGATATGGGAATAGGAATAACAGTTCTTTTCTAGGGAAATTAAAATAGAAATACAGTACTACAAAGAACAGACCCCAAGCCCTGACAAAGTCAGAGTACCAACTGACACAGATGACAAAAGAATAGGTGTTTGTTTCTTAGCAGCCATGCTAAGACAAGACCTACTAAACTCTGAAAGGAGCGTTTCTGGAGAATTACACATTCACAAACCTGCTTGTGCTGAGGAACCATATTGGAGGGCGTTTGTTAACACAGGATCACACATTTTCAGCACGTGTTTTCAGCAGGAGCTATTTTTGTGTGTCTCCAAAGGGATCAAAACCAGCACACGGAACAAACTGTTGATGACAACCTTGGCCAGCCTCGTGTTACCACTTCAGATGGAGGAGTGCATGTCAGAGCACGTCATCATTCCACAGCTGCTACAACATGCATGGCATTTCATAGGAGAGATCTGACATTCCCAGGAGACCTTCAGCAATGCACTTGCCAGGAGTCAAACTCAGAGGAGAAACCCTTAAACAACAGCTCATGAGCTTGAACGATGTTCTCCCAACCAAAAGATCAAGATCATTTACTTACTTAACATATGGTCGACCAAAAAAGGCGCTCTCTTCCCAACTCCAATTGTGCAAACAGAAGGAATTGATATCTTCAGAGCACCATTTAGAAATGCTTTTAGAGCAACCCTTTCTCCAGCACAGACTACACACTGAAGCAGTACGTCACAGCTCTGCTGTTAAGCAGGGAAAATTATTCCTCCCTTAGTTAAAGGGAAAAACAAACGGAGAAGAAAAAGGACAGAGGAAGCTAACCATGAATTTTTGAAGTGCTGCTGAATATCAAGCTCTCAGTGAAAGATTAATTGGAGGAAGACTGATTTTAGAAATATTTTCATATATTTAAAGGACAAAATATTCATGGCAAATCATCCCTTTTTGCCAGGCTGTTATTGTATTACACCTGATTTCAGTACAGCTTTCAGACCAATATTTCTCTCTTTGCTTCGATGCACATGTTTTTATACATTAACCATGAGAAATGCTGAAGAAAGAAAGTCACTCACATTTTTTGAATCAGGATTCAGATCTGGACAGTCCTGTCTGAAATCTACTTAGAGATTTATTCAGTTGGAAGTGGTAGTCTATGTGTTTTGCTCTTTCTCTTGAACATCTCACTGAAGAAGTGCAAGTTAGGAAGACTTTACCAGCTAAATCAGTTAGAGGGATCCTGCACAAGGTGTAAAAATTAATGACTATACAGAAAGAGGATCCACAGGTTCTAGCTTCAGCTCAAGCACACACTATTCCATTGCTGACATTTTCAAGCTCCTTTCCTCATTCCCGAGTTTTCTTTGTGGACTTAAGGTGGTTTCTCAAGCTGACAACAGATCCTTTCAGAGTAGAGACAAGTCTCCACTCTGCTTCACAGAACACCTGCAGGCAGGAATCTCTAAAGGCATGTACTGTTAATCCTCCACATTAAGACTAATTTTATCAAAGTCATCAGGAGATATTTATGGCTTCAGACTTTCATTTGTCACCTTGTCCATCAAAGAAATTTTTAAAAAGAAAGCTAAATGACTGAAGGAGGGAAAGGAGCTGGGGGGGTATGGAATGGTATTTGGACAGAATGAAGCACATTTAGATCCAAACAAATAAATGAAATTTAAAAAAAAAAAAAAAAAAAGCACCACAAAGCCCTAAAATTTTTGCCTGTTCAGTTGGATACTTTTAAGTCTTCCTTCTTTTGACTGGTTTCAGAATCTAGTTGCTAAAAATTTCTTTATTTTCAAAGAGAAAGAGCAGCTAAATAATTTTTACTAGGGTTAACTAATAATTCATAACTGTTTTATGCAGTAAATTTGAATTACCTAGGCTATAGCCCCACTCCCTTTTTATTCTTTCTTTTTTTAAGTAAATGCAGCTTCCTAAGCCATCTCTGCTGATTCCTTGCATGCTGCTGTCAGAAATGAAAACAGTGACCTGTTGTGAATTCAGCTGCTCTCAGACTTTCCAGCCCTCCCCTGCTGGTTGATGCTGAGCATTCTCAGCAGAGCAGGTCTGAATGCCAAGCGTAGGGACTCACTGGCATTCATTTACGAGGAGCTTTCCTCATCCAGAAAATGGTGCAGCTGCTCCTGATGCTGGGATAACTCCTAACACCAGTAGTGACAACCACAGGGTGGAACGTCAGCTCAGGATGAGAAGCAGCAACACGGAAAAGAAATTCCCTGACTGCGGATCCCAGGGCACTCCCATACCCCACAGCCACAAACTGCACCTTGCCAAATGGCAGGGAAGGAGTCGGAGAAGCAGGAGTGGGATGTGCTGAGCCTGCATCCACTGCAGCACCAGCACGAGGCAAGGGAAAAGTCTCTTCTCCTCCTGCTAAACACGGCCTCCTCCACCACAACTGTCAGCAAGTGTGGTCACAGCTCTCTGTGTCTACTGGAGCAGGTAATGGAAAACAAAGCTGTGCTTCCCAAGTGAATATCTGGTCACCAGGCTTTGTGATCTCTTTCTTTATTGGTCTGAGCTTTTGAATTTGAGAAAATATATCTTCCAAAATTTATGTATTTTTAAACAGAAAAAGGGAAGGTGGTAAAAAAATAAACCTAATATATACATATTCTACTGACTAGATCAGCATCTTGCAGACGTGGATGGAGCCCTTTTGATCCCTGTCAGACATTCGATTCCAATTCTATCAAACTCAGTCTTCAGAAAAGATGAACAGAGCATTTTAAAGCTTGACTGAGAGTTTTAAAGCACTGCAAACAGTCCCATTTCTTCCTACAGACTCCATCACTTTGCAGAGTAGCTCTGTGAGCTCAGGTTGGACAATTTACCAAGTTTAATATACCTGCTATTTTCTTTAACTTTACTGTGCATCTAGCAAAGGCAGTGCAGCACCATGACCTCAAGGGCTTTCTAACCTTTCTAATTTACAGAAACAACTCCAGAGATCCTTAGAGTGGAGAATGCTAGAATGAGAAAGAGCTTCTTCCAGGCATGCTCACCATCACCATGGATTATTGCACACGCCTGAGACATCCAGGCAGGGTCATTGCCTTTATCTGTTCTTTTATCACCAAGTCAGTACCAAGGTGACAAGCACAACAACTCACTTCAAAAGGAGGCATAGCCATGGAAGAAGAAAACAGGGCTGAAAAACAGAATGCAGTAAGTCTTTAGAAACCATGGGAGCAAGTATAATCCTGTCAAGATGCTGCTTAGCACATCTTGTGCTTTACAGAGCAGGGTTTTATGTTTTGTTCTCAACTGTTTCCAAATGCATTTAGTAATGTCATAGAGTTCAGCTTTGCCAAAGTGGTTTTACTGTGCTAAAACACCAAAATGGTGGGGAGAGGGGGCAGAGAAAGGTATCCTGCCTCTGTCAGCCACTGACAGAGCTAAGAGCATTTCCAGTGCACTCTGGACGCCTGTCCAGCATCCTGGCTGCCAGACTTAAATTGATGTCAGTCATAGTATGAAATAACTGAGCAGGTGAGCCCCATAACCCTTACAATATTCTCCAGCCCATGGGGAGGGAGGGGCTTCCTAAACCTTCCAAGCTGAGCCCTTCTAAGTTCATTCCCTTAATGTCAGTAACAGTCCCAGCACCTCTGTGTTG
>PYHW01010406.1:719251-753075 GCA_013186435.1 Turdus rufiventris | reverse complement strand
TCGCCTTCTGTGACTATTTGAGACTGTAATTTCAAAAAGTTATGGGCTTGCACTTGGCATTGGATCCTCATGTCAGATCAGTCCCCAGGCTGTGTGAGCTGTGTGCTCCCTGGGGGGATGAGAGTGCAAAGGAATGGCCATCCTTGCAGACCAGACTGCAGAGGAGCTGCACAGCGGTGGCTGGCTGTGGCCACACTGTCCTGTCATGGTGCTCTTCACTGCAGGGTCATGGGTTGGTCATCAGGGATCTCCCCAGCTCGCCCAGAACCTGTCCTGTTCCACCATTACTCCACTGAGCGTTTGAGTCAGAGCAGTGCTTTAAACCTGCATGATCTGTCTGATCCTGTGACGTTTTATGGATGATACAAGAGGGCAGACTGGGTTCTGGTTGGTTTGTTTTGGTGTCTTTTGTTCTTAGAACTCCCTCTAAGACCTCTGAAAATTCATGCACCTGAAAGTAACTTTTGCATTCCTTTTCTAATGGCACTTTATACAGAAGGTTTGTGAACTGGAAAATTATGCATTTGTGTTTGCTTATCATCAAATAAAGAGGAGGTTAATTTTGTTGTCCTCTCCAGAAGGCAATCTGATGAATACATAACTAGTTCTGACTTGTTTTCCTTCTTATATCTTTTGTATTAAAATTTTATGAATCGAAGAGCAGTAGGTTCCTATTTGCTTATCTCCTTGATGCACATACTGAATCCTGAAGGCATTTTGCCCACTTACACTAAATTATCTAGGGTTTATTGTGGAATTTTTGTGTATGTGTGATTCTGCAGCTCTGCTTTAGTTCTAGCTTATATTACAATTCTTATTAGTGTGCATTTACTTCCTGTTTCTTAGCACACATTTTCTGTTTCAGAAACACATGGTATTTAAAAAGTCTTCTGTCTGTGCACTGGCAATTTAGAGAATGTACCACTTGTTTTGAGGTAATTTCTTGATTACAGTTTTCAAAATATTGATAAACTATTGAAAACACTATTTGTTGTGTGCATCTCAAGTTCAAACCCCTCAGCAAGACAGAAAGTGAAGTATTTTCAGGCAATCTTTACACACACCCCACTTCTGTGATGCAGATTCAGGCTGATATCACCATTGAGGGAACTGCCTAGTTAATGGTGTCCACATATTCTGCAGTTTCTAGTGTTAATTCAATATATATAATCCCTGTCCTACATCCTAATATTCATTTGTCTTTTTCCCCACTTCTGTTTAAATTTTTGAGCTTAAGGCTGGAGAACAGCTCTAGGGAGAAGGATTGGGGGTCTTGGGGGGCAACAAGCTCTCTGTGAGCCAGCAGTGCCCTGGAGGATATAAAGGCCAATGATTAGAGGATGATTAAAAGTTGATGAGGGGATAGAAGCACCTCATTCTGAGGAAAGACTGAGGGAGCTGGGCCTGCTCATCCTGGAGCAGAGACACTGAGAGGGAACCTCACCAATGTCTGTCAGTGTCTGCAGGGAGGGCTCAGAGCATGGACCAGGCAATGGCACAAGGGGACACAAGGGGCAGGAACTGAGGCTCAGGAAGTTCCGCCTGAACATCAGGAAGAGGTTCCTTACAGTGCAGGTGGTAGAGCACTGAAATAAATTGCCCAGAGAAGGTGTGAATTCTCCCTCACTGGGGATGTTCAAGAACTGTCTGGCCACACTCCTGTGCCATCTGTGCTCTGCCATGACACTGCTTGAGCAGGGAGGTTTGACCAGGTCACCCACTGTGGCCCATTCCAGCCTGATCTATTCTGTGAGTTTGTAATTTTTCTTAAATATTATTTCTTTCTGTTAACAGGAATGTTTTTTCTTTGCTCTCTATTCATACACCATGCTGTGGAAACTTTTATTATCTCACCTTGCTACCTGACAGGGAGAGAAGGATTTACCAATGGAAAGGTTTTTATGTGACAGACTGATTTAAAAAGCTCTTGTAAACAAACCTTTGACAGATAACTACAAACCAAGTGCAATGTTTTACTGCACTGAGCAGCACCTATTAAAGATTGCTTTCAAATGGTGAAAATGTAACATATAAACAAATTATCAGAGTTCAATAGGCAAGAGGCAACTTGAATGGGAGTGGGAAAGTACAATTAATTATCATCTGTATGGTCTCCAAGCATATTTTTGGCTCTGTGTTGGGACCCTGAGTGAGCACAAAAGAAATTCTTAGTCCTTCTTCTGTAGGGATCCCCTCAAAGACCCAACACCCCACAGAGGTGTCTTCATTTTTCTTGGTTTCTCAGCATCCAAACCTATTACGCATTAAAAGGGCAGGTGAGGGAGAAATTCTGGTGCTGAGCCACCAGAACAATCTGGTCAGAGAGGTGCTGGATTCATAATCTCTGGCAACATTCAAAGTCAGGTTTGTGGGGCTCTGGGCAACCTGGTGTGGTTGAAGATGTCCCTGCTTGCTGAAGAAGGGTTGGACTAGGAGGGATTTAAAGGTCCCTAACAACCCAAATTATTCTATAACTCCATAAAATGTAGTGTCCCCACGAAGAATCTCACTGATATGGAAATTTTGACACAGACTACTTGAGTGGAAAGGACACAATACAAATTTTTAATGGGGGCTTGCTGTACCAAAATGATAATACAACATAAACAGAGGCTGATGAAAAAAATGGAGAAAAATATTCCAGTATCTGGCAGGGAAAAAAAAAAAAAAGCAGAATCCAAGCCCTGAATCCAAGCCCTTTTAGGTGTGTAAAAAGTCATGACATCTAACAGGCTATTCATTTTGCCTTTGGAAAGACGAGGTGATAATATTTTATTCTAAATATTTAGAATATCCCAGTCACCACAGAGCTAAGGTACAATGCCAGTTGTCTGCCATGTTTCATTAAGGTTTCTTGAAAAATACCAGAAAATCATGCAGGTGGTTCTTGCACAAGGGGAAAGAGTAGTCTTGCAAATTAGGCTAAGCTGCTAAGGGGACTTTTCAAAGACCATGCTTTCCAAAACCAAGGACAGCCCTTGCAGTGAGCCAAGAAAAGGAGGTTGCAAAAGGTCTGCATGGTTGCACAAGGAGGTCCCAACAAAAACAGAAAAAAGAAGTACACAATACATGAAGGCAGGGTCTGAGCTTCCTGTAAGAGCCGGATGGAGAGATGGAGGCTTCAGAGGCTTTCAAGATGCTGTTTATTGCATGGACAAAGTTTACAATAGTTGAGGGTCGTGGGTGAGCCTATAGTTGCTGGCTATAGGCAAGCTCTGCGTCCTGAAGCTCTGTTCCATTCATGTTACAAAGCATTATATTTCTTTCTTTGCTGTGCATCTTATTACATAACAACCAATCAATACCTTTACTATCACCTATAGCCTGTCCTAACTACCAACATTACCATATGCTACCATTTTCCAATCACAAAAAGTTTGTATGTTACAGTTTAAGCTAGAAGTTGTTTTTCAGTTTTCTTGCAGTGGAAAATTCTGAGATCTTTCCTCTACTTGCAACCTTGGTTTTCTTGTTTGACTGTGAAAATCTTTTTGCTTGGTAAAAACATCTTTTGTTTGCTCAGAGTCATAAAAGCCCCTTCCTACTCACTTGCCCTTTGCCTTCTTAGTTACCCAGTAAGACTGGCTCAGCTATTCTTTTCTTCTATAGCAAAACTTGCTATAATTTCTATTCTTTCTTTAAATTCTACATTCAAAAATCTTTCTATTATACATACATATCTGTGAGACCTTCCTGTCAAATCCTTATCCTTCCCAACAGCTTCCCAGAACCAGAGGGACACGAGCACACTGGAGAGAGACCAGCACAGGGCTACAAAGATGATTAAGGAACTGGAGGATCAACTCTGACACAGGTTGCCCAGAGAGGCTGTGGAGTTTCCATGCTCAGAGATACTCAAAACCCAGATGAACAACTTCCCTATCAACCTGTTCTAGTCAGCTGCTTTGAGACTAGATGATCTCCAGAGGTTCCTTCCTCCCTCAGACACCCCCTCGGTTCTGTGGTCCCACTACAAGATCACTGTATTCATTTACTTGAGGCATAGGCAGTATTTAGACAGTTTTACTCGTTATCACTTTCACAGAGGCAGGAATTACTGAAAACAAAGGGTGGCAGCTGAGCAAAGCCCAAGGGCACTGCACTACCCTTCACCATTATAAAATGGAGACCTCAAGCCTGCTCAGATTTCAATTTAAATTGTTCCGAAAGAGCACTATTAAAACAAAAATAGACTCCTCGGTGGACAATTCTCTTCACTTGTCCAGTTCTCATGATCTTTTTGGAAATTAATAGCCTTCATTTTAACCTTGACTGCACAAGAGAATTGCTCTCTTTAAAGCTGAACCACTGGAAGTACAAACAGCCCACAGCATCCAGGGTAGCCTTGCCAAATTGCTTGCAGCTTTGTTCCGTGTCTGCACCAGCTCCACTCCGAGCCACAGTGACCCAAGTGGGCATGGCAGGCTGGGAATGCACCTGGGAACAACACATTCTCTGAGGCTCGTAAAGATCAATAGTGCCCTGAAAGACAGCCAAATGAATAAAAGCAATTTATCAGGAACAATAGAACTTCAATTCATACTGCCTGCATTGCCCAACCTACTGAAACACGGCCCATCCTATTTCATGTTCCTAAACTCTTAATGTATAAAAGTGAGACAGTCCTTTAGGAAGCTTCAGAATGGATTAATACATCAAATAATGGGTGAACATTTAACCCATCAGCTGTCAGATTTCCAGACATGTATCCTGAAGCAACACCACATAAAGGAATCTTGTTGCTTCAGTGATTTACTTCTGTCAGGTAGAAAAGGGCAAACAGATGTAAATGCACAGCTCCTGATGCTATAGGAACAAATTGATACGTAAGATTTACAGCCACTCTTTCAGGCAGAGCCATGAAGCCAGTGCACCTGGCTCCCAGTACCAGACATCCTTCTTAATTTATTCAAAATAATCAAATTTTGTACAAAATGTGTAAAACATCTTCACACGCACACAAGCAATTACCAATCATCTCTTAAATCATCTGGAGTTCTCTAATCATGGCAGTGCAAGTCCTGCTTTTATTTCTGAAGGCCCGTAATGAGACCTTTAGAAAGGTCAGAGCCAAAAGTCTCTGAGAGCTCCAAAATAACAATTCTTCTGTTCATGTAAGTGACAGGGGTTTTTTCCCTTTCAGTAGTACATCAGGCATGTGTTTCCACAGTATTGGTTCAGTCGAGAGCAACATCCATTTTCACATTGTCTCATTAGTCTGACTACTTTCTTCTAGCTTGGAATGAGAATTCTGTAAGTCTAGTGCTGGAAATTATTATATACTTGAGACAAAGTGAAAATAGTGCTGTTAGTAGAAACTTTCTGTAGGCACTTTGTAACCATATTGACGGTCCAGCACAGCTGATATAATTGTACATGGGTAAATGTTTCAATGCTATTTTGTTTATTAATATATTTGTTCACAGGAGAAGCATGGGGACATTAACAATAAATAAAATGCTAGATATTATGAGGGAAAATATATTTGTGTTTCATAAAGTTTCACCAGTGCTGTAAAGCAGGGTTCTTTATTTATCTGACTCCATCTTATTCATTTATTTGAACATACTTCAACACTGCTGGGAAACAGTTGCCTGCCTTAGCAATGCTCACGAATTCTGAGTCCTTGCTAAGCAGGCTCCCCTTGGGAGTGGCAGCGCAAGACATTTCACAGGTCTGAAATGCACCTCTCAGCCTATGCATCTCCCCAGCCACTTTCAGAACCTCATCCACAGCCCTGAATTCATGTTCTCACATTGTAAGCTATCAAAGCTTCCACGTGGATATTTAACTAAGACAAAAGGTTTGCATAGACTAAATCAAGTGTTTAATCATATGAGTGCTTGCATATTTTACTCTGTCCTTGTCCTTTCCTGCCTAGGATTTTAAAGAGAACAAAACCACAACTGGCAAATGTCAAGGACTAAAGTAGATTTAGGAGGAAGAAAATCTGAAATTCCATGAAAGACTACTCATCACCATGATTCTGTGCTCATTTCACTCAGAAACACAGATTTTGACAGAACCAGGTCTCCAGGCTTCTCTTTCTCAGGTCAACCTATGCCATGCAAAGAACGCATGGCTAGGGAGTAGAAATTCATGCTTTTGTGACAAGGTGCTTAAATATTTAGTGAACTTTAAAATGCCTCAGTTCCTTAAAGAAACTGCATCTCATCCACATGCAGATGCAGCAGGACCTCTGCAAACTGGCGCAGAGAGCCCTCACCACCACATGTGTGAGCAGAGAGGCTTCCAGAGCAGGAAGGGAAGATGCTGTCTCAGGTCCCTCTGCAGATCAGGCATTTTTCTTGTTCAACATGCATTTGTGCTCTCTAGAGTGCATCTCTCATTACCATTTTAAACAAAAATATACCCAGACCATCTCACTAGAACTGCCTCCTCCTAAAAACAATCCTCCACCAATGCAGCAAGACTGCACCACCATCTGTGGTGGTTTGCTGCCTGTCATGTGTTGTAGAGATTCTTGAGCTCTGAAGAACTCATCTACCACACATGCAAAAAAAATCTTTCCAAAAGACATAAGACAACAGAAAACAATGCTACAAATACAAATCTTTGGGGGGGTCTGCTGATAACACTTAGTTTCCAATTGAGTTTGTGTCTGGTACAAATTCAGACCAAAAGCCACAAGAGCACATGGTGGATGTAGTATTCTGCACTAACTTTTTCATTTCTTCTCAATCTTGGCTTAAAAACTAGGTCCCTGCCTATCTCTCAGTATAACCTAAGCAGCTTCTGACCTTGCAGAAGTCAAATCCCACAGGCATATCTCTGGTCTCACATAGTTTCCGCACCTTCCTTAATGTACACTGCCTCTCACCTCTAAAGATCCTTATTTCAATTTGTGTTGTGAGTCACTTCCTGAGCTCAGACTTCCACGGCATCTCTTTGCTAGAAATGAAATTTTACAAGCTAGAAACCTGAAAATTACACCTGTGTCTTGCAAAACACTTATTTTTCTAAAGCATAAATGCTGCTGATGTGAGACAGACATGTAGATGCTACTCCCATTCTGTTTCAATGCATGATTGTTGAGATTCCTAAGAAACAGGATTTTCTTGGCTACAAAATAGTTATCTGTTAGTGAAAGCCTTGTCTGAGTGGATGATTCTCAAGGCTTGACAGCCTGCTGATTCAGTGCAACATGAAGTCTCAGTGGAGTCTATAGCATGACACAGGACAGCTCTGCAATCAAAATTGCCTTTGCAAAGCAAAATGGAAGTAACAAATTGATACAGCTGCATATAGATTTGTCTCCTAATCTGTCACAGATTTAAAAATAAAAGGGGATTGTATTCTCTTTTACTGTCAACACTTCAGGTACATAATAACACTCTGTTAGAAACGTATTGCATTTAATGGTCCTTACTCTCTCTCCTGTGCTGCAGTGAACTCCCTGCTGTTACCTACGCATGCAGACTCCTGAGCACTGATCCAGCCCTCCAGGCAATGCTTCCAGACCAAAAAAATCCAAGCAGTAATACCTCCTCCATAAAACCTCCTTCCTGGGGGAGTGTCTTTTTAATCAATTCTTGATTTAATATTTACATATTTTACACAGCAAAAGCCCCAATATCCAGAGGTGCCAAGTCCTTGCAGGTCCCACTAGAGCTGTGGTGGCTTAGAACACACCAGGAGAAAAACACCAACTCCCAAAGCTACTGTTATCAAAGATTCCTGCACACCTCCTGCTGCAATGGGGGAATGCCTAATGTGCATTCCATTTGATCTGATGAACATTGCTCATATCAGAAAAGAAGCAGGTTTTCTAGGAATTCCTGATCCCACAAGGTAGACATGCCAGAAGAAGTCCAGAGTGCTGTCACACCCCAGTGCCCAAGAAGCAGCTCCTCTGCCATTCCTTGGGGTTGAAGCAGAGGGAGGCTGAGCAGAGCGAGCAAGCTCTGCTTCACTTAGCAGCTCCCTTCTCAGTGCTCGGGATAAACCCAGAGGAATCTCAGGGACCAATATGGTCCTCTGAACAAACCCTGATGCAGTAGCTTGGCTGGTGTTCTTTCAGAAGTTGCTAACAGCCTTAGAACGCTTATTTCCTTTCCGGAAAATAATGACAAACCAAATCTTTCCTCCCACAGAACTCTTGTCACTGTGATGCAGTTTCCCAAAGCTCTGCTGCACAGCCACAGTAGTTTAAGTATCTCATAAGCTTTCCTTTAAGATATCTCCCAACCTTATCAAGACAATTAAAATTACTATTCCAGTGACACCTCTAAAAATCTTGGTGCAAAGAGATACCTTTGTAGGACATTGCTATTTAAGATTTCACAAGCAGTAGACTAATTTTTTCTGTATAAAAGTCTTTCCTTTGTAGACAGTCCTAAGTTGTCCCAGTGGCAGCTGGAAGCATTCATCTCTTCTGGATTTCAGGCTGATGGAGAAGATGATAGCATTCCCCAGTATCCCTATCATATGGCAGCATGAACACACTTACTGTATTCAGCTGTGAATTCCCATTCCATATTTCTCTCTGCCTTTGTGCACAGAAGAAAATATGCAGGCCAAGTCAGAAAGACCAGCTGTGTCTTGTACCCACTGGCCTTGGGTACAATTTTCAAACCGGCACAGGAATCCTGTATATCCTACTGTATAAGTTGCACACTGGCAGAGGAGATAAACTCTAGACTGCCTGCTCAGTGAGACACAGTTTGAATCAGTCTGCTCTCTGAATGGGCATGGGCTAAACACACCAGGACATCTGTGGAACAAGACAAGAGCTGGCCTGGAATAAACCTTGAGAAGCTACAGCACAAAATGAATCACAGTTTGCTCAAGTTTAGGGAAAAGCTCTAGATAAAGGTAATAATAAAGACTGACAGGAAGTGGAGGCAGATAAGGACAGAAGGCTGAAGTGTTTAACATCATCTACGCTTCTACCTTTGAAGAAAATACTTAGCACAATCAGCTTGAGGAAAAGGCAAGATACACAGGTAAGCGTAGGGATAGAGCAAGGTATTTAAATAAATCATATTGATTCAAATCAGTAGGGCTTGATGAAACTCACCCTGGAGTGCTTAAGGAACTTTCTAGAACAACCTCCAAACCATTAGTAATTGTCTTCAAGAACTGACTGAGAACAGCGAGGTCCCAGGGGCCTGAGGAAAGACAAATAAAAGTGAACAGCTTTAAAAAGTGGAAAACAGGAATCTGGGGATTTGCAGACAAGGTAGCATTACACTGACACCTGGAAAGATACTGGGATAAATTGCTAATAATCAGTTTTTAATCCTCTCAAGCATAATAAGCCGAAAAGAAAGAGACAACTTAGATTTGTCAAGAGCAAATCATATCAGACCAACCTCATCAACTTCTCTTATGGGATAACTGGCTTTGTGGAGCATGGAAAAGCTATAGATATGATGGACTTTTGCTTTTGTGAGACTTTTGAGACGGTGTGGCATGGCAGTCTCCTCTGTGGAGGAGGGAAACAGCATTATTAGTTTAGTCCATAAACAGCAAGTGTATTTCTGAGAGGTACTAACAGGAGCATTATGAAAACAAGAAGGTACTTGTTGCTATTCCCCTTTCTCAGCACAGAAACAGCCTTACTGAAGCACTTTGTCCTCTTCTCCACAAGTTAGAAAAAGACCAAAAAAAAAAAAAACCTGTAAAGATGCCATGGAAGGGCAAAAAAATATATGAGATTTAAATCAATACTTATCAATGTAAATTAACTGATAGGGAAGAACATTAATTTCCTTTGCTAGAAAAAGTCATTAGAGCAAGTTATGGGTCAGGAGGTTGTGAAGTATCTGCAACAGAAAAGTTTTAAATGTGCTTTAAAGAAACACCTGCCAGTGCATATTC
Organism: Turdus rufiventris; assembly: GCA_013186435.1. Lineage (NCBI taxonomy): Eukaryota > Metazoa > Chordata > Aves > Passeriformes > Turdidae > Turdus > Turdus rufiventris. The sequence goes on along the minus strand of PYHW01010406.1, from coordinate 743,232 downwards.
AAGCAAAGACAGATGTGCCACTAAGTCCTTACATTTCTGTGTGGCTAAACGACAAATCCCCAGGAAGTTTGTCCTTGCACAGGCTCTGCATTCACCTGGCATACATGGACCCTTTCTTCTCCAAAAAACAGGCATTGTGTTTTCTGGGACTAGGAGCTCAGGACCTCCCCATCAGAACCAATAGAGGAAAGGAGAACAAAACTCTATTCCTGTTCTTGACCTTGTATGCACTCATTTTTCTGTGTTTTACATGTGGGATTCAGTGGAACACAAACTTCAGTTCATTTCCCAGGCTGCATGAACTTGTGTCTAAATGACTTTCAGTTCTCGAGAAAGCAACCAAAACTTACACAGTTTTGAAGGAAAACAACCAAATGCCATGTTTGCATCTCTTGAGATGAGAAAAGGATTTTTGCTCAAAAAAACATCTTGCTATCCCTTACTGACTTTGGTAGTGATCTCCTAGTCACAGAAAACAAGATTGTCCTTATTTTGGAGCCAAAAGGGTATTCTGAGACTGTCATTTGTGGAGTCCTTGCCAAAGGGATGCTTAGAGGCCAAAAGCTTTCATTTTCCACTTACTTAAAAGGTTCAATAAATGACAAGGCTTCTTCCTACAGATTTTTTTGCCTTACTCATGTCCTTTGACAATTTTACCACTAACATCAAACCTGAATTGTTAAGACATGCTAAATTACTCTGGCCTCCACAGTTTCTCATGTCCAAAGGATGCCAAATGAAATCTATTCCACACACTTAACCACACTGCTGTGCCTTGAGGGAACAATCTGGCCTGCAGCCCTTTGTTTTAGTAACATCCTTGTCATTAACCACTTTCACTACTGACATTATCATCTTAGATGTGCAATTTTAATCTTACCAAAGATCTTAGAAAAGCAGTCTCATGATCTCCGTCCTCTGTAATTTACTTTATTTGGAAGATGCAAGCATGTTCTTGCCTTTCATAGGGTGAAATGAACTTAGACAAACATTTCTCCATTCATTTTTTTAGCCTACTCCAAAAATCCAATCATTTTTTAATGATTTCTTTGCCAATCAAGTTTCTTATGGGCAAGACCAATGTAATATTTTCTTCACAGGCTTTTGAACATCTTTCTCATGCTGTTGTGTCCTCTAAAACTACTGCAACACGGCATTAGTGGTAATTGTTACCATTATGTCTGGGCAATCAACTGCTTATGATTCTCTGGCCGGAAACTGATGCTGTTTTCATCAGGGCTACCAGTTAACAATGATATTTTATTAGAGATTAGGTCCACGGATTGGCAGCTCACTCTGCTGCTGTTATGCAAGACCAACCTTCTCATTTAAAGCTCGAGCTAAATCTGGCAGATTTGCCTCATGTCTGCCATTTGTGGCTACCATTAAAGTATCCTTTCTCTTGTTTTGTGTTGTTATTCATGCATAGATTATAAAGTAAATTCTGCCTTGGAGACAAAACCACATATGAGCAGCTAAAGACAGAATTTAGACTCTTATTTTCAATCTGCCCCAAACCAGATTGTTTACTTGATTGACACTTTGTGAATTTTATTAATTACACAGTAGTTCCTCAGTGCTATTTTCTGAGCTGAGAACTACATTTTTAATTATTTTCTTTATTTTGTATTTTTCCCTGTTGCAGAGTACTATTGTTATCTGTATTTTTTGCTACTGATCTGTTTCCTTTTCAACATCATTTTTGATATGTAGCCAACAGCAATGAACAAGCACTTTGGTTAATTTTTGAGTAGAAGTCTACAGCTGGTGTAAATTAGTGTTACTCCATTATTAATCAGAAAAGCTTCACTGCGGAGATATTTGACATTACCTGACTCTATATAAGTACTTGAATTTTTGGTGTCTGGAAAGCCCATCAATTGTATTTAGCATGATGCAATCCTTTGTTCCTACCACGCTGTTCTTTATAATCAAAGCTAAATCCACAAGCAACAGATCTAACTTTGAACCCTGCTTATCCTTAATTCAGATTAATACAAGTAGATCAGAGCTACTTTTTGTCATTTTATCTCATTTTCTGAGCAATACAGAAAGAGCTGGAACAAGGGCTGTCTTCTAGCCCATATCTCCTCCCATCCCAACCTCTCCTTCCCTGAGAGGAAACCAGCTGACCTCTGGGAAAGTCACTTGAAATCCATGACCTAAAGCAACCAAAAAAGGAAAAAAAACAACCCACGAGACTTTTCACTGCAGACCCATGTGCCAATAGCACAGTACTCAAAATTTTGTCTTTGTAAGCTTCCAGAAAGAAACTAAAGAAAACTAGGGGGATTTGTTGCCTGTTCTAAGAGGGTAGTTCAGCAGTGATGCTGTAACATGATCACAAGCGATCATTTGATTGAGCACTTGTTTAGATAAACTTAATTGCAGTTACAGGTAAACCCTGGGAATCCTGCTTTATCAGAAAAACCTGCATTTAGCATCTCAAGGAAAAGTAAACTTTGACAACACTGAGACATGAATCCTGCAGAAATCAGGAACACAGAGAAAGATATAAAATGGAGGTTCTGAAACTCTTTTTTTTTCCCCTTTGAAGCAGTACCGCACCTCGAGAGAAGCAGATTTGACTCTGGCCCTGCAGTAAGTCTTTTCACCTCTCACTGCCTCGACTCCTCCTTTAAGATGGGGAAAACATGATGATGATGCTTTGCTTTAAAAAATCTATAAGCATAAATTACTACAATCATTTCTCCTACATGAAAGTACTCCAGCTTGCCAGTTTGCATGATAGAAATTATTTTCAGAGCTCCTTATTAGTCAGAGTAAAAAAATCCACTCACCTGGTATGGTGTACACATAGTTGGACTGTGTCAGCAGCATCCCCTCCCTCAAGAACCTAGGAAGAGCCACTTCTTCAGGATTTTTATGAGCTGATAATTTGGCCTGCTCAGCTTGCTTAGCAGAGCTGGAGGGAATCAGTGATATCATGAGGACTCTCAGTATGCATTTTAGCAGCCAGCTCTGCGAATGGAGATTACAGTCAGGTCAGGAGGGCAGAGGGCTCCACTGGCACTTCTGTCACCACCTGGCTGCTGCTCCAGAAGCAGAGGCCTCTTCACCTGGGATGCACTCAGCTAGGCACTCAGAGAATGACAGGTATGCAGAACTAACCCCAAAGTATTCCTTTATACAGAACATAAGCAGCAATTCTCCAGATCAAGCTGATCTTGTTTCAAAAATAGGTAGACACTACAGGAAATAAATCTGCACCAAAGCTTAATTCCTACATGGCTGATGTGTTCTTGCAGCATTTCCAGAATGGTGCACCAAGGACAGAAGTACAGACTAACAAATACTCATTCACCTCTTCTAAATTTTTAAGCAGACCCAGCTTCTGTTTGCACAGAATGTGCCCATGACCCCCTTCAGCTAAAGTTTTCAACATGCCAACCCCTGGCAACATTTCTAAATAGTACCCACTGTCCAAGAACCAAGTTCAAGCCAACAAACATCAATACTCTTACACCCTCCGCTGATAAGGGCAAAACTGCATCTCTCAATACACACGCACAGATGCCGTCGGACACAGGCAGCGTTCTGTACACCCATTAGAGTAGCACAGATGTCAGCACCACAGAAAAGTAGCATAAGTATCTGCACAGCTGAAAAGAGCATCGGTAGCACTCGCCCACTGTGGAAATGCTGCCTTTGAATTCACTGCCAAAGACAGGGAGAGTTTATGAGAACTCAAATTCATGCCATAGGTCATTCTGGTCCTTGAGGAGCCTCACATCCCCAGATAAAAATCTGCACTAGCCCCACAATCAGCAAGAATACAGCCCTGCTTTCCAGTTCAGATTTCTTGGTTTTCCATGGCTGGCCTATGCTAGCACAGGGGACAAAATTAACCCCGATTTATTTTGCAGAGTATTTTTTTTTTATTTCTAAGTTAAACCAGGTAAGAACCCAAAAGCTCATTTTTAAAATGCAAGAAGGATTTTCAAAAACAACCCAATTTTTCTGTAAATAGGCAGGTCAGAGCAGGGATAAAGAGCTTAGTGGCATGGAATATTAAGTTAAATGGAGCATTCAGGCCACTTAGGCCTGTTTACAAGCTACCACCTATCAACTGTGTTGGACTATACAGCATCATGCAGGTAATGCAAAGCAACTGATGAAGACCACAATACTATTTGATCATAAACAAGAGAGTCCTAATTAACATTGACATCAACACTTTGAGAATTCTGATAAACTTTTCATGGGAAAAATATCTCCTAAAGGAAGGGAAATTAAAAGGGATAGTCGAACATGGATGCAATACAAAACCAGACTGAGACAGTTTTTACCACAGGAGATGTTGGCAAAGGATATCTCATGCTTTCTAAAGGACTTTTAAAGAATGGCTGTCAACAGAATTCCCATGGAACTGAAAAAACTTGGAAATATTTATTTGCTGTTCTTATCCTTCTTACTTTAATGGAAATGCTGAGTCAACTAAATGAAATATTCAGCATTGAAGCCACACATGTGTAAGAGATATAAGAGATTTCTCATAAAACATTTTACCGTTTCCTCTCAGTTTGTTGAGGTCAGGCAACTGCTTACAAGAAAACAATTCTCATGAAGGAAGCTTCTGGTAGCCCACAATTCAAACACCATGGTCATGGCCAGAAGGAAGATGGGGTTGGTGGCGAGGGTGCCATAGCAGGTTATGGGCAGGGTGGGAATATCACCTTACTTGGCTGAATGTGGAAAAGCACAGACCCATTTCCACACTCGTTCAAAGCACAGACAGATCCTCACACAGACCTTTCTACCAAATGTCTTCCCCTGCTGAAACCAGATCAATGAACAGTCTTTTGCAAGTCCAATTTTCCGCTTTACAAAACCAGTTGTTCTGGTCCTTAATTTGTCCTTTTCTGACCCAACAGAGCTGGCAGCTCTGACACTGTGCTTGGCATCAGCTGTAGACAGAGCAGCTGTACCAAGCACAATGTAAATAGCTCCTAACAAGAAAAACAAGGTTGATGACTCATCTCTGATTGCATTTTAATAGAGAAACTCAAGAGTTTTATCTTCAGCTTCTACTAAAGCCAACACCTGTCCACAACCAGCACAGCACAGCCATAACCCAGAGCCTGTGCACACAGATGCAGTGGCCTCTGCTTTTGTGAGTTTGTACATTCCTCCACCACAAAAACGTATCCTGAGCTTCTGAAAGTAAATGTGGTAAGCGGAGATTTAGCTTGCTGTTTTCAGCAATATCCAAAGCATTGTATGCTCCCATACTACCATATCCTTGTGTAACATCCCATAAATACAGGATACCTGTGCACTAAGCTTCACAGGTTATTGGAGGGATTCATCTGCTCTCAAAGTGCCTTTCTCTCCCAACAAGGTGGAGACTCAGCATTCATGGAGGCTAAAACAATGCTTGAAAATGCTGTCAGCGAGGGTTCCAAAAACACAGCAGAGCCCCTCTCACTTCAACAGATGCCAAGTTGTGAACTGCAAGAGAAAAGATGCCTTGAGTGTCAGCTGTGGTGGACCTGTTACAAAGGAAATGAACAGCAACTACCAGCTTATTTCTCTCAGCAAGTCCATTTTAGACAATAAAAATAAATTTTAAAAAATAAATTNAAAAAAAAAAAAAAAAAAAAAAAAGAAAAAAAAATACTGACTTACTTACTGACTTACTTATATCTAATTCTCCTTGACCTGATTGGTCTGTTCAGCTCACCATAGGTTTTGGATCATGGCATTCCATAATACTCACATTAGATTTTATATCTTAAGGGAAAAATAAACAGATGAGGTTTATATACCTTGTATTATTTCCATTCCTTTATATTCTTTTTGGCATTACACCCATTATTTTTTACTAGATTATATGGCTATAATGTATGTGTCTAAAATATAAGAAGCTCCTTACCCCCATTACAAGCTATGTTTAAGCAGATATAATAATTTTAAATTTACTCCTTCTAGGATTTAGATAATAACACCTCAGTAAAGAATTCTTGGGCAATGACTGTGTTCAGGAGTAATAAAGTTTATGTGCCAATAAAAGACATGATCAAGGCAAAAATTACCAGGGAGCCTTAATCACCTTGAAATTGGTTTTGGGGTTTCTTTCTGAAGTATCAGTCCTATTTTAGAAAAGGAATATTTTAGATCTTATTTTTATATATATTTAACCATTTCATGTTTAAATTAGGAAAAAGAATCACTTTTAAAGTATGCTCCTTATATACAGTAAACAGCAGGGAAAAAAAAAAAAAAGAGAAATAGCTTAATTGATCCATTACTTAATTCAGCTCCATGCCATAGTCATTCTTCTTTTGGAAGCAATTACAGTGTGTGTACACAAGTTTATGGATTTCTCAGCATTCCCCAAAATGGTGAGCCATGAACCATATGTATCTTGTTTCAGAAATAGAGTGGCTTTCTCTGTTCCCAGTGAGGCAAAGAAACAAAATGAAATGTTGACACACAAATGTTTTCCCTTGAAATCTATTTTACATTCATTACTTTAGGCATAACTATATTCACAATACCTAGCAAAGGATTTGTCACAAATAACCTGTAATCTCTCACTGTATTATCAAGGGGTTATCTTAATAAAAAAAGCTTTTAATGTGCATATTTCAATGGCAGCACACTAAATGAGACACAAATATATTGTTATCAATGCACATCAAACTCCTAATACTAAGCTCCAGGTTCTGAGGACACATTTATTTTCTCACCAGTAGTTTTAAAAAAAAAAAAACATATTGCTAAATAACCCATTCCTAAACAATGAAGGAAATTAAGGGCTCAGTGTAAGCCCTTGCAGAATTTAAAAGTTGTTAGCCCTTAATGCATTGTTCTCAAAAACAATGCAGACTCAACAGGTGGAGAAATCTGAGCAATTCTTTCAATCAGATGAAAAGCCACCATTTACAGCCTGGCTACACTGTGCTACAGCAATGCCACCCCATAATTTAACTAAACAATACTGAAGCTGTGCTATCTTTTTCCATTAAGAGTTTCATCATCCTGAGTGTGGATAAAAGAATTTTAGAGAAATCTGGTATTACGTTATCTAATTCCTTTTGAAATTCCATTGGAGAGTAACAACAGGTTCATTAGGGCCACCTTACTGAGAACAAGAAACCTTAATTTCATACACAGCTATTTATTAAGAATAAGTTACCTGAGTAGAACTTGTCAAATAAAACCACCTGATACTAAAGCATCGAGTTGGCAATTGAAATCATGTTTCTGCATCAAGCACACAGCATTTGAATATCAAAGATACTGCATCTGTAATCAGCTAATTTAATTACATATGTATATTTCATACATGCTTTGTACACAGGGGTGATGATGCAGTGTATTAACATATCCCATTTAGACCTGTCATCCATCTTTGTGCAGTTCAGCTCTCTGGACACATGTCTAATCTTCAATCATAGAATGTTTCATTAGAGTGGTGCTGTAGGTCCAAGGCAAAGATGCAGTGGTGCAGATATGGCAGATTAGGGTAAGCTCTTCTATATCTACTGCACAGAGACCTAAAAGAGGAGAGCTGCAGCATTTGAGCCCCTTTTTTCTGGCAACCTTCTGCCACCACTCATGATGTCAGGTTGAGAAAAATAGTCAACAGAAAAAAATCAAGATCCTGGACAAATACATTCTGCTTCACAGTTCTGGGCATCACTCAAGGCCATGTTGTTCTTGGAAAGACAGTTCTCTCTGGCAGGGAGAACAACACATTTCTGTCTATGACCAACTCCTCCAAGCTGAGAGCAGCCTGCAATACAGCACAAAATACATGGAATTATACCCCCAAGGACAGCTTTCGGCCTGCACCCAAGCAATACTTCTGAAAAAAAGCAACAGGAAAAGTGGGCAAATCTACATTAAAAAGCAGCCTTGTACCCTCCTTGTTTGACTGACAGAGCAGACAAACCCCAAGGATATTCTCTGCATAAGCCAAATGAAACAGAAAGAAGCAATGGGAAAGGTCAGCGCAGTGGCACATGTAATACACACGTGTCCTAAATGAGTAATCTATGCTCTAAAAGACTGCATTGCAGCTCCTTGCATGCGCAGAGAAAGTCATGGGTGGAACTCAGCCCCATACTGAGCATTTTGGGAAAACAGTCAGTGCCTCTCCAAACTGCAGAACAACTGCTTGCAGCAAACACAGATGATGATCTATATACATTAGTGGTTATCTGCTGCTATAGGGCATAACAGGCTCACTAAATATGGAGCCATAAATTGACTTTTTCAGTGGTAAGTCGCAGTAGTATTTAAGAATTATTACTTAATTTTAATTACTAATTACTAATTTTATTAGCTATAATGTAATTGGGCTCACAAATATTTAATTCCCCACAAATGTTTCACCATCCTTTTTTTTCCTTTTTTAATCTCAGCACTCCTAAGTGATTATGTGTCTTTTTGCTAGCTAAAAATGTTCTTCTGGTTTGAAACATTAATCTCTCAAATAGACACAGACTTGTCCTGTTATTTTCCTTTTGTGCAAAGCAGTGCAGAAACAAGTACTCATTTTCACTTCAGTGGAAGCTTCTAACCCCTCTGTGAATTTTACTAAGACATTACACATCTCAACACCTAAAATGTAGGGCATCCAAAATCAGTGGCCCCTTTGAAATGCGTAGCTCATTATTTCATCTGGCTTTCCAGTGCTCAGTCAAACTCCTCCTGCCAGGTCAGTACCTGCTGTCTGCACCACTGGCAGCATTGCAGCTCTGAGCAAGGGTACAGCTGTGCACAAAAACCACTCCAATATCTTCTCATAAAACCAAGGCTACCCATGCTGCAGGAGACTTTTACGCAGTGGTTATCCAGCAGGAAGATGGCAAGAGGTGGTGGAGGGCCTTCCACATAAACATTCCCAACTGGAACTCCTGGAGCTCTGCTACCAGCCAGCAAAAGTGACATTCCCCTTGCTGGCTCACTGTGCTGGTTAGTCCTGCCCACCAGGCACCAAAGAACAGACACAAATCAGACTCAGAAGAGGGAGCCTGCAACGACAAAATTCTCACCCACCTCCCTTCCCATTTCTCTGCTACATAGAATAGATAGCTGGAATTAGAGGCATAAAAACTGCCTGGACACTTATGGAGACCTCCTCACATCACTCAACTCCACTGTCAGCTTTCTGTTTCTGTGCAGCAAATTCTTTTGCTCCTTCTGCTTGTGCACTCTGCATTGGAGGAGGTGGGATTGTGCTTCTGAGCCTCTTGTTATGCTGACATAATCAGGAATCAGGTGTAAGAGTCAGACCCTTTCTTTCATAACTTTTGGATATACTTTTGGCTTGCAGATTTATTTTTCATCCAATCAGCTTTCTTAATTGTACAGGACCAAGTTTAGTATGGACTCACTAATACAGTAACTGTCTAAAATGATGGCACAGATTGTGCCTAACTGGAATATATCATCCAGATATGCAGCTCTGGTCTAGTATCCATTTAGGGAGTAGGCACTCTTACACAAATTAAAATAGTAAAATAAATCCTTTGCTTCAATAAAAATGTAAAAATACTGCCCAAGGATAAGGAAAAACAAGCAAGGTTTTTAAAAAGGGTTTTGCAGACAGTAAGAAAAAATACATATGCATATAACAGTGGATACTTCTGACTTGCATCTATCTTAAAACCATGCAATAGAAGCATGGCTTCTAACTCATGAGGACTATACAGGCATTAACTCTGTCTAATTCATTATCCCATAAATAAACTGGCACCCAAGAGGATGCTGAGACTAGTGGCCTAAAGAAGCAGAAAACTGCCTGTGCCAGGCTTTGGTCAAACTGGAGTAGAGAAGGGTGGCAGAGAGGAGGCTACAGGAATTTCTGATTAAATCTCCTGAGAGAGGTTCCTTCTTGGCTCTGGAATGCACACTGCTCAGGGTATTTACTAGGACTTGACTAAGACACTACACATTTGATTAAATCCGAAATAATTTGCTTCCTATGCTTTCATGGGCTTCACAGAATTTCCATATGTCCAAAAAGGAGATTCAAGATCAGTCTCTCAGTTTAATCTGCCCTTTCTTAGGTTGAGTATAGCAACTTTGAAATGACAGCGTTCTTTACTATCAGCCTGTAGTGCATTAGTAAATGCATGAAGTCCATTATCACATCTGTTCAAGTTAGAAGAGTCCAAAATAAAACTGCCTGAAACTGCCCTCTTGATATTAAGATTGTTTGGTTTGCATTGATATTGCTCACGATATGTGCGTTGCTGTTTAAAGTTACCGAAACTGCCATGACTCTAAGTTCTATGAGAAGTTTCTACATATTGTTTCTTGTTCTCTACCTTTCCTATCCACTGTATCCTTCTCCCCTTTCTGTCCTTGTTTACCTCCTATATTCAAGGTATTTATTCCCATAAAATGAAGAGGAAGGTAAAGAGCATCATAACAATAAAGAAAAATTATCCAACAGATCTTGAGTATTTTTCTGCATTCATCCTTCTGTAATAGGAGAGCAGCTGCTAGAACCTCTTTACATTCCCATACACTAACCACTACTAATCACACCAATTCAGCCTATGAAAATGTTTTGCAAGTTTACCTGCTGACCTTTAGTTTCTCCATTCTTTTGTGATGAGCAAGAAAACACTTATAGTTTCCTGATCTAAAAGTGCTGATATGCAAATAATAGAAAGAAAGAAAAGGCAAAGAAGATGCTTTCTAACTCTCTCTTGTCTGAACCAGCACTTTTGTTTTTGCAGTAGGCACCTTCTCTTTCTTCTCTCCATCACTTCTAGCTGGGATTTATCATCTCTGCTACTGTCAGGGGTTTGTTCATGCAAATTCTCACAAATTACTCTTAGGAATAACCTGTGAATTTTCAAAATAATGAAGTCAGAATGCCTATGGGTGCAAACATCTACAAAGCTGTGAAAGCTGGGAGAGAGTTGAGAAATTCCCACTAAACTAAAACTCCCAAATGCCTGCCCAGGGCAGCCCTGCTGTGCAAAATGCTCTTGCTTCTAGGACTGTTTAGGCACTGAGTTCTTCTTGAAACCACTGAGGGCCAGGCTTGTAGGTCAACCAGCAATATAGGTCTGCCACCCAGACACACACCCCATTGGACTGAACACAGAGTCCTCCTGAAAGAATCAGATTGTGGAATAGGGGCTATACATCTACTACTAAATAAAAGGCACCCAAAGAAGCTTCCGGGTGGAACACAACTACCAAAACCATGACATTGTCCAAAAGGTCCCTGGCATGCTTTTTGGCCCATTCCAATTAACATTACTTCCGAATTTTATCAGGCATGACTGGAGACTTAGCATGTGCCTGAGACTAATCCCAGTATTGGTTTGGTCATGGTTACACCACTACATCAGACAAGAGAGTATGTTTGGAGAAGTGTCAGCTTTTAAACTGGTTTTTCTGGAAGTAGCTTTGTGCCATTTTTGATGCAGATGATGATGTCCAGAAGTAATGATGTTGGAGTAAAAACCAAACAGAAATGTAGTTGTGGAGAATGCAGGCAGAATATTTGCTGTATGAATAAATATATTTGAACTCTTGTATATCACCTCTCATCGTGTTGTTTCCTTTCCAGTACAAGGAGGCATTAATTACATTACTGGCACATATTGATATATAAACAAAACATTAACTTTATCTCTCTGGTTTACAGATAGATCTAAATACAGAGATTCACACCCAGGCATCCCTATGTGCATAAAACTCACCTTGCACGTACAACAAGTGAAATTCCTTACTTTCAACCATTAATTAAATAGATAGATTTGGGATGAGGAAGAACTATAAAATCAGCCTTACGTGTTTTGTATGGCATCTATCTTCCATATTATGACTATAAACATCAGAATCCTTATAGCAAATCATCTGGAACTTGTGTCAAAATAATGATGTCTATGCCAAGGCAGATGACGCAATTACAGTAAAAAGCAAGTGAAATGTCATGTCATACATCCATTACGTTTAAAAATAAGTGAGTAGTGCAAAACTTGATATGTCAGACTTCAGGTTTCAAGGGGATCACCACTACTGCTCTAGGATAAATTCAAGAATTTCCTGCACGTCTCCCTTTTCCGTGTATCTTGTATTACTTCAGTAGTGTTACCAGCATACATTGATATACTAAATTTTTAAGACTATTCTGTATTGTTTGTGATGAAACCAGCCATACAGACAAAACGGTCCATGGCATTCCTGTACACCACAGTCTTCAGACATTATCAATGCACAGCCATAGATGACCCTTCTCTGGGTTTATGTCAATGCCTTGGCATATGGCTCAAGACTGCAACAGTCACATCTTCACCTCCATCTTAAAGGTCAAGGGTGTTATTTCTGAGTGTTTGAAAAGTCAACGTTATACGATGGTGAATGTGGGGAACATACAACTGTATCTGCAGGTGGCAACACCTGCCAAGACACATCAAACAAACTGTAAGTCAGCTGAGCAGTGGTTCTCCCCTAAATTTATTTCCAGAGGTTGATGCGAATGCAGTATGAGTAGATAACCATGATAAATCTATCTAGAGATAACTATGATAAATCAATCTACTCATAAAGATTAATTGGTTCTATTTGCTCCTTCTGCTATTGTTATTTAAAGAATTAACAACCTAATTTTCAGTAATATTTTGCAGAAAAGAATATGATTTAGACACTAAGAGTGTTCACCCATGTTCCTCAAGAAAAATGACAAAGATAAAATTACAAATGCATAGATAATTTATTTGTGCAGTGTGCATATCTAAACAAAATGTTTCTCTGCATATTCTGACCATAGCTGCCCAGTAATATTTTAATATCAACATTAAAAATGTTTTCATAAGTGCAGTTGTCAGAATCATAGCTCAGTATATTTTCTTTGCACAAAACAAGCAAATTGGAGTGAAATGGTAAAACTAAAGGGTACATTGGCCTGGGGAATTAATGAACAGTCTACATGGAATATGCACATTTCATTCCTTCATTCCTGTTTTAAAAATTAATAGTCCTTTAAGGAACAGCTGCAGACACAGTTTAAGAGAGATGAAATAATCAACAACATGTTCATAAAGTAAGAGACCCTCTAGGCCACTACAGTGTGGCACACAGGAGACAAAACACCCAACCAGGATTTGCCTAGACAGAGGGAGATGGTCTTTTACACCTGATAGACAGCATGAATACAAGATCCATAACCTCAATTCTTGCTGAGTGACTCCAGGTAAGAATGAGAAAGTCACTGAAGTATCCACTGCATTTGTTGTTTCATTAATCACCATTCACGGGAGTACATGCACACCCAGCCAGTTTGAATTGGGACAGATAATATCTAAAAAAGATGAGTTACGAAAATGTGCTCCTGTGCTTCTTAGGAAAACCTGGGAGCCCAGGGTGGATTTACATTATACTTGGCATATCTGCATTCCTCTTTGCTTCTTTTTTTTTTTTTTTTTGATTAGTGAACAAACAAACCAACAAAAACCAACAAAACAACCAATCAAACCACAAGAAAAAAAAACACTGAACTAAACAAACCCACAAAATTATGTATAAAGGTAGAGAGGATCATAGAACTGCAGTTACGAATGATTGCAAGGTGAGACTTGTGGCCCCACTGAAACTGGACAACCAACCAGAATTAACTAAAGTAAATGCAATGCCTGAAGGTTAACTTTTTTCACCTTGATTAGAAATTATGTTCCTTTTGGCTTTCCATGGAATTGATGATCTCACTGGCTCTCCCAGGTGCAATGAGTTGTCTCAATTTCTTCCAGTGGACAACTTTGCTCCAAGGTGGAATTGGAGTCAGACTCCTGTCTAATCAGAAACAGTGAGGCAGGAAAGAAGAAGTAATCTAGACTAAAACTTTTGCCAGTTTATTTTGTGTGATAGATAATGCATTTCTAAAGACTCCCATGAGGACTCATGTGGAGGAGGTTTAGCAGGCTATCAGCACACTTCGCAGCTCATACTATATCTCATTAATCATCAGCTTACATTAAAAAGGCCACCTGTCCTTGCCTGTTTATTCCCTGTGATAAAAAAAACTCCTCTATAATGCAGTTGTTGAATTAATCCATACATTTATTACAAGATTTTGCACATTAACAGCCACTCATTCTGCTCTCAGTAAATCTACAGCTTTTATTGTCAGGGTTTATGCCTGTTTTCAGGTGGGAGGGCAATGAAATTAATAAAATGATGAAAACAGATTAGTTCACTGCTCTACCTCTCATCACTTACTGACAAAAATTAAAATTATTTTTTTAATGTCTGAAAAGTTCAGATAAGGGTCTTCCAGTTTTACATCCCAGATGGTGGGTGTAGATGCCATGAATTTCCCAGACAAACTTGTGCTGATGGAATTCCCAGCTCAGCTTTGTACACTGAGGCGGCCTGGATAAGCTTCTGAGTTTTCAGGTATTTTCTCCAGGACAAATCGGATCTCAGTTGCACAGCACAGGTCAACCAGGCAGAGTTTCAAACACTGGTCTGAACTTTTTCAAGCATTAAAAGGAGGAGGGCCTTTGATCTCAGATCTGTGCTCTTCTGCCCCATCTCCAGCCTGACCAACAAAGTGCTACAGACCTGAGCATCTCTGGGAAGGGATCTTTACAGTGAGGACAACCTAAAATGATGAAAAATCTAAACCAAACACATTAGCATAGATAGATAGGAAGATACAGGCGTGCTGCTCCACATCACTCTCCAGCCACCACGTCAGCAAGGGGAGCTCATCCCGACAGCCCCAAATAGTCCCTGTTACTTAAGACTTGGTTACTTACTGCAACCATTTCTGGATTACTTGATTTACATTGCAAGAGAGAGATAAAGCAAGCAGTGGAACCACGATGCAGATTAAAGGTTAAAACAACAAGAGATGGATTAAGAACACATGCAAGGAAAGGATCAAAAGCTGCTTTGTCCGTGTGATCATCTGGAACTGATCCTGCAGCTTCCATCAGCCAATTATGGGTTTTATTTTGGTTTGATTTAGCAGCTGTTTGAACAAATTGCATGAGCAGATTTAGATATTGTGGCTTTCAATAATTTTATCAGACAGAAGACTAGAGATGGAGGCTGTGTTGGTTTAGTTTGAATTTTCCAGCCAATCTATCAATAAATATTATAGTTTAGGTTTGCCAATTTTAATATATTTTTAATTTTTTTGTTGTGAGATAGAATTAGGAGCAAAAACAAAGCAGGCTTAAAACTTAAAAGGGTATAAAGAAAAAGTTTATTAACAACACAAACAAAATAATAATAAATTCAGAATAATCTTCAGACCACTCCCTCCTTCCCTCCCTCCACTTTCTTAACAACAACAACAAACAGAGACACTTCAGTCAGTCCCTTATTTAAATAATCTTATTCAGTTCACTTCAGGGAGAGGAGTTCCTTCTTGTTCATCCATAGGGATTTTTTCCAAGAGAAAAAGGAAAAAATAGCTCTCTCATGTCTTCACTTTTCACAAATAGCAACCGCCCAGGCATCTGCAAATCATGAAACTCCTCCCATCTTCACAGCCTTCCCAGATCTGTGTTTGTGGGCTATGTCAAACTCATGGGGTATTACTTTTAAGGATAAGCTGCTCAAAAGCTAAAGTTTTCTTCATCTCTCTTTTATCTGTTCATACTT
The DNA here is from genome assembly GCA_013186435.1 of Turdus rufiventris. NCBI lineage: Eukaryota > Metazoa > Chordata > Aves > Passeriformes > Turdidae > Turdus > Turdus rufiventris. The sequence continues at coordinate 727,623 of PYHW01010406.1, read as the reverse complement.
CATTCTCAGGAACAGAGGTCCCCCATTTCCCTCAGGGCAAAGGATATTTTTTCCCAAACACTTCCACCCCCCCATGTCTTTTTCCATGGTTTATAGGAATTTTCAGTGCAGTACAGTCCACCCCCATAACTTACAAAGACATTTTTCAGCCAGCCTTCACAGCATCTCTTAATTCTCCTCCCATTTGGAAACTTAGCTCCTACTTCACTGACTTTGCTGTTTTGTCTCTGTTCTTTCCCTCTTACTTGAAGGAGGAAGGGAGGTCTGCAAGTCTTATCTGAGTGCTGCAAAGGTTAACATTTCACACAGAAGATGCAGGGGGCTGGGCCAGGCCATGTTGGAGTGTCTGCTGTGGAGATAAGCATCACTGCCCCCACCCTCANCAGATGGTGATAGAATAGATACCTTTTATCACACTCTGTATTGTAGCCCAAGACAGTTGCCGACACCCAGACATGCGGCTTATAATCAGGTGCAGCTTATAATCATGAATTTACCGTATTTTATTTGGGAGAGAAAAGTAGGCAGTGGGATTGACATAATAGGGTGGAAAATAAATTAGACAAGCCAAACTAACTTTGTGGTGGGCAAAGAATGCTCCAGGTGCTCTGACAAGGTGGCATTTGGCCAGAGAGACCCTGACACCACTATAGGAGTCATTCAAAAGTATTTGTAGCCACAGAAAAGGCATTTTCCTGGAATAACAGCTGGGTAATGAGCATAAATCTGGATGTATGTCAACACAAGAGTATAAAAAAGGCTCAAAGGAAATAACAGATGGAAATGTACTGTCCACCACCATTAAAAACTAGAAGTGGGGGCATGTTCATAATTTCTGCAGACAGCTGTCAAGGCCAGAGGTGTTGCAGATGTTTATAGCAACCCAGGGCCTATTTCACTCTCCTGAAGATGAACAGGGGGCTGCTTTTATTCAGATCAAAATATTCATGCTGCAAAAAGTATGACAGGTTAAATACCTAGTGTAAATAACACAGCTTCTAAAAAGCACTGTACGACTGCTAAGGATTTGGTCTTGTGAGTGAATGCTTTCCTCTTATGCCACTATCCAGATTTCTTGCTTGACTGTGACAATGATCAATCTTTAATCAAAAATGTAAATCCCAAAAGAGTTTTAATTAATTCTATACCGTCATTTCTCATATATTGCTCCTGTGACAAGCAGCAGCATTCAGCAATATTCATTTGCACTCATATTTCTATTCACTTAAGCAGTTTTGCCATTATTTCTGCAAAAGAACTTACAGGATTTGAGGGAACCATAAAATGTATATTGTTATTGTGTTCATTGTTAAACCAAATCCCCCAACAAGGCCCTGCCTTGCTGCAATGCCACTGAAACTGGTCTCTGCAAAACCCTGTTGGTGCATCAGGTGAATCTTTCACAGAACAACCAAAACTGTGCATTCCCAGTCCTCTGTCAGAGGGTATGCACTACACAACCCCTTGGAAGTCAAAAAAGATTTTTGGATAACAAAGCTCCCAATGAACCAAGGGTGAGTGAAAGAGGATTTTCCTGCTTTTTCTACTTTTCCTGCTTTTTACAGAAAAAGCTGCATGGATGGGGGAAGAAAGAATTGGACAAGTGATGTCTGCTCTGTTAGAAAGGAGCTGTACACATTATCAGCAGCATTTTTTCATGTGTCTTAAGGCTTACTAGACACTCTAAAATCCAACAACTATGGCAGAAAAGTATTCTTTCCTTTTTTTAAGAGGTTTCTCAGGTTTATTTTTGACAAGACTGATTTTGAAATAGTCAATTTTTCTTTAGCATAGATGCTGGCATGATAAGGACCAATAATGGGACTTATTTACATCCAGTTTAGGATACAGCTTTGCACTGTCCTAGGAGGGGGTGACAGGGTTCACTTCTGACATTTTCACTAGGTCAAACCTTGGCTTGCCACTGGCAGCAAGAGGAGCAGAACAACTCCTCTTTGTTTGGATGCTCATGCCTCAAAGCCTGTGCTTAAAACCTTTGATTTGCTATTAATTCTATTCCTAAGTCTGAATCACCGTCCAAACAATAGTAATTATTAATAAACAGTTTTAGCTGTAAAATACAATTTTTTCCTTCATTTAAGCCACAATTCTTAAGCCCAGATGGATAAACTGTGAAATAAGCTCTCAAAATATTTTCCAAAATGATAAACACCAGCCTACGACTATCACCAAATATTTGAAAAGCTCTGACAATCTCACATCCAGGCAGTTTACCACAGAAAGCAAAAGTCACCACAGAAACAATGCAACACAGAGAATCCATTCACTGTTTCCCAAGGGCAGGCAAGTGTTCCGACATTCCCAGGACAGCAGGGCTCCATCAGGGATTTGGAAAGACAAATGACATCCCCCTGAACATCCTCCTTTTCTTCCTTCTTCCCCCAGTTTAATATGCTGAGTGTGATAGGGTATGGAATGTCCTTTTGGATATTTAGCTGTCCCCAGCAGTGTCCCCTCCCAGCTCCTCGTGCACCCCACTGCTGGCTGGTGAGGTGGGATGAGGAGCAGAAAAGGCCTCAACTGCATGTCAGCCCTGCTCAGGAATAACCAGAACACCCCTGAATTATCCCCACTCCTGCCAGCACAAATCTAAACCACAGCACCATACCAGCTGCTATGAAGAAAATTAACTTTATCCCAGGCAAAACCAGTACACAAGTGAATTTTACACATTAGAGTTCAGCTCTAAGCCCAGAAAGTCATATAAATTTGTTTCTCTCTAGGGCAGGAGAGCCATGTATTGAAGTAAATGGAAAAGATGTGATACAGAAAGTCACATATATCTTAGCGCCAGTGTTAGAGATCCTGCCAGAAGGACTAAAAATACAAAAAGATAATTGAATTCTGATCCAAAGTAATAAATTTGCTTTATTGCAATAAAATTTTAAAGTAATTTTGCCCTTTTTTCTCATTCACTGAAGAATATATATATATATCACTCTTAAGGGTCAGAAGGAAAGAACCTTTCTTTTCTAAGAGTACTTTCTATTTTATTTTCTGGGGTTTTTTTATTTATAAAAGAACAATTCTGCACGTGTTTCCTCTAGTATCTTTATTTCATTGTTTTCAGTATGCACCCATGATAACAATCTGGACTGTGAAGCAGAGAAGCTAGGCAGAAATTTATATTTTGCTCTGTCATTCCTTCTGCAGAAACTTTAATGTCCAAAAGAAGGACTGGGATAATGAGTAGGTGCCTGAATGGGCCAAACCACTAAAACTAAATCAATTAGTTCACCTCTCATGCTCATCATGTGTATGCATAGGCCCATACATACATAGGTAGAGTGTAGGAAAAACAAGTTTTCCATCATTAAAAGGAGAGGAACCTAAAGGAGAAGAAAAAATTATCTCCTTTTCAACTCTTTTACAACTCTAAGTTATTCTCTCCCTGTGAGTATTACATATCCTGATTTTCAAAACCGTCGTCTCTAGCAGTTCCTAAGCAGTACTGCTCCTTTTGGCAAAAGGAATCTTTGCTTAAAGAATCGCTTTAGAAATTACAGCGTACACACTCCAGCCCATTATTCAATAAAGCTGTAATCATGTTGCCCTAACTGTATTTGTCCCACATTGAATAATATTTTATCTTTTCCACTTGAACAGCCCCTGCATGCTGTTGCACAATCAAGGGTAATACCATTCTTCCTAAACATGATTGCCTTCATTTTCATTTTCCCCAACTATTAAAATAACAGAAATAATAATTTTGCAAATCATAATTTTCTTTTCTTTACTACTAACCCCTTAAGACCTACTCCAACAAATTATTTTATTAAAATACAATGAGCTTCGCTGTGTGTTTTCTTCCTTTGTAGCAGAGTGAAGTTTCTGGGGATAACACACTACTGTGCTAATGTTGGATATGTATTTTGGAATATCAATAAACCAGTGGGGACCAAAAGTGACTTTTTAGTTTTTTATGATTTTTTTAAAAGCCGCAATATTATTTTAGGAAGAAAAAAACCTGCAACTCCTGCAAGACCCTTTTCTGCACACAAAACACAAATATTTTTGCTCAGCTAAAGTCTATGATACTAAAAAAAATAAATAAATAAAATATGCACTAAAATGCTAAGAGTACATCAAGATGAAAATTTTGAGGAGTGGAGGATACATTTGCTCCCCGCATGCACAGACATACACAAGTATTCAGAGCCATCAGTTCTTGCCCAGGTGTTTATCCCAGAGTCAGCTTCATCTGAACTTAGGGTCACTTTTGTCCTTCCCTTTGATCCTTCCCAAAAATGAGAACTCAGTCAAGGTTGTGTGAAATATTGATGACAAAAATGGAAAATGTTCTGAGTGTTTTCCACTAAGACACCAACACACAAACACTGATCACTTATGTGAAAGCCAGGGGTGCATTATTTTACATTGAGACATTTCAGGATGATATTTGTGCTCTTGGGCAAGGCACAGATTGCTAAGTGCTGTATTATGTTTTTCCCACTCCACATAATGCCATCATATTTCTTCTTCTGCATCTATACAGCTGGCACAAAATGTTCAGCCAGGTAACACGTAACGCAAAAAAAGGAGAAGAAAAAGAAGCAGCTCAAGCAATAGGACTCCCACTCAGTAGTAGCAGAGTAGTGAGTTATGTTCTGAAAACAATGTTGAAGACAGAAATTATTTTAAGCCAAAGAAGAATCACAGAATCATAGAATGGTGTGACTTGGAAGGGATCTTAAAGATGACCTAGTGCTAACTTTCCTTACATGGACAGGGACACCTTCCACTAGGCCAGGTTGCTCAGAGCTCTATCCAACCTGGCCTTGAACACTTCTAGAGATGGGACATCCACAGCTTCTCTGGGCAACCTGTTCCAGCCCCTCAAAACTCTGACAAGAAAGAATTTCTTCCTAATATCCAATCTAAATATGATGTCTTTCAGTTTGAAGCCATTTCCCCTTTTCCTGTCATTGCATGTCCTTGTAAATAATCTCCCTCCATCCTTACTGGAGACACCCTTCAGGTACTGGAAGCCACAATTAGGTGACCCTAAAGCCTTCTCTTCTCCAGGCTGCACAAGCCCAACTCTCTCAGCCTTTCCTCATAGGAGAAGTGCTCCCTCCCTCTGATCAACTTGGTGCTCTCCTCTGGACCTGCTCCAACAGGTCCATGTCCTTCCTGTGCTGGAGCCCAGAGCTGATGCAGCACTGCAGGTGAGGTCTCAGCAGAGCAGGGCAGAGGGGCAGAATCCTCTCCCTCCCCTGGTGCCCACACTCCTTCCGATGCAGCCATCAGATAACTTCTAAATTAACTTGAAATTTCATGTCCTATCAGGATATAATAAATATTACCTTGTACTGAACCCAAATATAAGCATACTAAAATAGCATAACCAAAAGCAATACGTAAGAACTTTGAAAGTGTTGGCCCAGACAAACCTGTATAGCACATGTGCAGCCTGACAAGGGGCAAAGACAAGCTGTTACCTGCAGAACTATACAGTGATGGTATAAATTCTGTAGATGGGGGTTTTAAGTGGAAAATTTGTCAGTCTTTTAAATAATCTCTCCTAACAATATGTAGAGATATATAAACGTATATTTACCTACAACACCTAGGTAAGATAGGAATATCAGAACTGTGCTTTTCTTTCTCGTTCCAGCCATCCTGCTTATTTTTAATGTCATGCTGTGTGTTTCACATGACAGCCTTCGAAATTCAGTAAGGTTTTCTGAGATCAGATTACCAGAACTGTAGGGGAAGAGCAGCCATTTAGAGAGCTCGTGGTACAAACCACTGCCTGAAGCTGTTCTCTTGAGAACGGTGCTAATCTCAAACGTGCAAATAAAAATCAGTAGGAAACAACATAGCAACCTTCTCCCCATCAACTGAAAATAAATGGCACAATTCTTTATTCTTCACACTCCAGTTGATTGAGAGATGGCTATAAAATAGTCAGTTACAAAATGCTGTGGACATATTAAACCCTTACACTGTCTTTACGCATGGATGCGTGTTTTCCACTGATGGATCAAGTACTCTCTGTAACCAAAGATGTGATGGGGCAAAACAGCAGCATTCAAATCCCTTTCTCAATGGCTTAAAGAAGATAAAAAAGCAGTTAAAATATATGAAAAGACCCAACAAAATGCTGAACATGTCACATCTGAGGCAGCAGCCTTGAGTCGTCTCCTGGGCATGGCTGCTCGGGATGCCCTCGCTCCTCCTGCTTGCTCCCCTTCCCTCTCTTGCAGGGGAAGAGGAGTGGGAGTCTACAGTCTCTCCAGAGTCACTGGGTTGCCCAGAAGATCCCACTGTGACCCACTTCTGTCAAGACTATCTGCAACTGCTTGAATTGCTTATTTTGACTGTAATGAGACTGGAAGTTCTCCCACACCCAACCAAACAGGTACATCTAGAGCTCAGCAAACCCCAGCACATTAAACAGCAACCTATTCCCATAATTTCTGTGTCCAGAGAAAATACTGGCGCTGGCTGTACAGACAACATGCTTGAATTCCACTTGAGAACCATTCACAGGATGATCTGAAATGAACTGTTGACCCCAAGTCCAGTTCTGGGGAGACACGAAATGCTGCCTTTTTGTGAACAATTTAGCCTCATCAGAGAAATGAGGATGGGGATGACTCTGGTGCTCCCTGAAGTGATCACTGGAGAACAGAGCTGCAGGACAGAGCATTTGGTGCTGCCACTGCCTGTGCTCTCCATTTGCAGATAAGCCAAAGACTCCCAGCTGCAAGCTTGAAAATCCAGGACTAAAATATTTGTTAACAAGAAAACAGGCCAGCAGCAGAATGGCTCTGCTGGTACCTCTGAGAGCTCTGCTACCTCACACAACCCCCCACCATCAGCAGCAGTTTTCTCTGAGGTGAACAAAAATAACCATCAAAATCCAGCAAAGTGGGAATACACATGCACATCATAGTTTGCCACCTAATTTTTTTTTTCCTGAATTTTTTCTCTTGAAAATCCTGCCAGGAAAATTAACCAAACTCACCTGTTGAAACATCACTTTCCTCTTGAAGGTCAAATACTGCTCTGTTTATGGTGGGGAATTCTTGAGCAAAAATCTGACCTTCCTGTACTAGATGGATCACCAACTGTGTTCCATGGGATCTCTTCAAGTCTCTCATTATTTAATTTGCAGGTAATCAATAATACGTCATCTTTGTGTACAGACGTGTACATGTTAGTGGAGATGAACAAAAACAGATGTTCATTTCTATTTTCTAAATTGGAAAATTTCTTAACTTCAGAAAATAAAGATTTCAGTGCATTGCAGAGGCTACCATTAGATTGAGTACTCATACTTCCTTCCAACACAAGTCAAATAATAAGTTTTCCTTTCCAATGCAATTTCTTCAAGAAAAGTTTTTTTATATCACACTGATTTCCCCAGCTACCTGTGAATTCCTCGGGTGATTGGTCAAGCATTTAGCATCCAGCTTATCCCCACCTGCTGTCTGCAAGGGCAGCTTTGCTGTACTACAGAACAGGACTCTGGCATTAAACTGATGGTCTACTGCTTTATTCCAAATGGAAAACTCTTAAAGGCAACCTAGAAAGAAGAACCTGAAGAGATCTAAACAAATCAGTGGATTTCAATGAATATTTGCCTTGCAGACACAATTATCTTTAGAGCAAGTAGCACCATAAGCAATTATCACACCCCCAGATATCACAGGCTTTGCAGATGAGTTAAGAAAAATTGTGTAAATATTTTTTTCCTCTCCTGCCTTCACAGGCTACCTGAAAAATGCACTAAGCAGGGCAGGTGCCAATCAGTGCCACTGCCACAAGGAGCCCAAGTATCCATGCACTGCATATCTCTGTGCTAAGGCATGTGGTGGCTGCCTGAGCTCTCCTGTGCCTGAGCTGTGTCAGAGGATGCGTTCAGTACAGGTCACACCCTTCAGGGACCAATCCTTCCTTGTCAGGTGTTTATCACCGTTTCCCTGGCTGCAGAAACCCAGACCAGGAAGACTGAGATTAATCTTTTCCAACACACTGCTTTTTCTAACACCAATTTAAGGGAAATATTTACCCTGATACACACACAGTGGGAAACTGCATGAATTGAATTTAACCCAAACCTTAGCTGCAAATTTCTTGCTGCTGTGTTACAAGAAGGTACCAGCACAAAAGTCCTCACTCAGATTAAATGTCTTCATCTCTCTGTTATACAAAGAATGTAGAGCTACCTGCTGGTTAAAAGAGAAAGAAACCTGGAGCAAAATAGCAATGATCAGCTCCCACTCATTTCCAGAGAACCTGCAATGTTTTACTCAAACCAATCCTATAGTTTTCCTTCCATTTTGCACTTAGGAAGGCTACAGTCTAGATTAAGTTGAAGCACATCTGACAGAGCCAATTTA
>PYHW01010406.1:678983-714926 GCA_013186435.1 Turdus rufiventris | reverse complement strand
TAATATCAAAATGAATTAATACACCTATCCTGTTGCTTCTTCTATTTGCTCAGCAGTTTCCAAAGCAATAGGGTCTGTGCAATTCCTTTCCCCTTCAGCCAGGAAGATCTTTCCCAGGGCATTAAATGTGTGGTAAAGTTGGACTTTTTCAGCTCAGTTCAGGATTCTGCTGAGGGCTCTCCATTCTCTGGATGATATCTCTACATTTTCTTAGTTCTCTGCCAAAGAACTTGCTCTCTTGTTAAACATCCGATGTAATTTTAACCCAATGATGGATATTATTGTCCTTTTTTTTTTTTTCTGGTCTTAGTACAAGTTGAGCCACTTTGTCTTTCCCACATATTCAACATATGTGTTCGGTACATAGAAATTCAGCTCTATAAATCTGTTTTAGTCTTTTAATCCTCCAGCATCTCTGACTTTTAGTGCTAGAACACAATTGTGGCAATGCATTAGATCATGCATGAGCATCTAACTTAAAATAAACAACCACCTGTTTGCTTTTAGATCAATAACCTATTCATCTTCTGTTCTGGTGCTACCTATAGCTGCTGAGAGGGAAAAAAAATCACACAATGAATGTCACCTTTTTGTTCTTTTTGTGTACATCATACAAAGGTGATGACAAACTCTCTGCCCATCTGTGTTTCTTGTATGTTTTCCCATATGCTCAGGTTACTGGGAAATCCCTTCAGCTGGTGTCATGTGCCACAGCAGACCCCATTTTTTGGAACCTGGCTTCCCACTTCAGCTCTGGTGTTGCCACGAGACTCTGTAATTGCTAATTGGTTTTGCTTTTTGCATTCATGTCTTCTAGGGTTCTGTCTGCAAATTCAAGGACTAAAACTTCCAAAACAACAGCTGAGAGATTCAGATAACTGCCCAAATCAGGGGGATTAATATACAAAATATTATTAAAATCCTTAGAAGATTATAAGCATTGAGGACAATGAACCCTATGTGCAAATTGGAGATTTTACAATACAATATCCTGCCATTATTCACTATATAAATACAGAAAGTGGAGATGCTACTTTTGCTCATCCACAAGAAAGATAATCTGGAACAATCCAACCATGGCTTATCTTTTCATCCATCATGGAGAGGCTGTATTTCTCCTTTTAAAATATTTTCAATATACCTTCCATCAGAAGGAAGACACCACTTCCAAATGCCTTTGTTTTCTTTTTAGTCAGCTTATTTAATATTCCCTGCAGCTGGAATATATTGTCCTTTTCTTTCAGGAAACACTACAGAGTGGCAGGAGAAGCCTGTTCAGGCTGTCTTACTCTTTGTAACTACCAGATACCAACATCTGTATTGTCTTTTTGAACCATATGAAACAAGATAAAAGAATATTTTTCTCTTAGCATTTTCCCACCTTTGCACTTTATTTCATATATCTATGGATTTACTGGAAAAGCAAAGGCCAGCTGATGAATATTTCTAAATTGTTCTGTTATCAGTAAAATAGGTGGTTTTTTATCTGTCATTTCCATCTTTAGGAGTTGACTGTTTGCAGCAGGGATTTGGGTCTGAGCATTGTCTTAACTGCTTATGGTAACAAATCCTTCTACTGCTAGGTCTTTGTTTCCATAGCAACTGTCCAATAATTTCCCAGATAACGTTTATGTGATAAACAAGCCTAGAAATCATTGTTGACTCACATTAGAAGAAATCCTATACATTTTGTGCTGCAGCAGTTGCACTGTGTGGCTCTGAGGTTTTGTATTTCACATTAGGAGGTACTCAATCTTCTCCAAGAAGTAATAGGATTAAGCAATTTCCCCAAGCATCACAGAATATTCAACACAACTCATTTTAATGTGATCAGGATAAAGGCAACATCCTCTGCATCTGTCACCACACTGCGCACTCACAATTAATTAAGAAATGCATCTGCAAGCAGTACCTCATTTGAAAGAGCTCCTTGAAGGAATGAAAACTAGGGAAAAATCAGCCAAGACAATTTCTAGAACTTAAAAACTTTGCTTAATAAATAAATAAATAATAAAATAAATGAGGATATTAAAATAAGCAAAGACTCTGAGCCATACCACAGTTTTTTACTCATCTTTTGGGTTCCTGTTTGCTATTGCTTTTTGAACCAAAGGCACACAATCATATTGGGCATCTGAAATATTGTCCATTTGCCCCAGTGGAAAAGTGGCACTGGCAACACAGCACAACCCAGTGACAGGGAGAACTGGACAGAAATAGGAATTCCCCTCACTTGCTGTCCTCAAAAAATAGCACTTCAGTGGAGCTAGACAGTACCAGGCAAGAGTGTCTGGCAGGTCGGGATATATATACTCCAATAAATAAGTAAAATAAATGTCCAGAGCATTTTGAAGAAACTGAATGTGATTTTATTATCTGGCAAAGGAGCATGGAAATATCAAAGTCCTAAGAAATCCATCAGAGTCAAGTTCATCACACCATCAGTAGACAACACAAAATAACAGCAGCTCCTCACAACCACTGCTGACTCCTGGGGAAAGCTGATTTTCCATTTTGTTTTGTTAACACACTTTGCCAAGACCTGCTGGCTATATTTTCTTGATTCACTTTCTCAACGTGGAATCCAACCCACTTGGGGCACAATAATGTTGGCCTCTGCAAAAACTGAATAGTTACTGAGGCCGCTCAGAAGACGTCCCCTCCAGTTCCCTTCAGCTTCTAGATTGTGAAACTCAAACCATAAAACGCTTGCACAAAATGAGTCAAGTCTCTGCATTTGAATTGACAACCTTTATATTCTAAAACTTCTAACAGACAAGAGTTCGGATTAAAATTATCATTGTGTTCCCCTGAACTTTCAAATTTGTGCATCTTTTTAAGAAAAATATGCATTTCAACATGAAAATCTAGATTATAATCCTTAGTGCCTGCAATTACAGTTGCATTAATTATTTTTTAGGAATCCATAACAGCCAACAGATTTCTCAAGAGTCTGGCTGAGGTTTGCTCAGACCAATTTATTGCTTGTAGCAAAACCCAAACATAAATAACATAATTGCCCTTTGAATTGCTGAGTTAGAATCACAATGCATAACTTAAGGTTGTGTGAGATCGCAGAACTGAAATCAACATAGACCAAAGCCAGTGAACAAAAAATAGTAGGTTTTGCACAGTTTTGATTAGAGTCCCCTTGAAACAATATCTTAATAAAAATTAAATAATTTCAAAAATCACAGCATTTGAAAGTACTTACAATGCACATCAAAAATCTGATTTTTCTCTGAATTAAACAAAAACACAGTAAATACTCTTTTTTCCATTTACCTAGTTGCATAGCTTAGCACTAATAAAATTCAAAAGGAAAAATGCTTAAAGAAACCAAACATTTCCACTTTGAAGCATACTTTTTATTAAATATAAATAATATCCTTGATTATTCAAATTACTGATTTATGTGCATGACTTAGCAGTATACTGGCTTTATCTTATCTTGAAATCTGTGTAAAATCAGCAGAAAGTTTGATTTCCAACAACTGAATGTCAGTTGTTAGATGGATTAAATATCTTTAGCAGTTTCCATTTTGTAATGATATATGAAAAATGATACATGATTGCAAGAGTGAACAGAAAAATGTAGGTATAGAAGTATGTATAAAAGGTTCCAGTACCATTAATTCACACAACAATTGATTTGTGAGTAAATGGTTGAATTATTTCACTTCTTTAAGCTATCATTTATTTCAGCTTGATAAGTAAGTCTGTTTTCTTCTCATATCCCTCTGAAAGCAATCCAGTAGATTCAGCTTTTTCCTTTTGAAAGGAAAACATGTTAAGCAAATTCAGTTGGTGGAGCTTCTGGTGCTGACTAACCACGGGGCCTTGGCAAAATGCAGATCCCCAAGTCTGAAGGTCCTGCTCCCCCAGTGCCCCCCATTTCTTCCAGCGTGGTTTTCATTGCACCATTCAGCTTTCCCAGAAGCTGGTGTATGATAGGGAACAGGATACACCCGCTCCATATCACGCCAATCACTCCTGCAGCAGCCCAAACCCCTCCACAAGCTTCCAGGGTCTCTTTTTCAGCTGGGGTGTAACAGGACTCAAATCCTTTGCATTCCCAGCTCCAGAGCCCCAGGGGCTGTCCTCGAGTCTCTCCAGGTACCTTTTGCCAGAGACTCCAGGAAGGACAACTCTCCCCAGAAAGTGGTTTTTTACATCCTGTCCTGTCCTGAGTGGCCCAAGGGCTACTGCATGAGCAATCTTTGATTTGTTCAAAAGCTTGGTGTTGTTCTGGGTCCCTCCTGGAATCACTCTTCTTCAGTGTCACAAGATAGAGAGGGTTTGCAGTCTGGCTGTCCTCTGGGATACACAGCCTCCAAAAGCCCACAGCACACAGGAAAGCTGTGTTTCCTTCTTTGTGCTTGCTGTTTTGCTGACCAAGTCCATCGGAACCTGATGACATCCATCTTGGCATTTTACTCAGAGAGAGAGAACGCCTTCCCCACCACCTTTGGCAAAAATGGTATGGAATAACCTCTAAAACATACCCACAGCCACGCTCCCTCCACCACTGCAAAAATTAACTCTTCCTTGGCTGGAACCCAGACAACAGACAAATCCTTCTGCAGTACAAGAAGGGAAAGCACTCCATCACCAAGTATTTTGCCTTGGATTGTCAAGCAGTGTCAGGTAACAGCTGTGTTTTGAAAGAAATCCCTCTGAGGCATTCCTTGTAGCCAGTCTCCAGCCTGCCATAGGTTCCATGTAGGAGGGTGAAGTTTCACCTGCTGTCATCCATCCTCTCCTCCTGTCACAAGACAATGAGCCATCGTCTCACTGCGCTTCTGTTCACTTGTTTCTAACTGGGAGATATGTTCTTTGTACTGTCATGAGCATTATGTGATGTTACAATCCTGAAATATTTCAGTCTTTGAGATCCTGTTTTAAGCATTATTCGTGCATTTGAGTTCACAGGCTTAAAGAAACCATTTTACTTGTACAGTACAACAATAGAGAAATGTGGGAGACAGAGATTTATTCCTAAGTTAACTTGCAGTAAATGTAATAGAAGCTCAAAAAGGGGGCAAAGCCCTCAGGATTTAATAATTTTCTTTTTTTTTTTTTTTTAATTTTATTTTAGAGATCTTATATTTAAAGACACTGAAATCTCTCCCCAGTACATAGCTTGTTTGAACAAAATACTGGTTTTCCTGATCAATTTTGATCACAGGACACAGAAGGAGAGAAAAATAGTATGGTTCTAGACAGAGAATTTTGGCATTATAGCCACATGCTATGCAAACTAGATTGCTCAGATTTTAAATATACACTTCTCTTGTAGATTAGAAAGCTCTAGGAATGGTGAGGTCTAACTGGAATAGGCTGGAAGTGAAGGGGGGGGAAAGTGAGTGAGCCAAGATCCAGTTACCTTACACAGTGAGCATCCACAGTGACATTTTCAGATTGGCTTACATGCCTTGGTAGCTTCTAATTTCCAAACCTATTGAGTTACACAGGATTTTACCCAACTGTTTGAGTCATCTTGGCCCATCTGTGAGGAAAGATGTTTGACTCTGCTCAAAGTCTAAAAGAATATAATCTTAAGACTACAAAGTACCGACAGCTGCTACTCATCTCCTCAGCTTGACTTGTCGGAGCACATTAGAAACATCCTCTGCTCCATATCCTGGTTTTCTAAACACTGAGTCAAGTTCAGGGTGGAGAATCTTATTTATCAAGTGTAGTCTTTATAAAAATAACTAGTTTTATTTCACCTGAGCTAGCATATCAGATCTTTTTCAGACTCACACATTTCTTCAAGAGCAGGTTGAAGAGAGAAGGCTGTCAGCCTTCTCCAACACTCATGCTTAAATGACTAAGCAGAAAACACCTTTTACACGAAATAATCCTGAAAATATCAAGCTGGCTTTTTAGAGTTTTTGGGTTTTCTCAATACTCTCAGATTCCCTCAACAGACATTTGTATTTGCAGCATTAAATAATTCCAATATGCCTGAAAAGAATATAAAGAAGAGGTAGAGGCAGCTTCTGAAACCCACATAATTACCAAATTAAATTGAATATAATTTCAGTGGCTGCAATTATTTAGCCACACATAATAATGGGATCCTAAAAGATGTCTGTATACTCTGCTTAAATAAAATATAAGTACTGGAAGGTGTGTGCCCTCAGCAGTGCTGATGCAGCTCCTTGAGGGTTTTTTTTTTTGTTAGAGGCAATGACTAGCATTTTTTCTTATTAGAAAATTGAAGATATGGATGTGAAATAAATAAATGAAAGCTTTCTTTTATGCTTCTGTAAAGAACACAAATCAGAGCTGCACATCACATTCTCACGAAGTTTCACCAGGAGCTGGAGACCTGCGTGCCCTTTGAGCATTTAAAAATGTCACCCTGTAGCACTGAGAGATATGTAGAAATTCTTCACTATTTCTGATTAAAATGCATCCTCACAGCTTGTCTGCTCACTGAATCTGATTAGTTATTATGTGTGATGCCTTGATTTTGATGAAAGGCAACCAACTGGGAAACAGCAAAGAAAGGTTAACACAACAGTACCTTTAGGATCTCTGGTAGTAGCACTCCATAGTTTAAAAAGCTATGATAAAAAAAATGTATCCAATAAATATATTTATTTCATTTTGTATTGGCTTCTTAACTGCACCTCACAATGGGGACTCAGTCTATTGGCTGGGCTGCAGGGAGGTAAAGGAAGGTGCTGTGATACCACTGATGTTTTCTGTCCCCTCCTAAAAAGTCACTTGTGGTCACTGCAGACATCTTGTATTTACCTTCTGTAATCCAGTTGCAGAAGCAAAAAAAGCTGCTCTGTGGTGAGCCATGGCCTGATGACAAGAAGATTGAAAAGCACAGGTGGTACCTGATGAATGTTAGAAAAGAGGCACAGTCTCTCCAGACAGGATGGTGAGGAACTCAAGCAGGCTGTAAATACCAGGCCAGTTTTTACTAAGCTGACTGAAAATCCTTTGAGTTGTATTTCCATCCCAGGGTATTCCAATCCAGTAGAGCTTTTTAAGGGGTGCTCTATTCATAGCAGACAAAAGGTAATTAATAGTGACTTACTATTTTTCTAGTTTTCTAGAAAAGGAAGGTTTTCTCTAGTTTTCTGCATGAGTTATAATATCAGATTTTACTGGGGCTTGGAGAAGTGTTGGAGAAGACAATCTTCCCAGCACACAGGAATAATAAACCATTCCAATAACCTTTAAATGGTTCTCAAAAGGCACAACAACTAGGATGATAAGGATGAAGGACCAATTTCCACTCCTGGAGGGAAAAAAAATAAAACCAGCTGAATAATGAAAAAAAATATTCACAAAGCAAGTTGATTTTCAAGAGTCAGGTAAGATTTCTCTCTATTAATGTGATAATAATATTCACTGGTCATTGTTCACAAGCACTGTGGTGATTATTCAAAACTTTAACTTTTTTTTTCATATTATTTATTTTCAGATATTTATCTTTTTCTTTTTTTTGAGCATTTTTTCAGACAGAGTTGAGTCCATTTCACAGCCCATAGCAATACAAAAGTGCAGTAGAGATGCTTGGGGTGAGATTTTTTAGGTGCCTCATTCCTGTGATGCTCCTGGCACCAAAGTCTCGGGCCATTCCTTCATTTATCTCAAGAAATAGTATATTAGGAATACAGAAATAAAATCTCATTTTTAAGAAATCACTTCATATGTGATCCCAAAACTAGAGACATCATACCAAAGAAAGTCTATGATAAATATTTCATTCCAGCTGATTATGATTTTGCTCAGTTAAGCATCTGTGTAATATACATAATCCTTCTGTTTTCACATTCAACCTAATTTATCTATTAAATTCCTCAACAATTTTAAAAGTAACTGAAATTACTGTTAGTCAATGTAACGTGATCTGGATTCTGCTTCTGGTTGGAATCTCCAGTTCCCTATGGTAACATATCCTGAGAGCTTACTCTGAGTCTTTGGATAAGTGAGACATTTTTCTCAAAATACTAATGCTAATACTGATAGTAATACATTAAGTCTTTATAGACTCAGAGGCAAGTGGCTAAAAAATATCAACTCTTAAGAATCCAGAAACAAATTGTAAGTAAAAGCGTTTCAGTCAAGTGACTTCCCTGTATGATATCCAGGATCTGACAGATAAATATTTAGTGGTGGTAGTTGTATCAAGTGACAAGCAGAAAGAACCCTGAGTCCAGAGCACTGCAAAATATCTAACTCCCAACATGACATTTACTGGCATTTGTGGGCCAGCACCAAATCTGCCTTTTCTGTATTCCCAGAGGAATTTTGGATATTCTTCCCTTTTTATTTCTCCACAGCTCTTCTCACTGACAGCCAGCTTTGAGATTTAGTGCCCACTTTCTTATTATCGCAAAAAGAGACGCAGCTCCAAATCACTGGGATCTGCCTGCCACTAGCATTGCTGAAAAATACAGAGAAAGAAAACAAAAGTCTAAAAATAGCTTGTAGCACTACAGAGGTTTATTACTGAACCAAATAAAATCACATAAAATAAATAAAATAAAATTTTAAAAACCTCAAGATTTTACTTTATATTCCTGCCGTGTTGTTCTTTCAGAATAGCCTACAGTAAAAATTCTCCCTTTTTTAAGGAAAGACAAGTAAACAACCATTATTTCTATGCCTAAAGAGCCACTGCTTAGCCAAACAATGTATTTCCATGGAACACATATGCAAACCTATGGGAACAGCTGGGTCTTTTGTAAGTGTTGCAGCCTGCTTGCAATGCTGCCTGCTGCCTTTGCCTGGTAGCTCATTTTCTAAGAAGATCACAAGATTTTGCAGAGATCTGTCGTGGCTGCTCAGGTTTAGCTCAAATATGCACTGCTTGCATGATTATTTCATTCTTTTCTTGCATACAAGCTCTCTGGAAATTGCCTTTTGTGTTGCAGGGTTTGTCCAGTATCAAATCCTGGGGCATAGCCCGGTTTAAATGATGCCACACTTTATTAGCTTTCATTTAACATCTGCTTGTGCCACAGACAGATTTTTAAAAAGCCCACATTATGTAATTAGCTCTGATTTTATCGATTGCCTGTTGATGTGTATTACTAACAGCAAATTTGAGAAGCCTGGTGCAGGAAAGCCTGCAAACATTGCACAGGAAATTTAGAAAGTGACTGCCACCCATAGACTAAAAACAACACAACACAACAGATAACACAGGACCAAGAATAAGAACCCACATCAGAAAGGCAAGAAGAGCTTCTCCACACTTCGATTCTTGCTGCCACTTACAAATGGCACCATGTGGAAACTGAATGGAGACAGGAAACAAAAAATCCATCTCATGCTGCCCTTCCTCTCCTTAGCTGGCACTGATATCTCACCACACTACAGCCTTTAGCTCTCTTGCTGTCAGACCATACAAACAGGGTTAATCAGCTTTGGGGAACAAGAAAGTTATTTAATCCAAAAATTTCCAGACACTTCTGCTGTGAGCTTGAGAAAGTTTACGTTGTAAATATAAAAGCTGGAAGAAGAAATAAGAAGGTATTCCCTAACTTTGATTAGACACTGGTAGGTTCTCTAAGCTTTAAAATTTCATATAAAAGTGCTAGTGTGCCAAAGATACAAATTAATTTGGAGAGATATCCCATTTCAGTCTTTATTTCAGAATGATTATGAATGTTGTATCACAGTAGGGAAAATTAAGGAAGGGTGGTCTTAGTAGAAATATGCTGTCTAGAGGCAAGTGGAAAATCTGTGTAGAGCAAAGAAACACCATTTTCTCTTTGCTTTAAATCAAAGCATTTAACAACAATACAGAATTCTAAAAAGATGATTCAGGCAGGCAGCTGGTGAGGAACAAATAATTACAGTGGTCAAAGAGCACTTTTTACAGTTTCACTTTTATGGATTGGTAAAAATCACACCAAGCATCACATGACATATGAAGTAGATTTTAATACCCTGCATCTGATTCCCGGGGCAATTCGGCTCTTCTCTTATTTCGGAACTAGAGGATTTGCATCAGAATTTAGATCAGAAGGGGATCTTACATGATACACAGAAGTTAGGACTCAAACATGCCACAGGCTCTACCCTTACTGGAGTCTATAGTGTAGTAGAAGTAGTAATAATAATAATAATAATAATAATAATAATAATAATATGTAAACCAATTTGAACTTTGTGCTTTTGTTGCAAATCCAGGGAAAGCTGACAGCCAGAAAGAGAGAGCTCCCATCACCCTGGACAACAAGAACATCATCCCTCACAGACAGCAAATAACTTGTCCAGGATGAGCTGATGATCCCTGCACATTGTCCAGTGACAGATGACTCAGAGCACAAAATCATCAGTAACTGGTACAAACACTACAATAAGTTTGGTCACATAGCAGAAAATGTCACACAAACAGCTTTTATAGTGCTTTTTGTCCTGCCTCTCACCGTGTTTACATCTCCTGTGCAAGTGCAGTCACCATGGGAATTTGATTCCCACACAGTAGGCTCCTCTGAATTGTGATCCACCTGAATAAGCACCTGCCCTATAAAAAGCCATTAGGAGCAAAACCAGAGCAAAACAAACACATTTAAGGCACATTGCAAAGATACATGTTGAAAACTGAAATAATCTACTGAATTTAAACACCATGGAATGTTCACCTGTGAAATTCATGGGTACTTAAGCTTTTTATTTTCTCCTAATTCTTACTGACAAAGTTCCTATTAAGAGACAAGGCCCAGAAGCTCCCACTTGTTAGCAGCGAGTGAAAGAGAACTATGGAAATATAAGTGGATATTTCCATGAAAGAACAAGAATTTTCTTTCAAATTCCCAACAGCCACTTCCTTTGGGGATGCTGTTCCCTGACAAGCTGGCCTGGTGAAGACACAGACTGAGGAATAACTCCTCCCACTAGAGAGTAATTCTACTGCAGGGTGTGGCATCCAGGGTGTGTTCACATGGACAACTCCATCCCATCATGTCCAGCGCTTGTGCCAGTCCAGGGGATTGCCAATTCCATGTTTGGCAAGAATGGCTGTCGTACAAATACTGCATGGAACCCTTGTAATATATATTTATAATACACTCTACCCAAATCCAGCAAGGACATTGCTCTCTGCCCCCTTGCTTCCTAGCTGGCCAAACTGAATTATAACAGCTTTAACTGCACACCAGTGAGGGTGTGCACATGAAATTGAGGAGCTTTACTTGTATTTCAAGAAGGAAAGCTTGCCCTAAATGATTGTAGAGAGTTGCAGAGTTGTGTAAATGTGGCACTACTTCGCCAATTGCTGTGATGTATTTCTCCTGTCACATCAGAAAGCCAACAGTGACCTAAGTTCAAACAAATTAAGTGTTGTCAACTGTGTTAGCCTTTTGCCATTGCAGTGCTTTTCTCCTGAATGTAGATCAGGCCACATAATCCTTGAGGTACCAGTAACTACACTGTATTTTTGGAAATAACTCTCTTTTTATCCTCTGCAATTTCTTGCAGGCAACAAGTAAAAATCAGCTTTTCTAGCCAGAAAGTAAGCATTTTATATTCTGTATGGAAATGAGATACATTTAAAAAGTGGAAAGTGGGATTATACACATCTGTTACAGACACAACAATTCACACAAGGATCATTTTCAAACTACTGCATGAGCAAGTCTATCTTCTGCAACAGAAAATGAGTTGAACTTGTAAGTGAACCAAAAGAGTTACCAATAAGCCATTAAGATTTTTCTCAGAAACTAGATATTACTCACATTTGGGTTATTCTAAGCACTCTCCCATTGCAATATCACATGTCTTCAAAACACATTAAAACATGACTGGCATGGATCCCTTATTCTGTATGCAAAGTGTGCTATGTGGCTCATTTCTGCATAAATCTGCATGTTATAAAGGCAGAAACAGGACACTGCAGAGGATTTGGGGTAGGAGAAGCAGCTCTGACCTGGCAAAGGGGTATATTTGGGAGTACCCTGGTCTCTGAGTTGCTGCTGACTGTACTGATGAGGAGTCAGGAGTTAACACACACCAACCTACAATAAACCATGCTCCTGAGAAGCTGGCAGCATTCTTGTGTCATACTCCCCAACACAGCAACACAGGGCCAACTCCTGTTCTGGGAAGAGCCATATGGAATGTTTGAGGTCTTTTTATTTAAAAATAATTTACATCTGGAAACAAAGATTTTTTTAAAGAAACCTACGCAGGACTTGAGACTGTCTAGTCAAGTCCTCAGTGTGGCTGCTCCTCAGTTAAATCACCCAGCACAGTGTGTGTAGAGTATCACAGGAGAAACAAGCTCAGTCTTTGGGCAGACACTGTCTCTTGGTCTCAGCAAGCAGAGCACCAGAACATCAGCTAAACAGCAAAAAACAAGTTTCTGGAGATTTTCTCACCTGCAAAGTTGACAGAGCTGAAGAGCATTTAAACTAAGGGGCTGGAAACAGGACGAAAAACGAATGAATGACAGGACCAGACTACAAAACAGTTCCCTTCGAGAACCAGCCCACAAATTTCCCATGACAGCATTTGTGATACACCAGGTATAAGACAGGCTATATATCAATCCCAGCCTACTTTTACAGGAAACATTTTGTTTGCATGGTACATTTAGCTAATACTGAATTATAATTGAGCTCATGCTATACTACCTATTATGCAAACACGTTCACTATGATTCATGGTATTACAATAGGTAGTAAATGAATTGATAATTACATGACACTTAAAATAAATAGGATAACACTTTGTAAAATCACAGATAAGCGTTACTTTTTACAATTCATTGTGTTGCAGCCTCTTCTTACAAGAAACTGCAAGAGGCCGGGCACAGGGAGGCAATGCAGTATCTGCATCAAACTGACTGCAGTGTGCTCTCTTTTTATTAGCAAGGAAGTGCTGCCATGCATTTTAGATGCAATGAAGATATTTAATTAGAAATCTGCCTAATGTACTTTGGATGTCTTGTCATCCAGCTGATTGACCACAAGGAACCACATAAGATATTTAAGTTGACATGAACTAAATGACTTCTTGTCCCTCTGAGATGGTAACTACGTTCATGCAGGAAGCTCCACATAGCACAGGCATTGTTAAAAACACTGTCAGAAAGCAGAATAAAATGAAGTTGTTCCTGGATTTCACAATAAGCTACAGAGGTTAATTACTACCCTACCTGTCTAAATGGTACAAATTTGGAAACCTAAAATGGAATTGGTGGTGTGGAAGACTTGCTTTTAATCAAGGTATGACGTACAACTCCACCAAACCACTGACAAATCATAAAATATGTCTTGGGAGAGAAAGATGTGACTTCTTCGCACAAATAGGAGAATCTGGGCCAGTAACAAACCCTATCAAATTTCTTTGGGGGAACGAAATAAGGAATGCCAAAATAAATGTAGCAGACAAAGCCACATTTGCAGCGGAAGGGCACAGAGACACTAAAGATTTCAAGAGCACTGAGACAAAGAGGCAGCCTCTGCTGCACTGGCTGGGCCTACAAATAAAGAATTTCACTTTCTATCCCACTGAAGCTGCTGGTTTTGCAAGTGGAGCCTAAACATTGAACTTAAGAACACACCACAGTGAGCCAGTCAAGAGCCCAAGGGCCGTCATCTCCTCAATGAGTGAATTTGTTTTGTTTTCCACACTTGCTGCAAAGCACTTTGGTACCATTTGAAGAATTTTAAATCATCATGGCTCCCACTGTTAGAAAAGTAAATGTTAAGCAGAAACATCTAATTCCTAACGTAACAGGCAGCATCAGAAATACCAGATCAGATCCTGACTTATCCTATCACTCAGTGGGAGTAAATTCCATTAACTTTTTTATAACTGAACTTTCCAAGGCCTTTCTCACTAATTCATCTGTCATTTCACAATAACATGCAACTGCCCAGATTTTTCCATGAAAAGAAAGCAAACTGTAAGAAGTTTGTGGCCCTCTCCATTTCTGAGGTTAATTGACATACAGGACCTGCAACAAGTGCGAATATTCTGTCAAGCTTTCAGTTCACTTTGCAGCCCTCAGCAATTTTAAATGAGTAGCATGCTCTGGCAGTTTCATAAATTTTCTAATTGGGTTCAGATCCCGCCCCTGAAAATAAGTGTAAGTGAAGCACCTCACTTCTGGCACTTTATTAAGGATCATCACTGCTGATCTCCCATATGGCCATCTGAGATGGAGGAAGATAGATAACTGAACTGGCAGTCAAAAAGCAATCAGCAGAGGTTAGCACAACATCTGTCTTCCCATCTTTTCTTAGGGAAGGTGTGGTGTCTAAAGAGACACCACCAAGTGAAACTTAGCCCCATTTAAACATTATATGGCAAGGCAAAAGAGCAATGTCAGAGTCAATACGAGATGCCTACAGTTTTAAGAAGTAATTTCAAGTGAAAACACATTTTAAACTAAGTAAAAAACTGCCCTGGGCTTGCTACTCTAGCACCTTGCTGGTAGGTCAAAAAGTGACATTGAAACTTGCCCAGAATCTGTCTGAAAATGGAAACAAAATGGTCAGTTTGCTAAAAGTAGATGGATGTCAAGCACAAGCCAGATTACAAGTAGAAAGGGTAAATCATATTTCAGAACTCCTCCTGTATGTAATTTAAGAAGAGAGAATATAAGTCAGGATATTCTAATAGACATTTCAGACCTCACATAAAACTTCAATATATGTTTCATTACTGAAATCTCACTTCTCCCAGGAAGTGTGGCCTTCAGACCACAGCAAAATTAAATGTCCAGGTGCATGAGTAAGAGAGAGCACCAGTGGAGAGCTCTTGCTCCATGTCACCAACCAAGCAAGACTAATATGCAAAAATAAAACAAAAACAAACAAAACAAACAAAACAAAACAATACAAAACAAACAAGCAATTAAAAAAAAACACACAAAAAAAACCCCACACAAAATTTTGCAGAGGCATTAAACAAAATAATGTAGAAATCTCTCACGAAAGGTCGAGTGTATTTGCTTTTTATAAATGTAGATTCAGTAACAGCTGAAGTTCATATTGCTCATTTCTGAATTCCTATGAACATTGTGGCTTTAAAAGCTTCAGTCAACAGGTTAATACTAATGGCTTTCTGCTCTCACTACAAGAGGTAGGAGGAAGGAAGCAGCAGGTAAATGGAGAGAAGTCAGGAAAATATTGAGTACAATGTGGCTAGGAAGGCAAGGGGGAAAAAAGGAAAACCATATAAAAGCATAAAAAGAATGACGCAGAGAAGAAAATAATCTAGTTGCAAACAATGATCTGTAGAATATCTGCTGAATCCAGCTTCACCTATGATCAATATTCCTCTGTTTTAATTCTATATATAATGTACACTTTCCAAATAGAAATCTATCAGAAAAGTAGAGCTGCATCAATCTTGGAAAGGAAAAACACTTAAATTAACATACACTAAGACATTAAAGATTCATGTTGAAAGTCTAAAATGAATGTGAGAGCTTCCTACACCCATTTGGCTTTAGGGGGAGGTGAGAAAAGCACCTTGCAAGCTATGAAGGCACGTTAGAATCTCCCTAAGGCCCAGGACTTCTCAGGAGCTGGGAAGGTGGGCAAAAACGTGGACTTGGTGCAACTGCTTTTGACAAAAGCTAGCTTAAGAACTTAAGTAAAAAGTGTTTCTGCTCTGCTTCACTCCCAAAGCAGGCTCTGTGGTTTATTTAGAGAGTTGTCTGTGAATAAAAACTTTTGTGGTCCCAACAGCATTCAGATAATACTGCATATGTTAAGTAGATCAGAGATTTCTGCTCTCCATGTAATTTCAGAAAACACCAAAGTAATGTGAAATAATACATGCTCTACTTAAAACTAGTTGGAGAACTTGGAGTAAACATTTGCTGTTCCTTCCAGAAAGTTGTCTAAAAATGAAATTTTATGAGCACAAGGCCTTCTTCCCCCTTCTGAATATTTTTACAGCGGCAGCAAAGGTTGGCCCACTGTATTCCCAGAGAGGGCCATGAAAATAGAGGGCAAAAATATTTTGTGGCATCCATAGTCTTATCTGTGCTGCTTACAGCTTCCATCTGAGATTCATACACCTAGCCAAAGAGGTAATTAAGGAACAATTAAATTAAGCTTTATAGGAGGCGATGAAAATGGCAGAAAAGAAGCAAACTACAGCACTGCAAAAAACATAACAGCATTTGGAGCACACTGCAATGAACCTGCTGCCTCCTCTCATGATGCTGCCACAGAGAGGGAATCAGGAAAGACCTGTGCTGGCAGCATCTCAGGAAGCCCCACGGCCTGATTTGGCCTCCAGACAAGAGTCTTTGTCACTGCGTTGTTTCAGAAAAAGGGAAGCCTAAGCTGTTTTCCCAGCTAGGAGCAATTACCAGAGTCAATGGCTCATGAGCAGAAATGCCCCACAAAAGTCAGAGAGGTGGAAAGGCCAGATAGACAGTGCTCTTCACAGCCAAGCTGGGTGAAAAGACCCAGAGCCAGGCAGGATTTGGCCATGCTGTTGAGACCAACATTTAAGACAAGAAAAAAAACCCCAGCTGAATGCAAAGGACGGTAGAGAGCGTGAAGAACAGAAAGGGCAGGGGGATTTATTTCCATACAAGCCACTAGTCAGATTAGGGGAATTCGCAGAAAAAAATTAATTACCCTCATAAGATGTCTGGATAAGGTAGGAGATCCTCTCCTTTCAGACTGAGATAATAAATGGAAGATAGAGTCACCCTGAAGCACTTATGAGGCCACTGCAGGAGATGAGTGCAGTGCACAGCTGCATCATGCCATTCCTGTGGTCTTTGTTCACTTTTCTTTAAAGTTTTTATTTATTTACCCAAAATCATGAGATAGTTTTACTGCAATAAAGTAACCACAAAGAGGTGAAAGAGTGTAAAATGAATGCATTCTGTAAAATTAGTCATTTATCATTTATATGAGGTGTGTAATTGCTGAAAACTGCAAACAGATTGCAGGTCAGTAGGATCAAAATGTGTACTTCCCACACCATTGAGGAGAACAACTCACACTCAGTGTTTATCCATGATATCCTAATTTGAAAACCCAGGTCAAGATGTAGCTGATGATGCAAAGAGGCGTCTCCTTCATGTCTTCAGAGGGGTGGCACAGATTTACACCAGCTGCTGCTTCTCGCCTTGTGTTTCACAGAATAAAATGCTCCTAGCTGAGATTCTGAGTGTTTGTCACTAGAGAGAACATCCCCTGAGCCATTTCTTAACAACTTTCTCTGCAAATGTTGCAAAGGTATCCAGTCTCTGGTTTAAAGCTCCCGGAATGGCATCATGGGCTACAGAGCTTTACAGAATTTTCTTCCCTCTCCCAGCTGTGGGATGTGTATAAACAGAAATCTCCTCCATAAAAACAAACCAAAGAAAATAGATTTTTTAAGAGAAAAAATAGAAAGGAAAGGGGAAAAGAATGATCCCTGTCTTCTTCTCTAAATAAATCTTAAGGTTGCTTTCACTTTAAAGTGTTCTCAAATATCAATCAAAAAAATGTACAATTCCATAATAAATAAATAAATAAGCAACAGGTTTTATTGGCAATTAAAGAAAACCTGCAGGGAAAAGGCACATTTTACACACAGTTGTTGTATCTTCTACTAAAGATATAGGCAACACATTAAAGTCCTTAAGTACTGAAACCAGCTATGCACATTCATGCAGACACAAACTAGAGATGTTTTTCTCTGCAGGATATTCAACTGCCACTGGGTAGTAACAGATTTTAAAAAGGAGTGCAAGCAAGCAACACTGGCAGACTGAGTAGAACAAAGACACCAGCCTAAAATTCAGAGACACAAACAGTCCTTGCAGACACCTCTCCTCTGAAAACTTCATTGTGGTGGCCAACATTTATTTTTCTATTACACTGTTATTTTTGTTCATCTCAGCAGATATTAATATTGATACTAACATTACTCCCACAAAAACTACATTTTAAAAGGCAAACATTGCAAGGACCTACATAATGTGCTGAGCAGGGTATTTTTAATTAATCGCCCTGGTTTAATCTCTGTGATCACTCCCAGAGTCCCCTTAACAGCAATTATCTGCTTCATATTAGCAGCCTTTTACTTTATTTAAAAATTGAAACAAATAAGGAAGTCCAATAATTACACCTGCAATTAATGTTTGGATTAATTTAGAGGGTGAATAACTTCTGGCAGGACTCAGTCTTCCCACGATCAAAGCAGGCAGCAAAGCAAGAGAGCACCAGAAAGGTCCCAGAATGTTTCTTCAGGACTCCCCAGTGCCATGACATGAAGAAGGAAGAGGTCCCTTCTCAGAGGAACACCTGGATATTTGGAGACTCAGTCTGCATCCACCTGTGGCTACAATAAAAACTATTCCAGATGCAAGGAGATGCCACTTCCATACTTTTGTTTCCTGCTTCTCTGATAGTTCACCCACTGCCATCTCCTTGACCAAAACACCAGACCATGATCTCCCAGGGCTAGTCTTTGTATCAGTCACTCAACAGAGCCTAATGTAGCAGGGCTTTATCTCCAACACCAGGTATAATAATATTGATAATTACTCCTACTGCCTAGCTGTGGTGGTAGTGGTTGTGTTAGAAATATACGGGCACAGTAGCCAGAGACAGACAGATTGCCCTTTAGTCTTTACAAGGTCTCCACGAACACCTGCAGACTGGTCCTGCAGAATACTGATTTCACCAGATGGGAATGGGACTTCTACAAAATCAATGCATGCTGGATATGCATCAACTTTGTTGAAGTTTCACTGTCTTTCTGATTTATGCTGAAACATTACATCTTTACAGTCATACTGTTCTATTTACTCCTGAATATAATTTTTTATCTTATTTAATGGCCATCTCAAGCAGTTCTTTTTTGTATTTCTCACCTAATTCATACTTGACCTTTTCCAGATTTCCTTCCTTACAGCAATAAGCACACTTCAAAAGGTTTAGCAATCAAAGCAAATAAGCTCCCAGGAGATTTTCTGTGTTCCTAAACTTGGTTTCATTTACCCAAACCTATTAAAAGAAGAATCCAATATCCCAGACAGAGCTTTCCATCTTTCCCAATGTCCTCCTCCATCATAAAATTCAGGTCTGTTGGTCAAAACCCCTCAGGTTACTACCTGCACTTGGTACATAGATTCTCCCCACAGAGGAACCAGCCTAGATGTGGACAGGTCCCTGGGAGAGCAATGATAGGATGGATATGAGCACATACAAAGGACCCCAGCCAATTCACTGAGCCCTAAGCACGGATGTGTCAATGGCCAGGGAAGTGGGTGGTGTTGAGACCTTGGCCAATCACATGTGCATACCCAGGACTTATGAATGCCCTATAAAAATGAGTTCTGAACAATAAAACATGCTGTTTGTTGAGGACACTCGGTAAGTTCGTGTTGTCTCTGTCTCCACTAACAACCATTAACATAGTAACTAAATAAGAAGCAGATTTATTCCTAAAATTACAGTTGATTTGCTTCTTCCTCCACAGTATATCCTTTACTACTCTTACACAACTTCAGAGTAGAAATATGGTCATAGTCATCTTTTTTTCGCATTTTGGATTGGTCCAACCAAAAGATTTAAATATGAAGAGGTTGCAAAGATCATTTTTTTCAGGTACTAAATACTTTCAGATCATGACTTTGGCTGTGAGACAGATTTTCAAATGGCTTACTCCTTTATTCTCAGGTGAATATTAACCCTCAAACTGAAATGCTGGAGTGAAAACTGAGATGCAGCTTTTGCACATTGTATTCGTGTCAGTTATGGTAAGTAATTTATCTTGAAAAGGCATAAAAAATAAATACTACATAGAGTGAACTCTATGGCTGCAGATATGTACTTGTGTATGAATCCTCTGAATGTGCAGTTTCAGATCATATCTAAGGACTGCAAAAATTCAGCAGCCCTGGATACAAAGGAGCTGTTTCCCAAGAGATTTGGAGTCTGGCTCACACAGAACCTGACCTTTGGGAGGAAACTCTTCACAGTTTGAAGCATACCTATTTCAAAGGCAAGAATACAAAGCACTCGGATTCAAAACACACTTAATAACAACAGATCCCAACAGCTCCTTCTCATCTCTTCAAACAAAAATTCCATAAAGTATATACTCTCTCAAAAGCATGATTCAGCAACAAAACCCTGAGAAGTGGTGGTTGGATGACAGGTTCAAAAAGTATCACCAACAGAACTGCAAAAATATCCTCAAAATGGATTATGGGAGCAAACAGTAACTGGAAGATTTTAGAGAACCTGGTCTAGTCCAGACCTAACCAGGAGGCAGCAGCCCCAAGTACAACAGAGCTCACAATCAATCTTATTTTCAAGGAAAGCAGCATTTAAGAGGGGGGTCCAAATGAAAATGGTCAAATGTCAGACAGCTGATAAAATTATGTAAGATTCTGCCATGGTTAAATAATAAACCAAGAAAAGAAAAAAATGTGAAGGTATACTATTTTTTTCCTTCTTGACATGGGGGATCAGGGCAGAATTCCAAGAGCAGTTTTCCCACAGTTATTGCAGATGAGCAGAATTAGCTTCCACTAGCATCCTTTCTTAAATACATATTATGGGTATACAGATTCATGTACTGTCATATTTTACCTGTAGAAAATACCTGCCCCTTCAAGGTGCTTACTATACTTTTTATTTTCTCTAAAACCTTTCATTTCTACAGAAGAGAACATATTAATCTAGGAGAAGGAATAGCATTTTCATTACATGCAGAACTGGTGGCAGATTAGGGCTTCCCACATTTACTTACTGAGTAAACAGCCTTTGAGGAGGTGCCTTCATAGGCAGCTAAACAAACAACTCTATGAACTACTGGCCCTGTAAATACAGCCCTGCTGATGGTTGTCAAATGCATAGCACTGTAGTGAATTCCAGACCATCTCAAGCGCTGCTTAAAATGTGGAATTTTTAAAAACATGCCTAGAACAAGAAAATAAGATATTTCTAAGAAAAAAAATTTAAAAGTACTACTTACTTTATATCTGCTTTCTCAACATACTGACATCTGCCAGTTGAATTTCCTGCATGAAATCAATTCCAACTTTGCTGCACTGGGCATACCTCAGAGAAGGAGATGAGAAAAGCTTTCATTTCATAACCAGACAAAGAAGGAAAACCTACATTAGAAAGATGATCAAAAATTATCACTGACACTATGTGAATCTATATTCATATTTTTAAAAATCTGTTTCAATTTTCCTTATTAGAATCAAAGCAATTTCTTACAGTTTAATTCCATTTCAAATCCAAATACCTGTGAAAACTTTTTATACCGTCTTTTTAAATGGATCATGCAACCTACATTTTCTTTTCTTCTATATTCATTTGCTCCTCCTTTTCACCATTTTGTATTATCTGCTTTTCTAAGTCATTCTTAATAAGTAGACTACTACACTCTATTTTAAACTATTTTAATCCTAATAGGACCTTTTCTTTCATTGTCTGGTACATTCTCCTCTCTAATTCTGCCTTTAACAGTTGCTTTTTCTTTTCAATACAGCCTCTTAATCCACAGAATATGCTAAGTTGGAGGGGACCCACAAAGATCATTGACTCCAACTCCTGACCCTGCACAGGACCACCCCCAAGTGTTCTAACAGTCTCCAAATTATCTTCCACTGGGCATACACCTTCCTTTGTTGCCTTTTTTCCAAGAGAAAATTTCTGTTCTGCCAAGATGGCCTTTTGCCTCAGCTGCTTGGCTTCTGACATTTGGGAATAGCTGTTCCTGTGCCCCTAGGGGGTGATGTTTAAAAAGTGACCAGCACTGATGGACCCTAGCATCTGCAATAAACAACCTTTCCCAACCTTATTCACTAATTCCCTGGGCAGCCTGAAGTCTGCTCTGCTCATGTCCAAAGCTGAGGTCTTCCTGTCAACAGAGATTTTAAACTTGACACTTCATAGTCACTGGCCAAGACAGCCCCAATATCCACTTGGCTTCCAAAATCCACTCCATTACGAAGCAGCAAATCAAGGAGGACATCTTTCCGAGTCAGCTTCCTTAGGACCTGTTCCATAAAATTGTTATCCAGGTGTTTTAGGAAGCTCCTGGTCCAGATTGTACCAGCTGTGTGATGCCCCCAGTTAATTGCTGGCAAGCTGAAGTCCCCCATAAGGACAAGGGAAGTTGACTTGGAGATGTCCCTTAGTTCCTCAATGAAGAATTTGTCATCATCATTGCCCTAGCTGGGAGGTCTATACTAGATTCCCATTAAGACATCTACAATATTTGTTTGTCCCTTGATTCTTATACAGAGGGTCTCAGCTGTGCCCCTGTGAGCTGGGTCCAGTCTGTGTATCAGACCCACCATTCCCCTTAGCAGAGAGTCTCCTACTACAGCTATCCTTCTTTTCCTGCTAACAGAGGAGGTCTTGATGTGAGGTAGAGGTGGTGGTGTTGTAGGAGGCTCCACTGTCCCAGAAGGACCTTTGCCCTCCTCATCAGTGTCTGGCCCTCTAGGTTCAGAGCCTCATGCCCATTTTAGATGGTACCAGTCCTACTTGTCAGATTCTGAGAATGAGGAAGAACCTTCTTCCTAGTACGTGTAGGGAATTGCTTCCAGCCTTCACCTTTAACAGACCCTTGGCTAACATCCCTTTGACTAACAACCCTGCAGGGCTCTGAGTCCATGCTTCTCCTCTGCAATGGATATTCCAGACTCCTGAGAGTCTTGAGACTGCAGTGCCTCTGGAAATAACCAGTTTCTCTCTTGCTTGTTTGCAGGAATACTGCTCGTCAAGCTCCTTGCAGCCATTTAAACTCCTGTGGCTGCTGACAGCACTACCTCCTCCTCACCTGGTTAGCTGTTGAGGGCTTCAGGGTCACCATGGAGCTGTTGCACCACATTCCTGAACTCAGGAACCCCCCTGAACAGCTGGATCTTACCCCAGTGTTTCCTTCAGACAGGGTCCCTTGAGCTCCCTACATCCACGAGGATGTATATGCATATCTGCTTACAGATATGCCATCCCACCACGAGTAGACAGGAACAGGTGACTGAATCGGTTCTTGGTTCTTCAGTCACTTTTTCCAGTGTTCATCTTCTCTTTCTTTTTTCCTGTCACATTCTTTGGAACCTCTGTCCTCTGCAGAATTTTTTTTTTTTTTTACTTCCTCTCATTCACATTCTCTACAAAATGCTCTAACTACCATCAGTCTAAACAAGACAAGAGGCTCCTCGAGGAGATGGTTGTTAGGGCTCCTTTAGTCTGCACAACTGTTCAGAGGTTGGATTGGGTTTATAGGGTATGAGAACAGCTGTCTCAACACACAGCACAAGGATCAGGGCTACAAGGGACAGCTGTTGCATTATGCAAGGGACTGCAACTTCTTAGGAATGTTAATCAAGGTCTAAGGGAGCTTAGGAAAAAGTGGGTGAAATCACTTCAAACACCCCCCAACCTTAACTGAATGAGAGCTGTCTTAAGAGAAGAAGCCAAGCACAGCCTCAGGTTCACATTCCTAGATCCCAGGGAGTCAAGGACACACATTAACCACTGAAGGTTGGCATGGCTCCTTGCAGAGGCTCCTGTCTTTCAATAAACTGTGATTTCCTATGGTCTCACAACAAAATAAGCAAAGAAGTCAAACAATGCTTTGGAAACAGAGAAAACCAGTATTTTTCATTTCAAACAAACCAGCTGGCTGTCTGAAGTAGAAATCATAAAAACATATGGTGTTATGGGGAGATGAGAAGAATTATCTTCCTGAACCTCATATTCTGAAGCAACAGTTTTTCTTGGTTTCTGCTTTCCCTAAACTCTTAATCAGAATCAAAACAGCTGCACAATTTAGATGACAATTGCTCTAATAACTTTAAAAAAAAATGGACAAATCACTACTACTCTCTTTACTTCTCATTTATTTTTAAGATAATGCTAAATTTCCAGGAATTGGCATATTATAATCACAGTGTACATGAGATATTTTTCCTATAAAAATCCTGAGCACACTAGTATCCCAATCAAGTAGAGTTTTTTGGGCTTTTTAAAACATCACTCAGGCTGAAATTAAATGAAGTTTAGAAATAATGTTCAAAGCCAGAAGTCTGTGAAATGCTTAGATAAAGGAACTCATATTTACCCAGTATTCACAAACTTCCCAAGCATTAACAAACTTTCTACAGCTTGACAGAAACAGTGCTGATCTTTATTACAAAGCTCTTTTTTTGGCAAGGAAGAACATATTATATATGTTAGAGATCTGTACAACTGCAATTAATCAAATTCTGTCTTAAGAGCCCTGTAGGAAAAAGACTGGTTTCAACAGTTCATACTACCACACTGCATTACTGTGCACAGGCAATGTGATCAAAGGTTTCCTGCATTCCCACTTGCATTAATTTTTGTATTCCTTAGACAGCCTTCCTGCTTTGTTTATACACGATGGAAAAGTGAAAGCAGAGATGGGCAGTGGGCCTGAAATCCAGATGTTCAAGGGATTGCTTTAGTACATCATCATAACACAATACAAAATATTCTTGCTCAGCCTGATGGGGAGCTCCAAGAGGAAAAGGAGTAAGTAAACACCCAAACAAAGAACAGAGGAGTTCTGCACTTCTCAAGGCAATAACCACTGACTGTGACAAAGGACAAAGGTCATTTATTTAGGTCCGCATTCAAATTCCCACTGGTAGGCAAAAAGTGGCTGAAAGAGACAGGCAAAGAGCTACACCCCGTGACTGAGGGATAATGCAATGTGGAAGTATTTGCCACTTATATGTCCATTAACTGTGCACATACTTTTACTAAATATTTCTCACTTGTTCTTCCATTCTGTTCTCAGACTTCTTTATTCCCTTTCTCTTCTCCTACAAATCATGAATGTGCACAGAAGGACAGAAACATTGTCAGTACAGAAATCATGTCAAACCTGGGGTCTAAAATGCACTTTGAAGCACTTCTGTAATATTATAGCATTTTAGCTGAACATCTGGGAAACCTTTCATTCCTCTTTCAGAGAAATCTTTTAAGTGCCACTGGATTAACATGGGAATGAAAAACCAACTCTGTAACAGCCCACCTTTATCACATGGTTTATTTAACAGTTCATTGTTCCAAAAGCTCACAGGTAATTTGCTTGATATATTAGCAATTACCTTCTTGGGTATAGCTGGGTATTTCCTCCTATATAATTAAAACTGTTGAGTTGAGAAAACTAATCTAAGCCAATATAAAATAATGTAAGATCAGAACCTTTTCAACTTTGCTTTAACCTGGTTTTGTCTGAGATTTTCAATCAAATCTTAATTTCTGACTTTAACTGAACATTATCCTTAATCTAAAGTGTCAGTAGTTAAATACATTTCACTTTTAAAAGATTTATGAACAAAACCTCTTTCATTGCTTGGTACTTTATTAAAGATACAAGATTAAGCTGCTCTAAAATGCAACTGTAGAAACATAAAGGAGAAGATTTCAAATGTGACAGGTGGACTTCCAGGCAGAAAACTGTACAGATGAAGACATACACATACAGAGCCAGTTCCTTTACCAATCTTCTACCAAGCCTATCATGAAAACAAGACCCTGATTATCAAACACTGCCTTTGCCAGAATCCAGAGACTGAGAAAGAGGCTTTCAAACCTATGCTTGTATGAATAAGTCAGGACTTGCAAACCTGTGAGCCCTGCTTTCGTTTGTGTCACTAAGTGCATCCTTGGAATGACAAGCAATGTCTGAAAGTTGCAGCAATCGGGTAATTGCACAAGTCATACAACATAGACACTTATTGAATCCTCTGTAACAACTGACCCCAGCAGAAGATGCTTTGAAGTTGTGTTTGAAATGGACAAACACGAGGGAATCCAAAGCACAATTTGAAAGCTCATCCTGAAAGTCATTCTCTAGTCTGTGGAAGCAGAGCCAGCTCTTCTGTCTCTTCTCCTGTACCCTGCTTTATTCTCCAGAAGCCCAACTTCAAATCACCCACTCATCCATCCACAGAACACAAAACACTGGAGTTGTTGTGGCACAGTTCTTGAGTTGGTGATCTACTAAACAATCTACGATGCAATCAATAAGTGCATAATGCATAAATGCGGGGCAACAAAAAGTTTTCTCATAAATTTAATATAACCAGTAAATTTATTAATCTGTTGCATCATCCTGTGGCTGGTGCTCCCCCTCTCCAGCACCTTTTATGTGAAGAAGAATCTTTTGTAGCTTTAAATCTCTGACCACTTGATATCTTCTGTAGACTGGAAGAGGCACAAGGAACAACATTCCATCTTGTCCTTGGCAACCCTGATTTTTATAAACTTCAGGGACTTCTGCCTCAGTTCTCTCTTGTCCAAGCAACACTCCCAGCCTACTGGATCAATCCTTGTTCAAAAACAGTTCACTAACTGATCATCCCAACTGCCTCTTAACAGAAACTCCTTAAAAATCATCTCACCAAAATACTGGATCTGGAGCTGCCTTTAAATATCCCCTGCCAGCTGATTCCTCTCTTTCTTCCAAGCCTATTTCACTACAATGCTCAAAAGGGGACCAAAGAAGGCAAACTATTCTACAACAGTTTGACGGAGCAATTTTCAGCTCTCTATAACTCCTAGATAATCTTACACACTAACAGCTTTCTGAAAACCTAATCAGTTTTCAATTACCATAAAACAAACAAACAAAAACAAAAACAAAAAACTAAAACAAAAACAAAAACAAGAGAGAGAAAGAGGGAAAACAATTAAATAATTAAGGATGAAGCCAACCAGTCTAAATTGCTCAGTCTCACAAACTCTTAAAGAAAAAAAAAACAGGTTTGTTCACATTTTGACAACACAGCTCTTGGATTTGCTACATTAGCATTCCTGGAGTCAGCCAGTTCAGGGCAGTACTCAATTTTCACTAAGTGAAATTAAGGATCCACATTTTTTTTAACTCTGAAAGCTGCTTTGGGACATGCAGCCTCCCTATAACCAACCACTTTCACTTCTCTCTGGGTATCCAAAGCAGGTTCCTGCATCATAGAAAGGCAGAAAGAAAAGACTGCTTGAAAAAACCTATATTTTCAAAAATGCTTATTTTCAAATTCAAATTATGGTCAATCATGCATTACTTCAACCTTCCTCTTATTCTAACCTAAAGTCCCATGACCAACGCTGCAGATTCTTCAGGTGTGGCAATGGATTGCATTAGCTAAAGCTGACAGCAATATCCAGCACAGACATCTTCATTGAATTGTACACTGCCCACTTCCTTTGCATTTTAGTACACCAGCTTACTTACCAGACTGAGGGTTTTTTAGTGTCTCATTTTATCTGTTGTTATTTAGAGTTTGTTTATTTGTTGGGAGGAGAGGTTAAAAACACAATAAAAGCTTCAAATCATCAAATCATTAGTTATGTATAGTCCATTTCAGATTTTTGCCAATTAGATATTGTTCAGCTTCCTGTATTGAAATAAAAGTCTATTAATGTTCTTTCAGACATACCTATTACTCTATTTTTGAAACTAGTTTTATTTCTTTGTTTACTTCCAACACACTACTGAATTCCAATGAAACTCCCTAGGGCATTTCACTTTTACTCAAAGTCAGCTCTCTTGAAGGGAAAATGCACTCTTGTGCTGCTCCTCAAAAATCTGCTTGCATGACACTGCTGAATATAATGACATCTGAAGCTGAAAACCCCAGACAGCCACAGTTTCACTGCTGTCTGTCACAGTGGGCTCATTTACTGAGGATAGGGCAAAAATAGATCATGGCACTCCAACATATTGCATATAAAAGACACCGCCGCATTTAAAAAAAGAAGCCCTTCCACAGTTTTACACCATCTTCATTAAATTAAAATCTCCAAGCAGCTCAAAGTCTTTCTTGCAAGCCTCATCCATAAACCAATTTCTGTACCCGCTCCAGAGCACTATGGAAAGCACCACTGAGTACCTGCAGTTACTATCTCCACTATGACTTTGCATCAGTCAAAGTACAGTAATTTCACAACTATAAGGTGCACCCTTTTGACTAAAATTTTTGTCCGAACCCGGAAGTGCACCTTGTAATCCACTGCGCCTTATATATGGACAACGTTCAGAAATTTGCCAACCCAGAAGTGGGAGCCCAGTGTCACCATGAGCCAACTTGGAAGTGCGAGCTGCGAGCAGGGGAGGGCGCCTGGGGTTGCATTGAAAGGTTACACCAATCTGTGAAAAATGTTTGCAAATTGAGCACCTGCCAGTAAACCCTGTGATCTTGTGATTCCATTACTAATTTGTTACTTTGCGGCACACGGATCCTCACTGAAAAAAAAAACAGTGCGCCTTATATATGGACAAAGTTTGGAAATTTGGCGACACCCAGATGTGCGCCTTATAGTCGTATTACTATATTTTAAATGCCTCTTTATCTCCTTTCTCTAGACATATTCCCCTCCCCCTGGAGGACACAATAGTTATTTAATAAAATCCATACCTTGCTGCTTTCAGATCTGTCTGTTTGCAGTTTGTTTCCTGTGGATTTTTTTCTTCCCCCCAAAGGTCTTGGAATTAATTCAAAATTGGATATCTTGCAGAAGTATTTTATCATAATTTCTGTTATCTTATATGCAAGTGCATAAAACATTGATTTTAAATCTTTTTCTTCTGTATTATTTGTTAGATTTTCTCCCCTGAAGAACTAAACTGGTAGTGCTCAACGTCCTAAATCATGGACTGGTTTTAAAGGAAAAGAACCATGAAAATCAGAACATAACTACATGCCAGAAGAGAAGCAGTACACACCTGCTCAAGGAAACCCACACATTTAACTTTGATCACACTTCTCACTTCTAATTCTGCTGAAATAGGCTGCTGCTGGTGCTTTTATCCAGATCACCAGAAGCGCAGAGCAACCCGGGCTCCAACTTCACACTCAAACATCCACAGAGTTACAATTTTTTTCCTCCAAATATTCACTTCAAGGCTGCTCTAGTTTCTATTCATGACCATACACGGTTGTCAAACACTAATTATCCTCATTAGGCTAAACCCAAACACCTCATTTCCAGCTGTATGGCTGTTCCCTTCATGGTTTTTTTGGAGCTGCAGGGTTTCAAGGTTGCTTGGGAAGACACTTATTCAAATCAGAAAGCTTGACAAGCAGCAGTAAGATGTTCCCACAATTTTTACCATCCTGTGGTATTTTTCCCTGCCCTTCTGGTTGAAGCTACCTCCATCTTACAAAGCATTCAAAATACTTACTATATGTCCATACTGAAACTACCCCCCAAATAATTGCCTTCCTCTCCCTTGTCTTTCTTTGCACTTCTTCAGTAAATTACATCACAATTCTCTGTTTTCATTTTCACCTCTCTCCAGATACTTACAAGCAGTAAATCAAGTTGTTCTGATTTTTTTTAAGTAACATTTCTTTGAGAAACAGAATAATAGAATCATCCACATCACTACCATGGAGCATTTCCATTATGTAAATTTCGAAATTTTCCTGTACTTAGAAATAATTCTGTGAACTGAACAGTGGTCATATGTGACAGGGTGACAGGGATCATATGTGACATGGTGAAGAAAACCCACTGATTTTTTTTCTCTTCAAACCAGATCTACTGAAGTGCCAGTTCAATTCAAACTGAAATCTGTAGAGGTATGCACATGCTCACTACCTGACACTTCAGTTTCCTGATCATAGACTGGCAAGGATGTAGCTGCAAGATAGATTATGCAACGCTAATATCTGTCATAGCCACGTCCTATCACATTCATTCTAAAAAAAAGGGGTCTAATACAATGGACTAAAGGAATCAGAAGGCTGATGTCAATATAAACTCTTCTAGTCTTTACTCCAAGAACACAACTGCAAGCAAGTGAAAAGTCCCAGCACAGGAAACTCTGGATGGCATTGTTTACTACTCCTTATACCAAGCTGCAGAAACTTGCTTAACGGCCACTGCTTTTCCCACTTTTAAATATTTGTGAATTACCCAATAAATTGCTTTTGAAAGTTCTTTTCTCTCCAAGTCATTTGGAGATGTTTTTGTGCATTCACCAAAAGAAACAAAACAACACCCACGTGATGCTTGACATGCTCCGCTCATGGATCTCTTCCATGACAGATGACTGTGGTTAGACTATGGGTCAATGTTTGCTGTGGGAAGGCTTTTCATCCCCACTCTTCCCATCAGCCCTGGAACTGGGCTTGGCAGCTATGCTATTCCTCCCCAGTTTGCTCACTTCCAGTGCCACCACGGAATCCTTCTTGTACTGATCTAAAAGGCAGCTTCAGGGTGTTAAGCCCCAGCTCGCCCAGCCTCAGCAACTCTAAGGGGAAGGTAATTAGAGTTGCTCTGGGCCACGCACAGGAGGAACAATCAAATTTTCAGAAGGCTGAATAACAAATTTTACTTGCAAATTGTAGGACATTAAGGTAGAATGGGGTACTTGGCAAATTAACAAAACAGTACTACAGAAACAGGCCTTGCACTGTGCCTGCAGATGCAACAAGGAAAATAAATACGGCAGAATTGGTACCTCTCTAATGTCATTGCTTATATACATAATTTTAATCAAGTGAAAGGCTTAGAATTTGCTTTGCCTTGTAGCTGGTATAAAGAAATCTCCTTCTCAAAGCCAGGTATTCCAGAGAAGTCTCAGGCCATCGACCAGGGTAATTAGGAGTGCTCATTACAAAGTGCATTGCTAGCCCAGATTTCATCTCGAGACAAAACCCCTTCTTTCGAAGTTCTCCCTTCCTTGTAGATCATTCCTAGCATCACTTCAAAGGGACAGAGCTTGCCACGACAAAACCCTTTCCCATTTCAAAATGTGAAATATTACATCTCAGGGAAGAGTCAGGCCAGCTAAGGCATTACAGTTTTCCAGTGAGTCAAACCAAACTCTTCAGATATTTGGAGCCACCACAGCCACAGATAGAGAAGTCAATCCACCTCTGAAATGCAGCAAAAAATTTAAAAGCCATCCAGAGCTAAAAAACGCTTCCCCGACCTATTCACACGAGAATGCCTCCCCTCTAGTTATTAATACTGGCCCATTCAATTCAGACACAGATGAAAAAGGCACCTCTTCTGGGAGCTGAAACTCTGCTGAAATGAAACCACCTACAAAATGAAGCTTAGAACTTTCCCTCTTAACACATGGATGGTGCCTCATTCACTGACAATTACAGTGGGGCCAATAAAAACTTTTTTTTCTACATTGCAAGCTGGATTTTAAGCTCAAAGTCCTTCCTAAGTCTTTTAAAACACATTTCAGAGCCCTCCAACAGCCTGCATAGGAAAAAAAGACAATAAAAAGTAGCACTTTCAGACAGGCTGGGACTTTTCAATGTGTTTGACTGCAAGGACTTCAGCCTTGGAAACAAAATTACTTGGGTAATTAAAAAAAATACTTGAAAGGAAAATATGTAAGTGGAAGATAATTTAATTTATATTTTACTGTAGTGTACACTACAGACCATTTACAGAATGAGTTACTAAGGTGAAAGTCAAGACTTCTCAGGAAGGAACCTTTTAGGCGATCAAAACTAAAAAGCACCATTTGCTCTTTTTCATTTAATAGCTTATCTGTGATCAGTCCAGAGGGAGAATCCAGCAGAATAAATATTCCACAGTACTATGTACAGAAGTGGATAGCCCAGTGAAGTGGGTGAGATCACTCAATGATCTCAAAGGTCTTTTCCAACTTCAGTGGTTCTGTGAAAAGCACATGATCTATATTTCTCCATAGTCGGTATCACATCTGATATCTGGTTATTTATTGGCTTATTAAAAGCATGCTTTTCTTTGAGACACTGAGTCTGATTTCTCATTCAACCTTATGAGGACATCCAGAAAATATAGCACATTTTCTGCTGCTCAAAGCAGTCTCTCAGGGAGCCTTAATGGCAGTGTCCATGTAGTCTTTGGCAAAGACTGCATCAGGAAAGCTTTAATGGCACAGAATCACTGTTTTTCTTGCTGCTAGAGCTGCTGTAAATGAGGGAAACTAATTTAATAAGATTAAATTACCAATTCTAGGCTCCAAAAGCTGGTAACTTATTTGCTGCAAACTACGTTTCCTGACAAAATTACATTGCAAAATGCCCTAGTTATGAAAACCCGCAGCCCAGGCTTGCCACACAATTATAGCCAGGTGTACAGGAAATCTTTTGTCAGAGCCCCATGCAGAATTTCTGCTTTCTCCCAGTGTCTTCTGACTGATCTCATCAGGAGGCTGGGGTTTGAAACTCTGACTGGTTCAGAACAAAGCCAGTGTGTGAGTTCTGAACACCAAGGCCCAAAGCAATGTGACCTCTCAGCCATGGAGAAAGTAATCTTCCCTATTCAGCCCTTAGAGATGAGAAGAGCAAGGATAACAGTGAATGGAACTTCAATCTGCCTCTCCCAATTTCTCAGCATTCCCATGCTGGGAGTCACATTCTGGATTATGGTTACAAACCTACTCCCATGAAACTTTGATTTCACTTAGCCAATAGTGCAGAAAAGTTTGTATTGTTGGAGAAGTTTTGCCCAAGACCCAGGGAGGTTTCAGGTGGAGACCTTTGATGTTATCAGTCACAAGCACAAGCACCCATAAGCACAGAACTGCTAATTTAAACCATTTGAGCACTGCTCAACACATGCAATGAGACCAGCTTGAAACCTCCCACCTGGCTGTGTGGATCCTGTCTACCTGGCTGTTGCCTTCTTCCAAGTACACATCCTTATTTTTAACATAGAAAACCTCATAGAAAACACACACACACACACACACACACACACACACACACAAAAAAAAAAAAGAAAAAAAAAAAACCAATCTTGCAATTTATGGATCAATACCTACTGTCTCCCAGGGAAATTCATGTCATTATAAAATATAGTTGGCTCCTATTGTCAAGAATGACAGAAACCCAGATGTTATTCTACACAGTGTAAACAAATGTAGGGTTTCCAGACAGTTGCCTAAAGAAATTTTGGAACAATCTCTATATCCACCATAAACATCAACATATCCAATCACTGCCACTGAAGATGATAATTAAGAGCTAACTATATGAGGAAGCATCCAGCTCTTTATTTATTCCATAATTTAAAATGTTACAGCTAAGATCATCATTATCTAATTTCCAAACAAGAAGACTCGCTCAAGATTACTGATTCAGAAAACTAGCCTGAGGTTTATCTTTGTCACCACAGCCTTCACAAGACAGCTACAGTAGTTAGTGTCTGCCAGCTGATATTGCATGAAAATGTGGGGCAACAGCTCTTGGAAGCAAACATTTGTGCTGTTTAACAGCGTAACAAGAGTTCTCACCAGAACAGCTACCCTGGAAATTAAACAAAATGGGAGAGAAGTGGCTCAGTTTAGGA
This sequence comes from Turdus rufiventris, assembly GCA_013186435.1. NCBI lineage: Eukaryota > Metazoa > Chordata > Aves > Passeriformes > Turdidae > Turdus > Turdus rufiventris. Next base: position 681,663 of record PYHW01010406.1, on the reverse strand, counting down.
CAAAAGGATATTATGTTCGAAGTGTTGATATTTCACCAAATAGTCACAGCATTGCAGGGCAGAGGGAAAGCCAGCATGTCTGTGTTCACTGTTTGAAAATTGGCAGCAAAAGACAGAGAAAAGGAGTACATGTATATTGGCAATGGAGAGAGAGGGACATCAAAGTTTGGATCAGAAGCCAATTTTATTGAATACACAAGGCGTTTACCCAGGATTTTACTTGTATGGTACATATAGGGCTCTATTTTTGGTAACAATTTCCCACTGGTTACACATTCTTCACAACATCACACCACCTGGTAATATTGTATCACAAAGTTTCACACCATGTTTCTTGGTCACTTCTTGCCCAGGGAGCATTTACCTGTGTCTGTCTCTCGCAGTTTCTGCCCAATTAGGCCTAAGATATCAGGCTCCTTTATTACAGTAATTTCACAACTATAAGGTGCACTGGAGTATAATGTGCACTTCTGTGTGTTGGCAAATTTCCGAACTTTGTCAATGTATAAGGCGCACTGGAATATAAGGCGAACGTTTTGGGTTTTTTTTTTTTTGCTGAGAGGACCCCCGCACAACTAAGTAATGAATTAGTAACAGAATCACACAATTGTGGGGTTTACTGGCAGGTGCTCAATTTGCGTAGCCTTGAAACGCAGCTCCAGGTGCCCTCCCCGTGCCACGGGCCCCAGCACTCCCACCCAGCGCCGGTTGTCATGGGCTGCCTGCTCTCGCAAGCTGCCAGCTCTCGTGTGTTGCCCGCCGGCTGTTGGTTCGCATCTCTGTGTTGGAAAATTTCCAAACTTTGTCCATATATAAGGCACTCCAGTGTGTAAGGCGCACTTCTGGGTTTGGACCAAAATTTTAGTCAAAAGGGTGAGCCTTATATGCGTGAAATTACTGTAGTTCCATTCTGCTCTCTGTTTTATATCCTATACATGTAATTCATAAAACCAGCTCCCTAGTCTGCCCCAAAGGGCCGAAAACACCACAGGAAATTTGACATGCGTGACATCAGCTCCTTGAAACACTCTCCCCAGTAATCCAACAATGATCTTAAATGTTTACCTCATCCAGCCATCAACTACTGTCATTGTTATTCCATGAACTGAAAAAGATAAAATCAATCTATGGATATAATCCCTCTATATCAGTTTCTGCTCCACATAATATGAAGAAATGGAGAAGGGTGAACAATTCCAGCTACTACTGCTGTGTTTGATAGAAGACATTAATCATTTCAGTATATATTAAGAAATGCTGCACTGCCATATTATCAAAGACATATGTCACCTCTCTGTGCAACCTACTTCATCCCTAAGGGTTTGGAAAAGCTAAAAGGGTGTATCCAAGGCAGTAGGACTTCAAATCCTGAACTGGACTATAAATACCATTGAGAACTTGAAGCCTATATAGAAAAAACTCTAGTTTGTTTATTTAATTTTTTTTTTTTTTTAATTCAGGGCTAGTGTCTACTCTTCATACAGACAGATGACTTAGATTTCAGAAACATCTGCTGTGACCTGACAAAGTCCTGCACCAGTCAGTACTGGGGAGATCCCCTTGATGCCCCTGACTACAACCAATATAGCTCCAGTGCCGGGCTACTGATGATACTTATGTTCTCTCAAATTTAAGCAAGAGGGGACATTTGCCATGAACATTTGCATTTTATTTTTTTTTTAACAGGTTGCACAACATTTCTTTGCAAGTGAAGTTTTGTTGGTTTGTGCTCTAAAGCTGCTTCTGTTCATGGGATTGATGCTTTGCAGGGACCCCATGAGTGGGGCAGAAGAAAGACCAGCCTGTGAGTGGATCTCAGCACTAGGTTTGAAATGCTGACTAACAGACAAGTCTGGATGAATTCTGACAGTACATCAAGCTCATCGTGAGAGCACAGCAATCCACCTCCACAGCCTGTCCTCAAAACCATGCCCCTAACAGGGCAGCACCGCTCAGATAAATTGAACCTCAGTCAAGATCAGTGATGCCAGCTCATTTTGCAGCAGCAGCACTCAGTAAATTTGCCCAGTAAATACTCAGCAGTAAGTTCAGTACAGTCAGCTTTAAGGCTGCCTTATATTTCACATTGCAAATACCAAGGCACTTCGTCAACAACCTCGCTGCTCGTACAGACAGAGCTTTAATGTTAGGAGGGTCCTATTGATACTTCCCAAACTCCATTTTAGCATTTGCCAGGACGCATTAAAGGGAAGCAAAAGTGAGTTCTTGAAACAAATTCTAGCCAAAGTCAGGTGCCTTAGCTACCTGCCACTTTCAGGCTAAATTAGTTCCTGCAGAGATTACCACCAGCACAAGCACCAGGCATCCACCCACACGGCACATTCAGCTCTTACACTTTTAATTCATTAGTCCCTTCAGCTGAGTTAGACGTTTCTACAACCTCTCTAGGGGCAAACAAGAAAGCTTAGATGACTTCCTAACCTCTTCTAAAATCTTTAACAAGGCGTGTAAAAAATGCAACAGTCATTTCTTAACAATAGAGATTAGAAATTTGTCTTGTGCTGAAATAACATTCAAACCAGAGCTGACAATGTCTCTGAAAAGCTCTTCAAGCAGCCATGGTAATGTATGCTAAACCTCAGGATTGTAAACCATTTAGATAATTAGATTATTTTTAATTACCCTCAAAAAGTTACAATGATGCTTGGAAAAAATTCCC
>PYHW01010406.1:652437-678933 GCA_013186435.1 Turdus rufiventris | reverse complement strand
AAAAAGTTTCATTTCTTAATTAGTCTCTCAGCAAAAGAGCATTCCTTAATACAAGTTAAGCTTTTGACACCTATCACACTGAATTTAAGACAATAAATCAGCTTTTTCTCTACACCAAATACTTCAACTGGGGCAAAAATATTTCCAGAAAATAGAAGTATCACACTTTGGTGAAAGTAAGACAAGATTTCAAACAGGAAGTTTTTAAATGGTGCAGCTACCGAAATCATAAGAACAGGTAAGTTACATTACACCCAAAATCTGATCATTCACTCCATTAGCTACCTCTAACCATTGCTAGAGAAACATAAACAGCAGAAAAACACAAAAGTCCGTAACACAACAAACCTTCTTTCCTAACAAGTTATTAATCCATGAGAATGTTTCCCACACGACAATTTAATTACTTTAATAGCTTCTAGTGTGCTCAATCATTTTATCTGGTTCATCCTCTAATTCACCAGCTACTTTGCTTTTTTTGCTCCAGAGAAAGTCGGGACATTTCTTAGGCATTATGTCCCCATAAAAAAAAAAGCCACAGTGGCACTTTTCAAACGCACCACGTTCACTTGTCGCCTCCTAATTTTATCCTTAGTGAAAGTTTGTTGACACATTTAGCGCAGCATCCGCCCACTCTGACCACTCCCAAGTTCCTGAGTCCCTTGGGAGCGCTGCGGGCAGCACAGTTTTGACGCCTCCTCACAATCCCTGGAGCTCCTCAGCAATTAAAGCCACAAATTACCCTGCAGAGTCATCTCCATAGAGCGTAGGAGGTGCAAAGCACTCTTGCTTTCCCTCTGGAAAGGAAGCTACCTGTGTCACACGGTACAGCTCAGTCCCCATGGGCTGCTGGAGGGCACAGGGTGACATCCACAGTGTGAGGGGAGATGCACATATGGAGCGAAAACTCCAGTGTCACTTGCTGAACTCCGGACTCGACTTCTTCTGGCTGTTACCAAAGCCTTTGTATTTTTCCAGCCTAGAGCTTTTTCATCCCCCCATTCGCAACTTCACCTTTCCCTTACACCAGCAGTGCCCTCTTTGTGGGAGAGAGAATGGAGTGGGATGAGGTGGAGGAAGGGCAGATTTGCTTTAAGGGTGGAAACCACAGGCTTGATTCATCAGCTAGGAGTATAAATGTTATAGATAATAAATGAATCAAGCCAAATTAAAATATTTAATAAGCAATTTTTATTTTTGCAACCGACAAAACGGTCCCCAATAGCCACAATCAAAAAGGATAGCACCAAGCCCAGGTTCGGCACTGAGTCAGCACACACACACTGATCCAACCTCTATGGCATTGGATTCCCCTGTGTTCACAAATGCTGTCCTGGGCAGTCTGTTTTTATACAGTTTTTTTGGCCTGGGGCAAAAGTCCCTTTGTTTCTTCTGTGGATTCCCATATTCATGTACAGTAATTTCATGAATATAAGCTGCAACCTTTTGACTAAAATTTTGGTCCAAACCTATAAATGCGGCTCACACTCAGGAGCGGCCAATATATGAACGAATTTATTAACTTTACCAACCTGGAAGTGCAAGCCGCGAGAGCCACGAGAGCCGCGAGACCCGCGAGAGCCACAGAGCCCCGGCAGCCGAGAAGCCCCGCCGACCCCGCCATCCCTCACATCACCCGCTGCATCCCTGCCCAGCCCATGCCCAGGGCAGTACGGCACTGCGGGCATGCCAAGGCCCCGTGGCTCTGCCTACTGCGGCTCTGCCAGGCTCCCAGCCCTTGGCGCCGCCCTCACCCCACGCACATGGCGCAGCCACGGACACCGGTGGGCAGCAGGTCCCCAGCCTGCCCAGCCTCACTGCCCTTGACCCCCTGGGCCGCGCCCTCCCCTCACCTGGGCGAGATTGGATCCGGCAGGTTTAATAAAAGTGAGTGATTTTTCTCTGTATTTTCTTTCAGTTTTAGGCTCCGTTTAAAAGCTACCCCGATCCATGAAAAATGTTTACAAATTGAGCACCTGCCAGCAAATCCCGCTATCACATGATTGTTACTAATTTGTTATTTTTTTGCACGCAGGCCCTTGCTGAGAACGAAAGTGCGGCTTATAATCAGGTGTGGCTTATATTTGGACGAAGACCTAAATGTTGCCGACACCCAGAGGTGCGCCTTACAATCAGCTGCAGTTTATAATCATGAAATTACTGTAGTTTCCATTCTCCACCATGAACTGGACAAAAACTGTTTTGGCCCAGCAATGAATTTTGATGCGTGCAGATTTTGGTTTACTGGAACTGGGTATTGAGATGTAGGTTTTCCTGAGGACCCTGGTGGTGATTATCAAGTCTATCAAGTCCTCATGGCCAGGGAGTTATGGACTGTCCCATAACGAATTACCTCCATTGGGGCTGGTTCTATTAACTTGCTAATTGCAGCTTTGTTAGCATCTGCAGCGCTGAAATCCTGTGGATCAATCTTTCTCCTCTCTGTGTCTCAGTATACCTAAAGTTACTTTATTAAATTCTTTATGTATACAAACATGATTTATTTTTCACAAAAAACAAATTACTTTATAACATATATCACAGTAAATAAGAACTTTTCTCACTGCCTCTACAGCTTGTTTTAGCCACAGCCTCTAGATCCAGAACCTGGAGCCAGGATTTAAAATATTTTACTTGTAAAGCACACTGACATCAGGGCAAGACAATAAAAGTTTGAACTGCTGCAAAGCAAACAAAAGGAATGGGGCTGTGTGAAACCAAGTCAGTCACAGTCTAGCCCTTCTTAACCGTATCACAAAGGTTTATAACAACATGGAGCAATCTTTGTCACTGCCTGTTTTCTACCATTGGACCACGCAGTCTTGCTCGAAACCTGTTCCTAAATGAATAAAAAATCAGCTGCAGAAAGTGAGAAATCTGACAGCAGTTGTCTGATGCTCACAAAGGAATTGAGCTGTAAGAAGGAAAGCTGTGCAGAGAAATGAAATTGTACAACACCACGAGAAAGGAAGACAAAATTAACAGGGAGCCCATGCAGTAAATTCACCAAACGAGATGCTTCCAAAGCACAAACAACCCCATTGCTTTTAGCTCTTGGCAGTGTGCTAGCATTAATGCCTTTTCCGCTCAGGTCTGAGACCTAAGCAGTCTACTTTGCTTGCACAACTTGTCCCGTATGGTAGAACCAGAGCACTGAAAGCTCATTGCTCTCCCCAAAACTTCGGTGGAGGCTGAGAGGAATGTTGGATTTGTCTTTACAAACGAGCTGTGGGTCTGCTGGTAGATAAGACTAGCACTGAGAGATAAAAGAAACAATAGGATGAATTCCACTGATTAATGAATGGAAAAAAGATGCTGGCCTTTACAAACAAACTGTACGTTTGCTGATAAATGGAACTGGATATTGAAAGATGAAAGAAGCAAAGGGGAAAAACTATGAATTCTGTAAGAATTAAAAATGAAAAGGGAGGGTTATACATTAGAGGGGAATCTCATGTATCAGGTGCTCCTGGAAGTCTGTACCTCTCAAGTACTTTAGACAATGGGGAAAGAGAGAGGGAAATGGGACTGGGAAAATACGACAAAAAGGGAGGCTGCATCCTCCAAAAATTTGAGAGATCCCAGGGGAATGCCCCATGGCCTCTCCTTTTATTCGAATAAAGCAAAAAAGGACTCCTCTGTCTCTTTTTTGGACATAAATCTGTGGTGTTTATGGATTAATTTTCCTGACAAGGTCAATAGAAATCTCAATGGGAAAATGGGAAATGAAAAATCCAATGATGAGGCAGCTGCTGCAGGATCTTATCTTGCAGCCAGTGACAAAGAGAAGGAAGGTAAATGCTCTCCATCTCAATTCTCTTTTTCTGCGTGTCTTCAGCTAATGGAGAGTGTATGAAAAATGTATTTTGAAGCACGTCAAAGCAGGAAAATTCTAGCTGTCACCCATAGATGAATAAGCTCTGAAAAGTAAGCTTAACTAAGTCAGACTGCACATCAGACCTTGCATGCTTGTTCTGAGAACATGACTACAGAAATATGAGAAAGCAGTAAGTGGTCTCAATAAGGCTCAATTTGCTGGCTTTGTGAATCACCAGAAAACACACAGCAGCTCAAATTCATCCCATGCTCGTGTTTATGAGTACATCCAAAAGCCTGGAATCAGGCTGAGTTCCTCTTCATCATACTCACCTATAAACAACAAATTGTGTCAGCTAAGGATCCAGATACTTTCAGCAGTTGCTCTGAGTCTCTGTACTTCAGCCAAGGTCCAAATAATAAAATCAATTTATGCAACTTGAAACTTCTGCTTTCTGTAGCCTTCACAGGGCTGTAAAGGCAGAGAGGAGCCCTTAGAGATCAAGCAAAGATTAACAGGTGTCCTCCAGCTTTTTCAGCCTTAAAAAGTTAACTGGTCTCAGCTATAATCTGTAACTAACACAGCTGAACATTTCATGTAATAAACTTTTTTATTAGTCTCTGCTCCCTCTTTGTCACCTCCTCCATGAGTCACAGATTAGGAACCAATGACATCCACAGCTGAGCTCCATTTGTGAATGGAACAAGATTTAGGATGTGGCTATCATTTGATCTGTATCACACTGGCAGAAACAATTCTGCACAGTGACAATTTGCAATTCAAAAAACTGCCAAACATGACATGCATAGCTGGGGGGTCTGAACCCATCGTCTTAGTAATGATTACCACTTGACCATGTCATTCCCATTAAGTGCATAATAGACTTTTAATAACTAATGCTATTATGACAAAATGCAGCGAAATAATTGAATGGGACTTGAACAATTCAGTTATTTCTGTTGTCATATACTCACTGAGCTCAAAAAAGAGCTCTAAATAAAGACAAAAAGCACTCTGAAAATCAATAGCTCATGCCAAGTTCCCAAAGAGTCTTCTGCTGTTCTCAAAACTATCTGTGTGCAAACTTTTAAAGCCTCGGTTTTGTGCCTACATTTTACAAGTCCTCAGTTAATCCATACAGGTCAGCAAATCATGGATATATGCACACATTTGTGGTAGGGAAGCTCAAAGCATCTTTAACTGCACATCAGGTGTCTCCCTCTTAATCATTTGAACAAAACGCATCACATATTTTTTCTCCTGCAATCTATCTGTTCACTATTTTAACTGACTAATCAAGCTGAGGCATGATGAGACAGGCATTTTCATTCTTCATAATATTGTGTGGTTTATATATTTTAGAGGACAGTCAGTGGAGGGACTGCATGAAGAGGATGTTGGAATCAGACCCTGCATGTTTGCAGTGAGTTAATCTCTGCAGACTATGTACTTTATCTGATGCCTCCCAGCTTTTTGTATATGATAGCACACAGGTGGAAGAAAAAGAAACACTAGAAGCATAATAAACATGACAAAAAACGATTGCTTGTTTTCCTTGCAGAAGGACAAAGATAACAAAAGCAGCATCAGCAGCAATGCAAGACCATTCCTACATAACCACACATGAAGCACAGTAGCCAAAACGAAACTCAATGTGAAAGATTTAATCCTTCCCAGGTAACAATGCACAGGCTCAGTTTTTAGGTTCCAGCTGTAAAATTCTCTTGACTTTCTAGATATCAGTGCTCTTTACTACATCATATTTAAACCTGAAGCAATTCCTTTCACATTTGGGTGCCCTGTGCAAGCTGTTTTACAAATATCTAACATTTTAAGCAGGACTGCCTATTTTCCCCTCTGACAGCTCACAAGGGCTTCACTTTCAAGCTAAATATCCAAAAACTGAGGCATGAAATATTATCACCACCTCTCATCCAGCAAGTCTCAGACACCTCTGTCCTAGGATAGAATCAGCCACAAAGAAGTGGCAATCTCTTTTCAACAACAAAACAAGAGATAGAAAAAATAATGAACATGGATGTACTTTCAGCCACCTTGGGTAGGGCAAATAAACCCCAAATCCAATGTTTATGTGGACCAGTATCTCTGTGTCAAAATCCAAAGAATGTTGCTGTATAATACTGCCTTTTTACCTCACCCTGATAAGCTTCATATGCAGTGATTCTGTTCAGATTACTGGAAAGAGATTTCCCTCAATCCTCATTCCCATGGTATCTGCTGATCTCTTACATTTTCTGGCACATTTCTGAGAGTGAGTTTAGCTCAAATCCCAAACCAGTTGGGTCAGCCTTTTTGATCCAGGGCCCGATCAGTCACAAAGTATGCCAACTCCAGTCTACTGGCTACAGGTATTTTATTTCTAGTATCTACGTATTAATGAAACCAGGACTGAAATTTGTGATCTCATCTGTGACTCTTTCTGCTCATACATTTTAAGTAATATGACAAAAATTCACAATGGATAAATTATGTGACTTGATTGGAAGTTCTAAATCTTTATATGATTTGGATAATTTAGCTTGCATTAAACAATTTGGAAACCAGAAAGTAATGACATGAAAGATAATTGGAACAAAGTGAAAGGCAAAATAAAAGAGCAGAATGAGGACTAATGAAACACAATTAAATATATGGCAATCTGGAATAAAGAATTCCAATAATAATTTTGAAAGAGTTCTCTGGAGAACACAGCTGGAATAAACAATTGCTTTTACTGAAAAGGCTACACTGCTTTGGCTGGTTTCCTTATTGTTTAATTAATTATTAGTACAAAACTATTTGCAGCTATCTGACATTTCAATCTAAGTGAGACACAAAGATATGAAAACTGGAGTCAAGGGGAACATACATTTTCCCAATTTTAATGACAAACATCACTAATTATCTGACTGAATACCAGGAGCTGAAAGCAGTGGTGGTAATTTACTCTGAATCTGGCTATTTCATCTTCTTGAGGTGATTTGTAGACAATTAATCAGAGGAGAAACTATGCTCATTGTGAAGGGCAGCCTGACATAAGCAAGTAAATGTGTTCAGTATGTTCCACCTCTGCAGGGTTGCAGAAAGTTGCTTGTCCTGGGAAAATGGCATTTTTTCAGCTACACACACAGGAATGATACAATGACATTTAGACTAAATAGCAGCATTTGTCTATGAAATCTATTCAGCTTGTATTTTTATTTGATTCTTTATCCCATGGTTTGAACAGAAATTATAATTTTTTGAAGTTCTTTACTTCAAACTTTAATAATAATAATCTAAAGATAATTTTGTTTCTGTACGCTAAAAGAAAATAGAGAGGAAATACTATTTATTACTTCTGATGAAAATGTATAAAATATTGGAATTTTTATATAAGCAAATTTAGCAGCCTTTTCATATGCATTCAGGCAACTGAATACAAATTAAATTTACATTTCTGAACTCTATTTGTTACATGAATAAATATGGATTAATGGATTGAGTCAGGATAAGCTTATTCTATTACAGTTGTATTTGTCTGAGATTATTTACATTTCCCTCCTGATAGATTTGTTTGGGTGGATTTTTTTTTTTCCTCTCTTGCTTATTCCGGGACGTCTGCATTTAGTCAGGGGCGTCTTATATTTTTTTACAGGTTGCCGAAAAATATTTTAAATGTGTAACTCAGTCACAAAATAATTTGTTTGGAGGAAAACTGAGAGCAAAATAATTTTTTTAAAAACCGTGATAATCGCTTATTTGCTGCAACAGCTGAAAATTCGCTTGCGCCACTCACTAAGCAGATGGGCACAGGATTGTCCCACCCACTTCCTTAAATCTCTGCATTTTGGGAGCGGAATCCATTCTTGCTCCTGTATCCCTCCTACTCAACAGCGAGCTGGAGAGGCATTTCCAGACTTGCCGCAGTTTTGCCAGCGAACAACACATTGGAAGATCGGCTGCTACTTAGAGGTAAGTGTGAATAACCAGACCACCAACTCAAGTATCACCACCTCCCCTCCACAAACACACAAACATCTCGCCTTCCATCCTTGCCTTCCATCCTTTCGCACAGTGCCTGGGGCGGGGGTGAGAGTTCCCTTAGGGCAGAGCTTATCGCTCTGTGTGGGAGAATCAAATCTGTCTTTTCCCTCCAGTAAGGTCTACATTTATGCAAATCCCTCCCCTGCCTAGCAGTCAAGCAGTTTACAGATGGAGGGTTGAATGAACAACGATATCCTTGGAAGCAGAAGATTAAAAAAACAAAACAAAACAAAACAAAAATCAAACAAACAAACAATAAAAAAACCCCCAAAAAAACCCCCCAACCAAACAAAAAACGTGTTCAACAATCTTCTTTTTTCTTTCTTACAAGGCTCCATCACTGAGGCATCTTTCCTGTGCCAGAACTCTGCAACACTCTCCAGAAAATGTTTAAATTCTTTGTCACTGAAATGAAAGTAGACCTCTAAATTCATATGCTTCTGTGTTCTCTCAAGTGAGGTTAGGAAAGAGGAAAAAACATTCTGCCAAACTAATTTTTTAATCCTTGCCTGTCATAATAATCTAGGATTATAAAATTTCCAGTGAGTGAGCAGTGAGTGTCCTCTGTGTGCCTGGAAGGTTTATAGAAGGCCACAGATGCTAAAAGCAACTAAGATATCCCAGTCTTGTGAAAAACTTCTGTGCGCTTCAGTCTGGACAATACTGAAAAGAGAAAGTTTCTTTCTCTTCTCCATCATCCAGTTTTATATTCAGAAAGCATACACAGTACTTGTGATTTAAAAAAAAAATCATTAATATGCACACTTTATTGTCTCTGCATTTACAGCATTATTTGGATTAAATTATATTAACTAAAACTGAAGTCTCTCTGTAAGGAAAGAGATATTGATAATTCAGTTATCTTAATTTTCTGCATTATTTCATGCTAATTATTCCAACAGAAAGTCTTGTAGATGTCACACATCCAGAATTTCACAACAGGCATATAGAAAAAAAATATATATAGCAGCTAAATAAATGAATCACAGGAAAGTGAACTGAAAAAAAAAATCATACATTTTCTATTCAACCAAAATTTCAGTGAAGGCAAGATGATGATAAAATACTCTTTCTTCATTCATGGTAATCGGCTAAGTAGTGCTGCTAAAAATGTAGAGAAATTCTTCCATATTCAAATAGGAAGCACTGCAAGTTTGCACAAGTGTCAGCCAGCTGCTGTCACGGATGCTACTGCCAAGCAGACTTTCCAGGCTTGAAAAGATGATCCTACTCATAATTTTGCCCCTTGCTCTTGGTCCTTTCACCATGGTATGGATAAACTCCATCCTTTGCATGCTTTGCCAGCAAAGTTGGGGTTTGGGGATCTTGGTTGAGTAGTGTGGGTTTGCACTGAAATGGCTCAGTGCACTGGAAGAATCTGGGAACCTGGAATGCTGTGTTGCTGCTGTTTCTCCATGCCCCAGAAGTCTTAGGACTGTGTTAATTCCCACTTTATTTTGCCTTCATGGCCCTAAAAATGTTAGACATGCACAGTTTTTGGTCTAATTATTACCCATCTCCTCTTTTTTGTTCTATGTCTTCAGCTTGATGTAGGGAGCCAACCTTGTCAGTGTGGGGCGTTTCTCCTGCATGACACAAATCCACGAGCACCCAGTATAAGACACCACCCCATCTGACAATCCCTAAATATACATATTGGAGAAAATAAACACATTTCAGCAGTGCCTAAGAAATGTGTGTAATAAACAAAGACTTCAACACAATCTTTAAAAATCTTACTGCCATATTTGAAAAGACCTTAAAAAATAGGAGAAATGTCCCAAGCAGTTACCAAGCTGAAGCTGGAAAGATACAAATTAAGCATACATGTTTCAAAGGACCTTGAGAAGGAAAAGGAAACAACTTAAACACCAGCAATACCAAACCATGTTCCAGTGCCAGGCCCAGGAAGGAGAGGCAGAGAAAGGAGAGAGGAGTGAAGCCTTTTTACCTGAGACTAAAGAGTGGCAGATGATCTAATGAGACTTTTCTATATACAGCTTTTTAGGCAGAAAAGAAGCAGAAGGGGTGTAGTTCTCATTTCCTCAGGACGCAACAGCCCTACAAGCTGAGAGGAATCCTTATTAAATATAATCTTAATGAATTCTATAGTTTTCTCTCTTTTTTTTTTTTTTACAGCTTCAGTGCTATAAATCTATGCTTTTAGGTAAGTGTATTCTTTTAATCATGTTTCATGAAGCAGCTTCCTCAGAGCAAGAGTACAAAAACTGTGTCGTTTCCATGGAAGCAGCAGTCCCCAAAAGTATGGCACTGCAGTCTGTCTATGAAGAACCCTAAAACACTGCCTGGGGAAGAGCACAATGAGAGCAAGCCTGCCCCTAACTTCTCCTGCCTACCTGGTGGTGTGGGAGAGCCAGAGGCAGAGGGATGTTTCAGCAGACGTGAGGGATAGTGATGGCAGCCCTGGGTGGGACAATTGTGCTGTGGAAGAGGTCTGGGAAAAGTTCAGTTCAGCTGCTGTACCACCAGGCTGTGCTCTCCTCAAGCTGTGCCTCTTGCAGCTACAGCTTGACAGCAGCTGTCTTCATGCCTTGCTCACCTAAGAAGTGCAGTGAACTAAATTCTAGAAAATACTTTGCAGTTCTGTAGCATTTCCTTGAAACGTTCTAAAGCCATTACATTATTTTATCAGATTGTGTTTAAAAGATTTTAGCAGAATTTCTTCCGTGAGATGGATAAACACATCATATGACGGATGGCATCAGGCACAGCATCACCAGCCAGGCAAGGGAGGGGATTGTCCTGCTCTGCTCTGCACTGGGGCAGACTCACCTCCAGTGCTGGGGGCAGTTTTGGGAGCCACGATATAAAAAAGGCATTGAACTGTTGGAGGATATCCAAAGGAGGGCAATGAGGATGGTGAAGGCCTTGGAGGGAAGCTGTGTGAGGAGAGTCTGAGGTCACTGGTTCTGTTCAGCCTGGAGGAGACTGAGGGGAGACCTCACTGCAGTTACAGCTTCTGTGAGGGAGAGCAGAGGGACAGGCACTGATCTCTTCTCTCTGGTGACCAGTGACAGGACCCAAGGGAATGGCCTGTGTCAGAGGAGATTTAGGTTTAGGATTAGGAAAAGGTTTTTCATCCAGAGGGTGGTTGGGCATTGGAAGAGGTTCCCCAGGGCAGTGGTCACAGCACCAAGCCTGACAGAGTTCAAGAAGTATTTGGATAATACTCTCAGGCACTTGCTGTGACTCCTGGGGATGGTGCTGAGCAGAGCCAGGAGCTGGACTCTATTATCCTTGTGGGTCCCTTCCAACTCAGCTTATTCTGTGATTCTGTGATTTTTGGGGGAGCAGTCATTTCACAGATTTAATGCAAGTTCTACACTTGTAGTATATTACCTGAGCTGAATTGCTACTGGGAAGTTAAACATTACAGGAAGTGCTTTGCAGAGTGAAACAGCAGTAAAAAAAAAGCTATTTTGTTGAGATTATGCATTTTATTTCATAGTCAGAAACATATTAAAGTATGTAGAGCATATAACAGTGTTGAAATTTCATCTAGGAGAGTTTCAATTTGAGATAAAGCACCCAATTTCTTAGACCTCTTCTCAAAGAGAAAAAAAAAAAACCAAAATGCATCAAAATGTAAAAGAAAAAGGATTGTTCTATAACCTGAAGGGCAGCATGAAGGGCACAAAGATCCTTTAAGCAAACAACTCGCTCTACAGAAATGCTCCCAGATCATCTTGATGCAGTTCAGTAAAGAACCCCCTAGAAATACAGAGCAAAATTGCAGAAGGCATTAAATATATATATGCATATATTTATATTCAAGCCATGGAATGATATGAGAGAACATCAGTCAAGAGTCTGATCTATTGCTTTTTAACGGGTCTGCATCACAAAGGACTCTGTTCCCAAAAACATCTTATTTAGTTATTTACCATGGTGGTATCCCAGAGGCAGAACTCCCAGTGTCATGTAAGTCATCTTTGAACACCATCAGGACTTTAAAACTCTCAAAAAATCCCAGACATCCTCCTTTTTCATCTTCCCAGTAACATCATGGATTATACTTCCATACAGAACAGAGACACTGAACTCTAACTTCAGTTTTACAGATTTCAGACCAGCTGGTGTCCAGAGGAAAGGGGTTTTATGAAAGGGTCTTCATATCAGAGGTCACCATTGAGCTACTGAAATGCATAACTTCTCACATAGATTTCCCATTTTAGGGCATGCTATGACACCTGGAACATGCCAGTTCGTGAGTTGTTAATTTTGAGGCTGGTGAAACTCCTGCTCAGCTCTAAAAGGAGCTGCTGAACAAAGAGTGCAGATCCCATCTGCCTGTCAATCCAAATGTTTTGAGCAATCACAGAATATTCTGAAAGGGACCCACAAGGATCATCAGGTCCAACTCAAGTGAGTGGCCCCACAACCTTGGCATAATTAACACCAGGCTTTAATCATCTGAGCTAATCTCAGTGGCAGTGCAGCTCAAGGTCATAAACCTGTCTTGGTACTCAGCTAAATTTAGTATCAACGTGGATAGTAAAAATATCCCTGTTTTTGGCTTTAGACTCCTGAAATTTGCAGCCTATCACACCTTTACATAATGCATGACAAAGTGAAGGACAAGACTGCAACAGGGGCAGGGAGCACCTGTGATCTCCTTGCTGAAGTTCTCAAACAGCAGGGGAATGAAGGAAAGACACAATCAGCTTCTCTTTAAAACCAAAAAAAAATTATAAATTGTAACAAAGGGTTTGTCACTCTACTGCAAGGGTTATGGGTATTTAACATGACCTTTTTAACAGGGTTCTTTGTACATCAATAGAATCAGGTATTTACAAAGATGAAAGGTAAAACATAAACACACACAAAGGACTTTGCATTCACTCTAAACTGGGAAATTCTGCTTCTGAGTGCAGGAATCCATAAAGTGTTTTTATCTTCTCTTCTGCCAGTCAGAAGGAATGTCAGATTCTAGTGGCTGCATGACAAATTTCCTTATCCAGCAACTATTGTGCAGTTGCAGTTCATTTGGAGGACTTTACCTCAAGGGTGCTGTCTCTCAGCATCATAGTTTAACAATCATTAAACTTTACATACATTTCCATTAGGTCTGTGCAGCGAGTTTCCAAAGCAGACTTGTCATGGAGCAGAACGCCTGCTATCTGGCAGTCTAAAACCCATTAAGACAACTTAGACTTAAGATGCAGACTATCAGCTTTCCAGAGGCAGGAAACTTTTTTTTTTTTCCGCACAGTGCAAAGAGCCTGTCTCTCACAAGCACCACAGTTAAAAGAGAGTTTATTCAGCAATTCAGTGAAAGGGGGTGGAATTGGGCAACAGGATCACAGAGAAGAGCCATGGAAATTCCTGTATCTAACACACTGTTCCAAGCTATTGGTTAGTAGCTGGAATCACCGGCACACGTGTATTTTTTTAAAGAGTCTGCAACTTTCTGATATCTTTACTGTCATTCAGGAAAGAAACAAAATGCTGTTGCAGGAAGTAGTGTGTGCATCTTGGGTGGCTTATCTTTCAGTAATTTCAGCATGCCTTATTCAGTTTGTGTTTCTCACATCCTCCCAACACCTCGCTCTGACGAGAATTTCCAGCACAGATCCAGTGATCAGAACATCTTCAGAGGTTCATACTTACCTATGGATAAAGCTGGATCCTGATGATGCTTAGTTTTATACTTGTATTAACATCACTGGAAATTTACATCTATAAATAAGGATCCTGCGTGTCAGTAACCTTTTTTTTTCTGGTAATTGCTGGCCTATTTAAAAAGAAAAAGAAAAAGCTGTAATTATACTTGTGCACTCAACGTGCCTTTCTTAATTAAAAACTAAACAACTACATATCTTGTTCATTACGAGTTCAAATGTGCTTGCATATAATTCTTGATTGACTAGAGCTGAGAAGTGAAAGTATGTCAAACAGGGATTTTATTTATTTTTCCAAAATAAAGTGAGAGTGACAAGCCATTAACTGAATACATACTAGTTTTGAAGCACTGTACTCCACATTGTTTCTCAGGTGTTCTGAAAATCTGCAGCTGACTGATAGCTGAACCCTGGCTTCCTCCCTATTGCAAAGGAGCTACACTGTGACATGATTAGAAGCCACTTTGCAAGTTCGAGAAACCCAGGCATTCACACATTTAGAAGCTTTTCAAGTCATCTCAAGTCAAACAGCAAATGTTAGTCATTGTGACACCTCAGCTACAGGTTACAGTGAAACAATGGCGTACACAAAAATAAAACAAGTCCCATGCAAGCTGCATTCAATGAAAATGAACATCTAAAGACACCATACTGGAAATCTCTGAGCAATAATTGTTCTCCCATTAAGAGCTGGATATATCTTTTATTCATGCATGATGTTATTTCACATTGCTAAGATAAGCTTTTATAAACAGCAGAATATATCTTCTACCAAGAACCAGATTTTTCTAATTAATATTTACATTACGAAAGCAGGAGGTGAAGGAGCTATTAATGGGTCTTCTTTGTCCCAGGTAAAGAGTCATACATGGAGTAGAAAAGGAAGGAATTTCCTATAGTACTTTAGCTACACAGGAGATACCATCTCCAAAATGATGACCCCTTTCATCTTTCTGGAATTCCTTTTTGCAGTTACCAGTACTGAAGTTTGCACAAGCAGTGATTTACAAACAGCCTCCCCAAGAGGACTTTGACTGCATTTCACTAGTATTGGGCTACAGCTCAAAACAGACTGCCAAGTGAGTGCACTGGCACAGAATTTATGACAGATCAAATGTAGAACTTGAGAGCTCAGTGAGTTACAGAACACATGTTCCATCCCAAATCCAAAAAGCTGGCTCTTTTGTATTGACACCAAAGTGCTAAACTTCCATCATGAGACAAACCTCCTTTTTCCTGCCATAAATTCCCAAAAATGTGCTTTCACCATAATTTTCATGGCATAAAAGCCAGCAGTGCATACAAACCACACACTGTACAAACACACCCCCTGTCTCATATTGCACATATAACCTCAGCTGCTAAACCTGCACACCATAAACTACCAGCTAATGGGCACAACAGGATTCCTGTGTGGAAGCAACATAAATTGCATCCTGGAAAAGTGTAAGGTTACTAATGCACATCTTGTGACAAATCAGAAACTCTCCCAAAGTACAATATAGCTACATTCAGCATACAGAAATGGAGATATCAACGGAGATGTCAGTTCCTTTCTTCACTTTCTAACTTAATCCAAGGTTTCTGAGTCATCCTTCATCTCATCTTGCCAGTAAGGATTGTGTTCTATTCACATTTCTATGGCAGGCAATATGCACACTGAAACTTACTCCACCTTTAGAGAAGTAACTCTAATTCTACCTCTAAACAGAAAAAATAATTTGTGACAAATATCTCCCTTCATTAAAAACCGTTACACCTCGAAAACTTAATTTTATATGAATTGGTATTTCTTTCTTTTTTCTTGTAGATTTAAAATAAATCAAATGTATCTTGCAGTTTATTACCAGGCTCATTATTTAAGCTACTGTAATAAAAGTCACAGTAAAATTGATTTGGCAAGATTAATTTCAAAATACCATTTCTTGTATGATAACAGCATATCATTCTGTCTCTTGTAACATTGATATTTATTCCATGCTGCTGAAATCTTCAAATAAATTGAAAATGCTGCACCTCTACAGATGAGAAAACATAGCCATGCAGCTGTTGAGATAGAGCAGTAGCATTCCTCATGTCAGGCATTCATGTCCTGCTCCACTCCACTAAAAACAGTGGGCAAATCATTATGGGACCCTCAGGGATGCAGGGCCATAGTGGTACAAGCCAAATAAGTAAAGCCAACACAATAATCCCTGGGAGTGCTCCTTTAAAAGGTCATTCAAATTGTCCTGAGCAAACACTGCACACTCGAAACACTTCACCAAGAATGAAGAATCCTTGAAAGTGATCCCAAGCCCTCTTGGCCAGAACTGCATAGAAAAGTTTTGGAAATTAGGGGAGAGGGGAAGCACTGCAAGGGTGGTTTCTGCAAGAAGCTGCAAGGTTTCCTATGTCTGACAGAGCCAACGTCAGCCAGCTCCAAGACAGATGCAGCACTGGGCAGGGCTGGAGCCCATCAGGGGTGGTGACAGTGCCTCTTTGATAACATATTTAAGAAGGGGAAAAGTGTTACTGTGCAAAAGTAATTATAACCAGAGATGAGACAAGATAAGATGAGTGAGAATATGTGGGAGGAACAGGTCTGAAGGCACTGAGGTTAAAGAAGGCAGGGTAGAGGGGACTCCAGGCGACAGAGCTGAGATTCTCCCATAGACCGTGGTGAAGAGCATGGCAGCAGGACTTGTAGCCACACAGGTGTGATATATGTTATAAAGTAATTCCTGTTTTGTGAAAAATAAATAATGTTTGTATAAATAAAGAATTTAATAAAGTAACTTTAGGCACACTGATCCACAGAGAAGAGAAAAATTGCTTCACCTGATTCCGGCGCTGCAGATGCTAACAAAGCCGCAATTAGCAGGTTAATAGAACCAGCCCCAATGGAGGTAACTCATTATAGGACAGTCCAGGAAACTCCCTAGCCATGAGGACTTGATAATCGCCACCAATCAAGATAACCAGAGTCCTCAGGAAAACCTACATCTCAATACCCAGTTCCTGTAAACCAAAATCTGCACACACCAAAACTCATTGCTGGGCCAAAACTGTTTTTGTCCAGTCCACGGTGGAGAAAGGAAACTGCATGAATATGGGAATCCATGGCAGAAACAAAAGGAATTTTGCCCCAGGCCAGAAAAACTGTATAAAAACGGACTGCCCAGGACAGCATTTGTGAACACAGAGGGATCTGATGTGATAGAGGTCGGATCAGTGTGTGTGTGCGTTCACCCAGTGCCAACCCCAGGCTCGGTGCTGTCCTTTTTGATTGTGGCTGTTGAGGTCCATGTCTCGGTCACAAAAATAAAAATTGCTTCTTAAATCTTTTTAATTCGGTTTGATTCGTTTATTATCTATAACACAGGGAACCCTCCCACTGGAGCAGTCTGTTCCAGAAAGACTGCATCCCATGGAAAGGGACTCATGCTGGAGCAGTTAATGGGAACTGTAGCCTGTGGAAAGAACACACTTCGGAGGAGTTGGCGAAGGACTTTCTCCCATGAAAGGAACCCTACTGTGGAGCAGTCCTGTCCCTGTGAAGGAAAGACCATCAGTGAACTGACCACAACTCTTTTTCCCCATTCCTCTGCAGTCCTGGAAAGGAAGAGAGAGAAAATTCAGGAGTGAAATTAAGCCTGGAAATAAGGGAAGGGTGGAGGGAAGGTGTTTTTAAGATTTGGGCTTATTTGTCATTGCCCTACTCTGATTTGATTTGAAATAAATTTGTTTCCTCCAGTCATGTCTGGTTCGTCCATGACGGTAACTGGTGACTGATCTCTCCCTGCAAAGTCAGAAGATAGGTTCAGTTTTCTAAGGACACTCTGGAGATAGGGGCAGATTTGTTTTCAGCTCTTTAGATTTAAACCTGCTTAACCCAACAGAACTGTATAGTCTTTCTAAAAGTAGTTATCTTGTTCCAGCTTATTAGTTTGTGTTTGTTATAATAAAAAAAGGACAAGAGACTGGGAGCTACTTTGAGCACTCTGGCACAGCAGCCGTGCAGAGAGGTTGAGGCTGTTCTGCCTCAAGGCCCTGGCTGACTGCAGGTTCCACACAAATGCCTCTCTAAACAACCATTTTGTCTTTCAACACAAAAATTGGAGGATCTAAATCAATAGCTGGTGCTTACAATGGATGCAGAGCAGCTGTGTTTTTTAACAACAAGTACAGCCAGGAGGGCTCCAAAATGAGCAGCTGCAGGGGGAGAAGCAGCAGGGAAGGGGAAATCCTGCCAAGGCAAACCAGTAGGTCACAGGTCCTCAGCAGTGAGCATGGGAGGAGCAGGGAGCATTTTAAACAACAGGATTTTTCCCCCAGATCTATTTTAAAAGTAGCAGAAGGAGTCATTGCATTTAATCTTAAAATAATCCTCTTTATCCCTGAAGTGCTTATGTCTCTTTGGGCACAGCATTCTGCTGGCATTTTAAGGGACCAGAGGGGAACAAGAGGCAATGTGAGAACAGCACCATTTTCAGGAGAAAGCTCATCAGACAGGTACCAATGCCTGCTTTCTGGCAGCTGTCCATTACATGGCTCCTAAGTACTGTATTTTGTGCAATTGGATAGAGTATAGAGAAAATGCCACCTGATGTCTACTTGCACTTGGCAACAGTTTAGTAAAATTGAAAATTGTGTTAAACTACAGGTTTAGCCCTGGAGGCTGCAAGGTGAAGCACAGTGCTCTCAGTAGAGCAGAGCCACAGAGGATGTAAGTCATAAAGGCAGGGGGAGAAATAACAAAAACCCCTCAGAATTTTACTAGCCTTTTTCATGCCAGTGGGCAAAGAAGCACATCAACACTATGTGCTGAGCTGCACAGCTCTTCTGGTGGTCACCCACACAAAACCAGTCAAAAAAGCCCTGCTACAGTACGATGGAGTACATTGTACTCTCCCCCTTGCTCAAGAAAGCCCAAGGCTGTACGATGCAAACTCCACCTCACCCTTATCAAGGAAGGGATGGAAGCAATCTATTTAAATTAGGAATGGGAGAACTGAAGGTATATGTTCATTTATGTACTGTAGGAAGCATAAGTCACAAGAGATCTGCTATCATAAATGACAGCAGGTGAGATGCAGCAACCTTTTGCTTCCTTTGGTCTAAAAGCTAATATTCTAAACTCAGGGTACTCTTCTTCTGCCCCACCAATATTCCTTAGATCCAGATCTTTAGGCCAGTGTAGCAATTCTCTGCTCAACATTTCTACACTCTTATCAACCCATCATTGTCACTGCCAATAAAATACCAATTTAGAAAGGGGACTATTATGTGGTTTTGTGTAGGAACAGTATAATAATATATCTCAGCAGCAATAATCATTGTTATCTGTACTTGACAAGTGCAAAGTCCAAACTTGAAAATGAACCAGCCTCTTAAAGGATAAAGCTTTTGGCAACAAAAATATTCTTTCTCTAGAACAAAAATACCAGCTAGAAGCAAGAAAGAGCACCTGTTTATGCACAATGGTTAATGTCTGAACGGGTGCTCTGCCTAATGTCATCTTCCATTAAAACCTGGTCCAAGACCTAGTGAAATCAATGGGGGCTTTATAGTTGATTTCAGTAGGGTTTGAAATATGCCCTTACACTGTGCTGACTTTTTCTTGTGCATACTGTGCAAGAAATACATTTTACTTTTCAAAATATGTTCAGAAAATATTATTCTAATATAAAGAGGTAACTTTTTGGTTACAGAAAGCAAAATTTTAAATAAAACTTGCATATATTAGACTAGACACAGGGAATTAAACTTCCTCTCTTTAGAGGGAAGGAGCTCAGCTCCATGAACAGTTGCCTTCAGCAGCAAAAACCCCACATGGAAACAGTTATGGATGTCTGTAATCCTTACTGGCTTTATGGATGATGCAGCTCCTTAAACCATCACCTAGGCTTTTCAGGTTGCAGATGTGTGTGTTAACCAAGAGTGTGCTGGATGTGAGCACAAGCACATCTGCTTTTCTGCCATTCTGCACTGATGTCAGTGTGTTGCATCCAACCTGACACCACAAGCTCTTTAGAGGTGGGCTCAGGATGCTCTCTGTGGTGAACAGCTCTCCTTTGCTTTTAGTTAGTTTTTGACTGACCAAAGCAGAGAAGTTCCCCGGAAAGTTTTTCTTCCTTTTTTTTCCCTGGAATTACGTGAACCTGCTCTGGACTGGGGACCCAGGGAAGCCACAGGAGCTTGCACCTGTGGCCCAGTGGGGCTTGGTCTGGGCAGTGACATTTTCCAGCGCTGGAGGGACTGAGAACAGACTGAGCCAAACTATCACCCCCAGGAGAGAGACTTTCTGAATTTGTCATCTCTTCAGAGCAGCAACAGGTTTCATTGTTCAGTCTTTTTGTGCTGGACAGTGCTTTGCTGTTGAATAAACAGGTTTTTTCTACTTCTCTCAGAAGAAATTTCTTCCTGAACCGGTTTGGGGAGGGGGCACGTGGGTTTGCTTCTTTGGCAGGGGGGGCCCTTTGGAGGTTTTCTCCCAAATTTGCCCTAAACCAGGACAACATGCAATGCCACAGCTCCAAGATAAACACCTTGGATGAAATATCTTACTACCAGTCATTCAATAATCAACAAAAATTCACAGTCAGTACAAATTCTAGCTGGTTTTTTAGCACTACCAGTCATGGGTAATGACCTAATTATTCTTACCAGATTTACAAAATCACAGCCATCTTCCCACTTGGATCAGGACGTAGCTCTGCAGGCTTAACCTCTGCAAGCAAGCTGGAAGAAGAAAGCTTTCTCTAAAGCTGATGATGTAAACACACATTAAAAATTCAGAGCTTCACATGTTGCCAACAGTCTTCAGACCCCCTCTCAGATTCCCTTATATTGTGAAGAGTGGAGCCTTGCAGCCCTGCAGGTCAACCACCAAATGCATTTTTTTTCTGTCTAAGTAGAAATGAGCAGAAGTATTTAAATCTCATCTTCTTTTGTAAGAATTGCTTGCAGGTGGATGCAGACCTCAGAATAATAAATCAATAACACAAGGCCAAACAGGATTTTCACTGCCTGGAAGAGAAAGCTTAAAATTCATTCAGGTGGCCAAACCCAACTCATATCCCAGCACTGTTGTCAAAATAGTCCTTTACTAATTCCTTAAGGGACCAGCATTCAATCCCAACCCAGGGCTCAAATATTCTCTTAAAAGTAAAATAATCCCAGAACAAGATAACACATTAATGCTTTACACACATAAGGTCCTTCCAAGGAAACACAGTGAAACTCAGTGCCTCTTAGGTATCAACAGATGAGAATTTGAAAAATGAAGATGAGGACACTAGGAAAAGAGATGGTTTTATGAATCACATCTCTATGTTGAATGTCAGAATTTCTGCTATAAAGTGTTAACTTCCTCTACCTGTCCAATGTGCCATGAATCCCCAGTGATAACAAATGTCTGCACCTCCTGATTATTGTGAAAAGGTCCTGTCTTTAACACCCCTCTATCAATTTAAATGCAGTGCTACACAAACATGAACTACCACCTTAAAATAAATCAAGATGTACAATAACAAAAAAGATGGAAATATTTCCCATTGACAGAAATCAGAACCTACACTTTCTATGTGTATCTTGGGTAGTATGGTTTAAAATCAACTACACAAGCACTTTGAAGTTATTAAAAGATACAGAAAATTCAAGAGACATCTACCCCTTCTGTCAGCACCCACATAAAAGTCAAATCTTCAAATTTAGACTGTTCAGCACTATTTATTCACCAGACACAGGCCTTTTGGCTATAGTCCCTAGGAAGCAGCTGCACTCTGTATATCTCCATTAATGATAGGTAAGTCCATCTCAGTGCATCTGAAAAGCCAACTGATGTTTTTTCTCAGCAGTCCTATAAAACTCACCAAGGTGAGAGAGGCTACTGAGAGCCTAGGTTTTTTTACAGCCAAAAAGAAAACTAATTTCAGCCAGTAGCCCATTAGTCATATCTTTCAAGGACTCAGAAAATTCCTAACAATGATTCCTAATTGAAGCTGCCAACAGAGTGAATGAACTGTTCAGCTARGCCCTCGTGGTCTTCTGTTTGTTAGCTCCTGAAACACTTTTTCATATTTATTCTTGCATATCACTATCCCCTAGGGTCTTAAGAMRTTGCTCTGGAGGGGAGAAAAGCATGTAAACCTTGGTGAAATGCATTTCCTTTTCCATAAAAACGCTTCCTTACCTGAAGTTACCTGAAGTGAAAATCCTTCTGTGAACTGGTTTCAGGGAAGGACCAAACTCAAAACTAACAGCTGTAGAAAGAACATAGCTGGAAATGACCAACAGTAGTGTAATATAAATCACACTGAGTAAACGGAATAAAAATTTAGGAGGAAAGCACTTCTAGCATTTGACTCTGCATTATTCAGCCTCGTGGATTTAAAAAAAAAAAATAAGAGGAAAAAAAGTAGGATTTATCATTTCCCTGTTCTTATTTCAACTATTCTCCTTATCCTGAATGAGCTATAAAAGGACACACATGGAAGAAAAAGCCCTCATCCTGCCATGCTGTTTTTCCAGTATAATTTGATGAGATTCATAGTGCGTGACCAAAAAGAGCTCATTGTAAAGAGCTGACTGGGTTTTAAAGCAGTGGATAATCCATTGGGTAAATTACCACTCATTGTCTCTAGGACATTCTCCGCATTCTCTGAATGCAAGCCCATGTTCCCACTCATCCTCCATGAGGATCTCCCTCGTGTTGTATGAGGCAGAGCTGTGGACCTTGACTGAAATAAGTGAATATTGACTTGCAGTGATAGAGATGACATGTCTTGGGAAGATCCCTAATGTCAGCAGCAGACAGAAATTGAGAAGTAATGACTCCAGAAGTGTGCTGCGAATAAAAAGTGGTTGGTGGCTGCCACGAGAGGACTGGAAGTGCTGCTAAGAGGGAGGTAAATGTAGCCAACCTTTCATAAAATAGGGAAGAAAAGTTCTTTCTCTGTAAAACCTCTCCATCTAGGCAGAGTAAAAACATAGCCATAGAATCATGTAATTATTTAGGTTGGAATAGGTCTTTAATATAACTAACAATTAACATGACACCACCAAGCGCTCACTATTCCCTATCCCTTTGCACACATTTGTGGCCCTTTTAAAGATCTGGTACTTGGCTCCACATGAAAAGGTCTCCTTTTTTATCAGTGCAGGACCCAGCACTTGGCCTTGTTCATACGACAGTCCTCAACCCATCTATCCAGCCTGTCCAAATCCCTCTGCAAAACCTGCCTGTCCTCCAGCAGATCAGCACCCCAGCCCTACAGAGTGTCATCTGCAAACTGGCTCAGGGTGCCTTTGATCCTCCGGTCAGGTTGTTGAAGATATTAAACATATAAAACATATTAAACAGATGTTGGACTGACATCAATGCTGAGCCCAGGGGAACACCACTCCTGACTGGCCATCAGCTGGATTTAACTCCATTCTCCAACATTCCCTGGGCCCAGCCATCCCTGCAGTTTGCTACCCAACCATCAGCACACCCATCTCAAGCCACATAAAGCCAGTTTCTCAGGAGAATTCTGTGGGAAACAGTGTCAAAGGCTTTACTACAGTCTACTACACATAGACAACATCCACAGTCTTTCCCTCATCCATATAGAGGGCCACCTTGTCACTGGAGACCAGGCTGATCAAGCAGGAGCTGCCTGCTATGAACTCATGGAGGCTGGACCTGATCCCTGGGGTGTCCTTCACGTGCTACATGGTGTCACTCAGGATTATCTGATCCACAACATTCCCTGGCACTGGGACAGGCCTGTAGCTCCTCCTTCCAGCCCTGCTTGTTTATAGGTGTCACATTTGCTGACTTCCAGCCACCAGGGCCTCTGGTAAATGACTGAAAATGGTTTGGGGAGCTCTTCTGCCAGATCCCTCAGTACCCCTGGGTGAATCCCATCCATCCCCATAGATTTCCATGTGTCCAAGTGGTGTAACAGGTCCCTGACCATTTCCCTTTGGATTAGGGGGGTTTCCTTCTGTTCCTCAACCCTGTCTTTCAGCTCGGGGGGCTGGGCACCTGGCTGGTACAACCAGTCTTACTATTAAAAACTGGGCAAGTCTGTAATTCATACAATATTAAAAACAAAAACACCAAATATGATTTACTGAAGTTAGAGATTAGAAGTCTGAAGCTACAAAGATGCCTGACTAAATTATTGAGGAAGTGGTATTCTAGCCATCTAAAATATCATGCATTATATGAAAACATGAATTTGTCCAGAACAAATTTAGGATAGGGCTACAGGAAATAGTTGCACCTAACTATACTGCATTTTCAAAGACAGCAGAAGTCACATTACATAATCAAACCAGGTAAAATAAGCATAGTAAATGACTTTTCAAGCTTTTCTTCCTTAGGGATCAACAACTATTTTGCAGAAGAGGTATGAGCGCTCTGTAAATTTTCTATATAAAAAATAAATTATTTACAAACCCTGCTGCAAAGTCTTTGGAAGCAATGGATGCTGTCTCTGCCCAGGATCCCACAGAACAAAACTTCATCACAAGAGCTGTCAGTGCAAGGTTAAATATCAACAATTTTATGTCAAATCAAGGGGTTATTTCTACTTACGAGTGTGTTCAAGACTTGTGCCTGTTCAAAACTTCCATTACTAACCTGGATATCAAAACAAGGAGGCTCTGTGCAGGTCACCAAGATCTGGGCAAGTACTTGCATCACTGGTTCAGAATTCTAAGTGATTTTGATAGAGAAATAGCTTAAAAACAATAGAAAAAGTAATGTCTTACAAACTGCAAACTGAATACAATGTAATACTGTTGTTAAAGAAAGATTTAAAAATTAAATCACTCTGAAACAATTCCAAGAGAACATCACTATGGTTTCCAATTCTATTTTTACCATTCAATTTTTTTACTACTTAAAATCTGTTCTTCACCCATTTATTTTCTAACATCTTTTACACAGCAAAAAACCATCCTTCCTTCCTTAGAACTTGGCATAGAGTTTGGGTAAAAATTAGTGATTTTCATCAGCATATTCCAGGCTGAATTCTGCACCAATTATTTGATTAATTTCATTTGTCCCAGTGTTTTTGAACCACATTATCAGTAGCATGTTTTATTTTTTTTTTATTCACCCGCACCTTTAGAAGTCAGATCTTTAGGGGCAGTCCAGAGTAACAAGTTTATGCTCTAACATCTTATCATTACATCACGGCACCTCACCATGAGTCAACACAGCACACTGGCATCAGAAGCTGCACATAAAAAGGGCTGGTGGCAATTAAATCACCATTTCAATGAAAAGAAGCTTATTCTATGCTTACTTCTCAGCTGCTATTTGCTGTCTCCATAGCTGGTTTATCCACAGGTTTGAAATTACGTTCCCAATCCATCTGATGTTATTATAAAGAGGACCACAAAAGAGACAAAACAATTAATGATTTTTTGATCCTTGAAATAGGATGCATTGTTTTCTGTCAGAAAACAATAAAAGGAAAGACTGACTCTCACTAACATTTATTTTGAATTTAATGATCTGTGTATAAAAGCAAGGACTGGTGTTCACAAACAGAGCTTTTTCTCAGGGGTTTCATTATGATAAAAGAAATTATCTTCTGCTCCTTAGGTCTATCCCTCAGTGCACAGAAACAGCTGCTGGAACCAAGAGAAATGAGAGATGCATGAAATGACCGAGGCCTCTCCATCTCTCTTCACTCCCTCCCTCCTTCACTCAACATTCCTCTCCTTCCTAACCCCGGCCCCACCACACTTCTTTTTCCTGCAGTGGTGTTTGATGGAGCAGCAGATTAGAAACACTTTCCATCTGTATCTTTTCATACTTGTCCGGGTTGTCACCATTAAAGAGTGCAGCTTCAAAGCTACAGTTAAACCTTGGATAAAGCTCTAATGTAAATAGTTCATGCTGAAAATCTGTCATTGTCAGGTTGCTGTACCTATAAGTCAACTCTCAATATCACAGAAGAAGTAGAACTGTCATCTCTTTCACGATAATGTTAAAGATTTCTTTCATGTTCCTGGAAGAGAGAAACACCATGGCTACAAAACTGGTTTCTGCATTCCCTGTAAAATAAAATCAAGTATACTTCTACAGCCAAAGAATCACCCTTTAATTGAATTATGGTCTATACCCATAAACTTATTTTCACTTGACCACCTGCCATATCCTTATTTTTCCTTGCATTATTTCTGATCAGAAGTTTACAGTACTTTGATCCAAAGACCTTTAAAAGGGTGGAGTTTTCACCCTTTCTGGATTACATTTCATAAATGTTATCTTTTTAAAGAATTGTTATGAAACAACATATCTGGATGATGTGCACATCAGGACATCCATACATATTTGTCACTTCTTTGATGCTGCCAGTGTGACAATTGAACTTGAGCAAAGAAGAGGCCACAATCAAGTGGTCAGCAAGACATCCTCATGAAGAGAATGTTTGACATCCTATGCAGTACATACTGTCCAAAATGGAATCTGTGTTAAACTGAAAGCTACAGAAGTGCAACTGCTTTCTGCCATGACTGCCAAAAGATAAAAGATTGCTGCCTTCACAACCCAGTGTGCCCAAATAGTCCATGGAAATCTTGCTAAGATGACGAAAAATAACATTGTGAAAATTGCAATCTAAGGTGGCGTTGACATAGAATCATTTAGGTTGGAAAAGATCCTTGAGATTATCAAGTCCAACCATTGCCTAAACAATGTCAAGTGATGGTAGGAAGAATGTATTTCCACAGCTCCCAACAAATTCTGAGCCAAGCTGAGCTGGACTTGCTCTAGGCCATGCCCAAATTATGGGAAAAGGTAGTTCATTAATCTCCTCTGCCATTGTGAAATGCTCCTCCACATCATTAATAAAAAACTACCAAAATCCATCTGAAATCTCTGCAATTCACAGGGATTCTTGTAACACTGAAGATAATATTGTTACAAACTGTGCATTACCTAGCTGGAAGGGATCCACAAAAGTCATTGAGGGTCCACTCCTGGCCCTGCACAGGACTATCCTCCAGAGTTATACCATACAC
>PYHW01010406.1:616575-645311 GCA_013186435.1 Turdus rufiventris | reverse complement strand
TTGACCTGAGAGGAAATGTAACTGTTGACTACATCTCCATGAGACATATTTCTTGTGCAGAAACAGATGTGCAGGACACTCATCTTCAGAGCACTTCAAGAACTGAGATCAGCATTGAAAGTAGATCATTAAAACAGAGATTTTTTTTCAGATTTTTTCCACTTTATATTTTAGTAGCCTTAAGGAAAAAAAAAAAAAAAAAAGACCAAATTAATTTAATTAAATTCTTCCAAGAGCTTGATTACCTATTTTTAATAAAAGCACATTCACCTATTAGATTGTATGTGGTCTTTATTTACTAAAGGAGAAAAGTAATAAAGTTACTGTCCCTATTGTCTAACTGAATCTATAATTCCAAGACTATTTTTCAAGTACTTAATTAAAACATCTTTTTTTACCCCTTGCAAAAAACAAAAGTGAAATAATAAATTGCTGCCAGCTTTCAGATGGTATTAGCATAGATTTTTGTCTTAAAATTTTAAGGAGCCTTGCAATTAGGATCCATTATCATGCTGATTAGAGCTTTGAATCATTATAATGACTTCTGTCTGCACAAATCACATATTAATAGATGGCCATCTTTTAGTAGCTGTCAACTTGTTGTATTTCATGTAGATGGCAAAGACAACAGTTACAAGATCCAGCAATGAGATTTCTCTGTGTCAAAGGTGGAATTTCCTAACCCACTCATGCATCTGGTACCCCCAGTCCTCAAAGATGTGAATAGGCGTTTCCAAACCCTAATCCTTCTGAGACACAAAAATCACATGGACTTGCAGCAGCAACCAAGGTCTAACCACACAGCAAAACATTCTGCCATCTAAGCAACAACTTGGAGGTACCCTAGAGGAAGATCCCCTCATGAAGGGGATAAAACCCCTTTTTGGAGTGACAAAGTGTCAACCAACTGGTAGCTCTATAGTCCCTAAATATATTTTTGGTGGTGACAACTCATCATGTCAGAGGCAGAATATCCTGTATCTGATAATGATTCACCAATATATGGGGAATGTTTTCAATTTCACCAGGCCTCTAACATTAAAAAACCCAAGCAAACAAATGAAAAACCCAAAACATACAAAAAACCCCACTAGCTTCAACACAGAATAAGATGTGCAACTTCTTCCCACCTTAAGGAAAAAAACAAATACATGAAACCAAAAAAGCCATTTACTTGAAAACTTCTTTAGAAGTCAAAATATTTTCAAACCCCACTCTCAGTAATACACACAGAATCACAATCACCCTCAGAATATGTATACCCTTAATTATCAACAATCCAGAGAACAAAGAAAGCTTGTTGTATTCTAAGCAGGAGTAGTGCTTTGTTTGCCTTTTTGCCAACCAAATGAAAAACAACAAATTAGGTGATTTTTGTATTATTCAATTTTACCTTCATTGCTGTTAATGAAATTCTTGAAAACCTGAAAGCTAAACATTCACATTGTCCATGAAATGAAAGTGTGTATTATCAGAAATAATAGGTGCTGTGCTTGCCAGCTGTGGATGAATCAGAAATTACTCTGTTTCGTAGTTCCTGGTAATAAATCTCCCCCTCTTATATTTCCCAAGTCTTAAAAATGCCTCAATTTTCACATCCCTTTGTGTAGAATGCATTTTCACTGAATTTGAGACAGCTGGTTGTATATTCTGAGGTCATTCTCACCTCTTTCAGCCTTTTTCAAATTAAATTAGCCATGTTTAAATCATGCTTACTGAGAAAACAGCCCCAGTCTAATCTTTATATTGACACAGACTCAGTATTTTCTTTATCCAAAACCTCTCCTCAAACATTTCCTTTTAAGCAGTTCCCATTTTCTTGATTTCTCATCTCCCTTTAGCCACAAGGACACATTGGACTCCATAAGAATGAAATGAAAAAGGGTTTTCAATCCCCAGATCATTATGAGATCATATGGAAACAAAACATAATTGCACTTTTCTTCATGAAGTGATGATAAATTGGAATTCCTACTTTTTTCAAGAGAGGGGAGAACAGGAGGAAGGAAAGATACAAAGGCATGTTATCCTGAGTGGTAGTTAATGATCTTCTAATTAATGTTGCAAGTCTCAATTTTCAGTTTAATTGTGCCTTGCTCTACTTGCAAGTTTACCCTTATGCTTCTGCCTCCAATAACTTCAGCATATCTGTTGAAAAGCAGTTAAAGAAAGCAGACCCTGATGCCTATTAGTTAGATAATTACTATTGCTGGGTTTTTATTACCCCAAACTCCCCAATGGGATTAATACCCTTCCAAGAGTCAGTAACCTCTCTTGCCAAGGAGATTTCTTTTTAGCTCTTACCTATTTAGTTACTAATTACATTTTAATCACTAAAATTATCCTCATAAGTAAATATATAGGTTTATTCAGAGAAATACTGACGTCCTGTAATGTTTATTCCTTTACAACTGCCAAACACAGAACCTCTCCAAGTAAGAGATTTTCTCCATGTATTTACACCAATTATGATGGTATTGCAAAAAAAATGCAAGGGATACAGAAGTTTTCCCCCAATTCTTTTATGTTCAAGCAACTCATGTAAAACTGATGCACATATGATAAGGCTGCATAATTAGTTACCAACATTAAGCCTATATTTAAGTATCTTTTTTTCCCTTTTAGCTGATGGTAACACAGTCCCTGGGTCATCTTGATTGTTATTAGAATCTGTAACTGGAAAAATCCTCAACTCACCATCATCATCCAATTTGGAAAACGTTTATGATAGGTAATGGGAGGAGGAAAGGGGAATATGATGACAGGACATAGAGCAGACAGAGAAGAAAAGAAGGGAGAAAAAAAATGTCAGTAAAACAACTGGGGAAAAAAAGAAACCAAAATAAAACCCTTGCTCTTTTAGCAGTCCTGAATTGTGACATACTTAAAATAGAAGCATGGGATAATGTATTTTCATGGTTTATGACAGATAAGTCCCAGCTGAGTGAAATTATTCTCTGAAAGAGCCCAAGGCTTTATTTCATGTGTATTTTACATCTGAAACAGAGAGAAAAGATCCTGTTGTTGTGCATCCTGCTATCAGTTTGGCCATTGACCTTTCTTTATTCCCCAGGTGTGCCATTTCTGGTATCAAAGAGACTCCAGAAATGAACCACATTGGCTGTGCTGCCACAGCCCAAACTGGAGTGCTGGAATTGAGAAACTTCCTGGGATCCTGGATCCTGGGAGGGAGACAAAAACTACCTCAAGCGGGCCCCCATCAGATACAATTCTTGGCAATCAGAATCCAGGCATTCCACCTCATGGGTTCTGTTTCAAGCTTAGAACATAAATATTCCTCTCCTGAGTCCAGTCTGTATATGACTGTTATTTATGATGCACTGAAAATAACTACTGGAGAGAGAGTTTGCAGACTGACTTTCCAAAATGTCTTTAAGATCCCACTGAAAAACATATTGTTGGAAAAATTTACTCACCTTTTCCTGCTAATAAGAGGTTTACAATTAAACTGGACAAAGTAATTAAAAACATAAAATAACCAGAAATGCTGCCATTGCCAGATACGAAGAAGATTTTAGTAGTCCTTTTTCCTGTCTAAAGTCTATGGTTGGCAATTAACTGAACTTGAACACTAGTTCAGTTTTTTGTTGTTTTTTTTAATGACTCCTGTTCATGAATCCTACTCAGAACAGCATGCAAATTTCATATTTTTTCTTGGCAAATATTCCAGCAGGAAAAAAATCCAAACAAACACAAACCACTTTTATAACCTGTTACCACAAAATAATTTTAGACAAATAAAATTGTGATGGGAAATTTATACTTTACAGATACCCTAAAAATAAGGGTAAAGGGGGGAGGTGACAGCGAGTTGTTGCAATAAACTTTCAATACACAACTCATAGTCCAATACTCTGAATGAATCAATTTATTTTCTTGGGAAGCTGACAGAAGAAAGAAGCAGGCCCGGTACCATCAAAGTTAATGAACCACAACTGGACACATAACTGCTAAGCAAATGGGACTATTATAACATCCTGGGAGGTTTGGTCCATCCCAGTGCTGCTGCCTGCCCTTTCTCCCCTTATTGCATGGCAAGTGGTCCTCTAGGAATCACCATCTGAAGAAAATAAATCATCAGTAACAACACCTTAAATCTTGCATTAAATACAAATACTTATAAAACATATTGGTTTTTACATAAAACATCAAAATGTTACTTCAGCAGAATATTGCCTTGGTAGATTTGGGCTCTGAAAAAAATATGCA
The DNA here is from genome assembly GCA_013186435.1 of Turdus rufiventris. Lineage (NCBI taxonomy): Eukaryota > Metazoa > Chordata > Aves > Passeriformes > Turdidae > Turdus > Turdus rufiventris. The sequence continues at coordinate 641,081 of PYHW01010406.1, read as the reverse complement.
ATTACAGAATTAGAATTACCTATGTGATTTTGATTTGCCATCCTTATGCATCTGCTTCATGGGTAATAAATGATCACTCCACCAAAGCAGGAGAACAGCTTTTCACCTGCTTTACTGGAAAAGATGTAACATCAAGTGAAAAGACCCCAACCCAAACTCAAAGTTTTAATTTCACTGGAATTCCAGTACTCATTTCCTTTGCATGTTGGAAGTAAAGATCAGCCAGAGAGCTTTTCATGGCCAAAATGCATCTGGGAATTTCAACTGGAAAGTAATGAAACATTTTCTTCCATCTGGGGGTAGGGAGCGAGGACGTGCTTGAGCAGACCAGAGTGGTTTCAGAATTCAAAAGCCAGCATATTATCTCAATGTCTTATCTCAGGAGAAACTTAGGAAAGTGTAGTGGTTTTGGTTTGCTAATTTGAGATTTCTTGGCTAACATACCAATTTATGTGGTGTACTTGGTGGCTAAATTGCTAGTCCACTCACTGGAATTACTTACTTATTTCTTTCTGTGAGATAGGATTAGGAGAAAGGCAAAGCAGGCTCAACCTTTAAAGGGTATTTTAAAAAAAACTTTGTTAATAGAATTAAAAGAATAACCATTAAAATAAAACCTTCAGAACACCTCTCCTTCCCCCCTACACACTCTTTTCTTTCACATACACACAACATACAGAAACAAATCAGTCAGTTTCCTTTCTCTAAAATAGTCTTTCTTTAGTTCACTTAGGAAGAGGAGTCTGTTGCCATGCTCTAGAGACTTCTCCACAAGAAAACAGTTGTCTTGTGGCTTTCAATTTTCACAAATAGCAGCTGCCTGGAAGTCTGCTATTGCAAAGTCTTTCATATTTTTACAACCTTCCCACTGCTGTTTTTATGGCTATGTCAATTTATGTGATACTATTTTAAGGATGAGCTGTTCAAAAGCAAAGGTTCTCTTCATCTATTTCTGAGATTATCTTCATCTCTGGGAACAGAGGTCTTCTACTTCCCTGGGGCAAAGGGTCTTCATCATTCTTCTCTCTCTCTGTTCAAACTTCTCACAGGATCACAGCTACTTCAACATCTACTTGCTCTAGCCATGGCCCAGGCTGGCAGGGTTTAATGTCAGTAAGATGTCAGCAGCCATGGCCCAGCCCAGTGGCCTCTCTTCCCCCACCCAGCCTGGAATGGGAAGAACTCTCTGCAAGTCCGGAAAGGAGGAGAGGGGTTTTTTGGGATTGTTTTTAATATGTGTGTTCAGATATTTCAGCTTTCTCAGTGGTTTAACAGGTTGTCACTTCTCTAAACTAATTACTGATTGGTTTTTGTTGGACATAGAGGAAGTTCTTAGAAGCTCCTCTCAAAAAAATAATTTCTGTGGCTTGCTTCTTCCCTCTTCACCAAATATCATATATTCAAAACCAACACAGAAAGTCATACCAAATATTTCAGCCAAGTTTCCTCACTTTTGTTTCCTGAGTGGTTTGGGGATGTACAATAAGCCTCTATTAAGTGTCACTGAGCATGGTGAATGTATTTGTCCCAGTTTTCATTTAGTTAAATATTCCTATTCAAAACACTGCCTAATTAAAGTATCCATTATAATTCCATAATGACAAGTTAATGGAAAAAATCTCCTCTAGAACACAATTAAATTATTTCTATTAATAAATGGTAAAAAGTGTGAAAAAAATCCCTGTTAAATGCATACTTAGAACTCCATACAAGGTCATTGCTTCATATGCTTCATGACAGGTTCTGTCTATTTCTATGAAGGATGTAAAAGATCATCAAATACCTCCTAGATCACACAATTTTCTGTGAATTTGGACATGTAAACATCAACTAAATAGTCTGAGTTGCATTTCCACTTGGCTCCTGTATCACTTGATGGTTATATATATTTTAACAAGAAAATCCTATTGCTGTAGTACATCCAGGAAGAATCAGGCTCAATCATATGATTCACTGTTAACTTACTGGAAGGGGAGGGGGAAAATAATTTCATGAAGTTTTTAATACACACATGAAGAACACAAAGTATCAAACTCTGAAAATAGGTATTACCTTGTCATGTTTCAGACCATGTGATACCTTAGGTTATCATCTTACACAGTTCAGTAAGAGCTTCCTGTAGGCCTATAAAGAACAAAAAATATCATTTCATTTCATACATTCCAGATTAAAATACTGCATTTTAGTGGGATAAGGATTTTACTCTTGACTTTCAAAAGGCCTTTCCTTGAGAACACGTTTTGTTCACATTTAAGGGTAAGAACTTACACTGTTATACTGGATGCCTTCTTTAGGAGACAGTGAGAGTCCAATCCTTGTTTTGTAAATCCACTACATATTTAAAATTTTGAAAGAACACATATATACATGTATGAAATTTAATTTATGCTTTCAGTACAACTTTAGATGACCCTTTACATGTTTTTTTTAATCCAAGAATGCACTAGAGCAAATCTTAACCATCTCAATCAAGAGTATTTATATTATTTAAATTTCTGTGGTGTTTGCCCCAGGACTGTTGCCTACTTGCTTTTTGGGGTAGAGGAACTTTTCACAAGAATATGTAGTGATTGGACAAGGGGAAATTACTTTAAACTGATAGAGGGTAGGTTTAGATTATATGTTAGGAAAAAGTCTTTAATGTCAGAGCAGTTCGGCACTGAAAAACGTGTTCCAGTGTTGTGGATGTCCAGTCCCTGGGACTGTGTAACACCAGGATAGATGGGGTTTTGAGCAGCCTGGTCTAGTGCAAGGTGCCCCTGCTCTGGTAGAAATGAGATGCTCATGGCAGGAATTAGAAGATCTTTAAGATCTTCCAACACAAACCATTCTATGATTCTATCATAGACCATGCAATTAACAAATGGGTAGCAAGTGGCTTTTCCTTATTGAGGAACAAAGGAAGTTGTGGGTAGCCCCGCTGGATGCAGTTTGACCATGAGCCAACCACTCTATTGCACAGATAAAACAGCCTGAGCATCCTCTGAGCTGTCCCTGCTCACATCCCCTGGCTTCAGAGGAGGGGCATCCTCTCAGACTGAGGCATCTCTCAAGGTGCTTCTTGAAGCACAGAGACCTCTCTAAGAACGACATTGACAGGTCCAAATTGAGCTGTCTCTAAACTGACACTTGAATGCACACCCCAACAGCTTTGAAACCACCTTTCTTCTGCTAGAGGCTGAACTTAAAAGTTCCCAACCCACACAGACACAATACCAAAATACAGCCTCAGACTTCAAATGCTGCACCCATAGGAATTCTGGTAGCTGGGTTCCACACAGCCTGTTTTGTCACCCCAATCAGACCTTCTTTCCTGAACCTTCCTGGGAAGAAACATGCAGGGAGAAAAGAAACAGTGCTTGTTAGTGAGAAAAGCTGTGCTGGGAAATGAGATGCAACTCCCAACAAACATCTCACCTGCAAGCAGGTGAGCCAGAGGAGGAAGAATAAATCAAGTGCAGGATAAAGTAAACCTGCTGCAAATGAGAGCAAAGTCTTCAGCAAATTACATTTGGAAGCCCACAAAACGTAAAATGCTAATTATGTCAGATGCTATTGACACATCTGAGTTGGTGGTGGAATTAATGCCACTAGGAAAAAAACATAAAATACCCTGGTAGAAGGCAGTCAGAGGAAGTTACTAGAAATTACTGGTGACATTTCTTTGTACCAGCCAAACTTCATAAAATTCATATGAGTCCTTAAAAAGAAAAAAAATCTTGCATTAATCTTGAAGAATTGTTGAAAAGTTTAGTACAAAGACAGACGTAAGCTACTGGCAAATGAAAATCAGCTTCTATCTTACTAAAGAAAAGATGGGCAGAAATGGGAGTTGTACATCAACCACCTTAGTTATATTGTGGAAAAGCAAAAGGTAACTGAAGGCAGAAGCAACTATTGCAAAATATGCTTTTAAATGCTGGACAGAAAGCTGCAAGGACAGGCACCAGCTATGAAACTCTCACATAAATCTCACAAACTATGTACTTGTTTCTTCTTTTTGCGTTGGCAAACTCAGGAACCCCTTTTAATCTTCCCAAAGGAGTATAGCACTTCAAAATACCACTGCCACCCTCCAAAAAAAAAAAGAAAAACCTGACTCAACTCTTATGGTTTTGAAAGCAAAACCAGTGAAAGATTCCAAGTCAGAAATATAATTTAAGAGGAGAAAAAAAAAAAAGAGAGAAAAATAAAATACATGCAATAGTACAAAAGAAAAACCAGAATATAACCTGACACCCCGCTAGTTAGTGTGGTGGTAGCAGTCCAGATGAAGTGGTCTTCTTGAAGCAGTGATCCTGCAGAAAGATCTAGTAGCTCTTGTCCTCTGGAAACCAGTAGATAAGGGCTGCTGTTCCAAATCTCAGTTTTCACATGGGTAGGAAGAGCTTGGCTCCTCCCCCTGGGTGGAGCATCTCACAATGGATAATGTAATTTTATCAGTCATGCAGTGGGACTCAATGGGCCATTAACAGAAGATATCTTCCTGAAGGAAGGATGGGTTGTGGGAAAGATAAAGATGACTGCCCCACCTGGTTTTTAACAGATGGCCATTAGCAGAGGATATCTCCCACATAGATGAGGATCACTGTCCCACCTGGTTTCAGCAGATGGTGATAGAATACACACCTTTGGGTATATCTTTACATTGTAACCTAGGACACCAACTCAGACCAAATCCTTTCCCTAAAACATCCTCCAGACTGGTGCTAGGGATCAGAAATTAGAATTCAGTATGATTTGCTATGATTCCCAGATGTATCTCTTCCTGTTGAAAATTAGCTCAGTTCCTGACACAAAGACAGATTTTACAGATTTGTTCCTATGGTCACGCACCTGATGCCTTGCATTTTAGCTTTTATATTTTTCAGACTCTGTGCTGCTTGGTATGTAACTCTGAAACTTCATGTTAAGTGTTAGTAAGTTGTCTTCACAGGGTAGTTAGACAAAACAATCCCTTCCCAGCTAGAGAATCAAGAACACCTGTTAGTCAAAAAGCATAAACAACAGCAAGAGAATGCAGGCAAGCCAGGGGGTTGAGGCTTCATAATCTGGGGCTGTGGTTGAACAATTGACCCCAATGAGTGGATGAACCAAAACTTATAAAGGTGTAAAACTCCTGACAGAAATCCATCTTGGATTTGACTTAGGTCAAATCAGCCAAGCTATTGCACTGCCCAAGGTGTGCCCTTTCAATAAATACCTGTTTTATTCCTTTTGCTCTCTCTAGTCTCTGTTCCAGGTCAGCCTTTCCAGACATTACATCCACAATTTTATTGCAAATCAGTGAGAATTTTCTACACCAAAAATTAAAGCTGTTTCCTTCCTTTTTTATTTTTTTTAAATTGTAGGAGCACAGAGACATTTAGGTTGACAAAGACTTCTAAGATTCAAGTCCAACCATTAACCCTTCACTGCTACCACTAAATCTGATAACCTCAACTACACATCCAATTAACTTGAGAGATAATGGCCCAAACTACTTCCCCAGACAGCCTGCTCTAATTCTTGACAGCCCTTTCCTAAAGAAGCCTTTTCTAAGATCCAATCTAGACCTCCACTGGTGGTACTTGAGGCCATTTCTTCCCATCCTATTGATTGTTACTTGTGAGAAGGGACCATTTTGTAACAATCTAAAAGGTAGCAGTGCTATGGCATCATGTGGGCAAAGCAAACACTGACACTTGTTCAACAAACTTATCCTGCATCATTTATTCCCTAAAATTTATACAATAAAGTTTTCATACTTTTCTTGATTTTGCAGCTGCTGTAGGAAATTATTATTCTGGCCACTGAGAAAATGTTCCCTCATTTTCCTCTACCCTGGGAAAAATGTAATGTATGAAATGGGAGAAAGTAATGTTGGTGGGGAAAAAAAATCTTCCACTGAGGAGCAAAATATCCAAATATTCATTTTAGTGAACATTTTGTCTAACAAAAGTTTAATATTCTTCAATCAGACTCAGAAAGAATTGGCCTTCTGCCTCCCTCAGGCCAGCCAAGCATCTCTGCTGCCCATTTTGCATTGTCCACGGACTACAAAGTATCACTGAGGGTGCATTCCCAACAATCTGATCCTTTAAAGGAAAATAGTCATCATCAGACTTATGTACAACACTGCTTGACTCCATCTGCAGGGAAAACTATTCCCTTGGAAAACTGGTCCATATATCAGTTACCTCCAATTCCTTCTGGTTTTGTAATTTGTAATTAAAATTTCACTTTTTCATGGCAGAAAACTGTCACAAATTCCAGGGCACAAGGGATGAGGTTAAACTAGATACAGCATTGATTACAATAAAATATTTGCAGTAGCGGTGCACTGCAGGTAACACATGCAGAAAATCAAATATTCTTTGCATATGCTGTACCCTAACAACCCTTTATTTTAATTAAAAGACACTTGTAAATATTTTGTGCAATCTGGTAGAATAGCAGGAGCATGTGTATGTCGAAAAGGAAGAAATCATTCCTCTCCATTGGACAAAATAAGGGAGTGCCATGGGAAAATGCTTTGCTTCTTCATTATTCTGTATCAAATAAAAGTACAGTTCAGATGAAGGCTTAATCTTATCCTTCAGATAAAAGTTAGTAATAAATAAAATCAGTCAGGAGACAGAAACTAAATGCCTTGATAGCATGATATATGTTGCATAGATTTAACAAAAAAAAGAATGTTATTTAACAATAAAAAAGATTGTATTTAACAAACAATATATTTTTTAAAATGTCAATATTAGGACACATTACTGATGCGTATCTTTTATAAAACTCACTCAAGACAAGCTAAAGAATTTTTCATAAAACATTACACATGGACTGAGGTATAGCATGCAAGTGTATTAGCAGCATATTGACTCAACTGTTATTTTTACAATTTTTCTCTGAACTGTAAGGAGTAATGAGACATTGACAAGAATAGTTTGGTGTTTTTCCCACAATATGCCACTAATTTTTAAGACTGACAGTTTCTAATGGTAAAAAATGTTTGTTTGCTTCCTTAATAATATGACTATTTCCCATTAAATAGTCAGCTGCATCCATTTAAAATTCTGAATAGGAGTTTCACCAGCTCCAACATTAGACTCCCTTTGTTTACTTTGTTTACCTCTTCACAATATAGGAGACTGAATTCTTTATGTGTGCAGTGGTGAGAAGTCAATGGGACAATTCAGAGCATCTCTGTTAGATGCATCAGTCAGATAATGTGAAGACCTCCCCACTATGCTGAAATTTGAAAGATTTATTTGAATAGCAAACAGATTACTTCTATTCAAGACACAAAATCGGAGAGAAACAACAATTTGATTGAAAAGAAATCTAATTTAATTACAAGTATGGTGCAACTCTATACTTCAGGGACATTGCTGTCTGGTTTTTGAGGAGACAGTCCTTTATGAAGAAAGCCACTAATTTGGGGCATCCAGTTAAAGACAATGAAACACAGAGTTTTCTGTTCTTGAGTGAAGTCAATAATTCCACAGAAAACAGTGCACTTCAGAACCAGTTGGTTAAATCTATCCTAAAGGGATGGACTGAAAGCTGGCATCTTTACATTTTCCCTCTTTCTACCAATATCAGATTTTGGATTTGCCAGATCTTTCTAACTGTAAATGCATTATTGATTCTTCCATTCTCTGTGCCTGGAAACCCTGGCATCTTTTTCCTTTAATAAAATGCAGAAGTCTGGTATTGCTTACTTCACCTACATCTTCCCTTTGACACTCACCCATGGGGTTGTCAGCAGCATCACTTAAATGGAGAACGTGATCTTCATGGCTATTTTCCAGGCAGAATTTCTCTTTGGTTTACTGAATTTTTATTCAGCACTGAGCTCTGGTGCTGTTGTGACTGTTCACATGTACAACACGCCAGCCCCTGGCAGCCAGAGGAATGCTATGCTGTCTCCAGCACACCTTTCTTTCTCATAAATGCCTCCTTCCCTCAGGGAAGACAACACTACACTTCCAGCTAAACAGCTGGTGGCAACATTGGTGTTTCCCCCAACAACTGGCAGCAGCCATGCTGCTCGCTATATTTAATAGCTGTAAAAAATTTAACATCACAAGAGCAGCCAGCAGACAGTTGGCATTACTATGACTAGGGTGCTTAATAAAAACCGTGGCAGGTATTTTCATTGCACTTTAATTGCAGAGGGTAATTCAGAAGACATACCTGTAATTTAAGTCTCCAAATTAGGGCCTGTGATTTATGACAAAGGCACTAGCAGAGTTTTATTGCAACCTAACTGTCAGCATCTGTGCTCAGGAAACCCTGATCTCCAAATATTCTCTGCCAGAGTAAAAATATCAGTGACAGAGCAAACAAATCTAACTGGGGGTGGGGAGAAAAAAACCCCACAAGCACACAAAACACGCAGAAGGAAGATAGCTACTAATTTTTTTTCATCTTACTGGAACAACAGCAAAACAAAGAAGCCCAAATGCCAGAATTTTCTACATGGCACATGGCTTGCACCACTGGGCTACTAAAGGTCCCACACACCTCTACCCATACATGGCCATCTCCTTGCAGCTCTTTGCTCATCATCCTTCCACTGCTGCTGCAAAGAAATATCCTAAGGAAGGTTTTCCTGTGCATGGAGGAACCTGTGGAATAACAGACCTGCACAGGTTCTGTTCAGTCCCTTCACACAGCAGTAACCACACAGAGGTTTTTTAAATTAACATCCGATGCTTAACAGACTGTTAGCAGAAGGAAAAGACCAACAACATTTGCTGAGCACAGGTTCAGGCCAACTGAAGACTTTTTCCAGAACTATAGATTTCCCTGGAAAAGCAGCAGTCTCCACTGTCTGAGTCCTACAAGGAAAGATCATTTCAGGTACTGTGAAGCTGTAGCAGGAAGCACATAAACACATTACTTCCTAATTATTTGAGTTACGGCTGCTCTTTACTTTTGGTGTAGGAAAAAGGAGAGGGAAACCTTCCTATTCTTCTGATTTTTGTTTTTCTTCCCTGCAGAAAGTTTACACAGCTCCCATGAACCAAGTCCAAAGAAATGCCTGTGATCAATCAAAGATTTTCACTCCTGAATATCTCCCAACAACATGGCCGCCAACCAGGAAAAATTCCACTTGCCACTTTACAGTGTATCTCAGCAGTAATAAAGTATTCTTAATGCCCTCAGATCCATAGGTATCCAGTGACAAAAACATCCTTTAGGGGAGAGTACTAGGCTTTGGAACCAGAGGTGGAAGGAGATGCCTGTTAGCCAAAAATGGTGTCAGCTGTAAGCTGGAACCATGAATTACTGAATGCCAACAGCAGTTTAGAACAATATATTTTGACAATGATTAAGAATCCACAGTTTCTTCCAGCATCCTTTTTAGTTCCCTCCTCAGCCTATTAGCTATGTTTTCACTTGTCCATATTTTTCCCCAGTGGGAGAGCAAACACTTGCGTGAAACAAAACCATTCATGTTCACTAGAATGCTGAACCAAAACACTTTAGCAGTCTTAGCACTGGTCTATAATCCCATTCTATATTTAGTAACTCTAAATCCTATTTATGGATTCAAACATGTATAGTACTAAGCAAAGTCAAGAGCCAATTATATTCCCAATATCATTATCCCAGTGACAGAACAATATAAAATCCAATAACAGCTTCTCATTGATCAGCTAATCAATGAAGTTTGGAGTTAATCAAGAGGAGTTTGGTTACCACAAACAAACTATAATATGGCCAAATTCTTAAATATTTTCTTTGTTAATAATTCTTTATTACTGTATGTCTGCAGTTTTACAGATTAAAGTAATACTTCCGTCTTATCCTAAAGAAGCAGAGTGCATATTTGTTACCTCATAAAATGATGATCATTCATCTTAGGCTGGCTATCAGGCAGTCACTGGCATTTCCATCTTCATCTCTGTATATTCAGAGACCAAAAGAACATTCAGAGATGTTGTTATTGGGAATGCTTTTAATCGTTTTCCCACTGGAACACAAGGAGAGACAATAGGATCCAAAAAAATCACAGCACTCAATCATCTTTCCGCTCTGGTTAGAATCAATAAGCAACTCTGAATGGCCACTCTTCTGACAATACAGCCTAAAAGAAAAATAAGAAAGTGAGGGGGAAAGAGAAAGAAAACATTAATCACTGTAAATCAATAGAGTAATGAAATCTTCTTGCATTGGAAATAACAAGAAGGGCACTTCATTTAATCATAATTTCCCACAGTCCAGACCCACTTTCTACCCCAAGTTATGTACACACATAGAGAGAAGGAGCAGCTGTGCTCACCAGCACCACACACTCATTCATCTTATGATTTTTCCTTTTTCTCTTTTTATTTTTAATGGATATTTTTTCTCTTCCCTCAAGTATATTTTCAAAGAAAAATCCAAGGCATATTAGGAGACATCTAGTTCTCAGCATTAAGTAACTTGATTCCCATACTAAAAAGTTTTAACATGTTTTTCACCTAATAAAAGCTGGATTCTAGCAGTAACCAGTCTGCACAAATGATCAGATGCTTTTAGAAAACTGGGTGAGGGTTTAGCATTTTGTCCCCAGGCATACAAAGGCGAACAGAGAGAAAAGAGAAATCAGAGCAAGGACTAAATGTTTCACCATCCTTGTAGTCAGCATTAGTGGTATTGACCAGAGAAAAGATCACAGACACCTATTCCCTGCCTGCTCCAATTACAGGAGCATCGGAAAGAACTTAGAGAGCAAAAATAAAGTTCCACAGCCAAAACACCAACATAATTTTCTTTTTTCAGCACCATTTTCTTGGTGCTTTCAAAGGCTTTTAAGGTGCAGGAACTCAGCGCCAGTGTGTCTGTTTTAATAGATAGACACTGCTTTTAGCCACATGAAAGAGTCCTTTCTGAAGTGATCCACTCACAGGGTAGAATGGTACGCAGGAGTTTGAGTTTGTTTTGTCTGGTTCAGGCTTTTGTTGCTTGGCAAAATCCACTGCACCAGTAATTCAAAATCTCTTTTTAGCCAAAAGTCTTTTGAAAAAGAAGTTATCAATGTTCTCTGCTGCTCTTTGATTACAAATGAGATCAAATATCAAGGTTGTCAAAAACTGAAAAAAACCCAAACCAACCCCTATTTTTTTTTTAATTGGTATAATTTTATTTCTACCCCAGCCCAGTGACCAGAGGTGTCTCCAGAGAACCCAAAAAAGAGAAGGCCTGAAGTTCTCAACCATCATCACCTACATGGCAATGGCACCAGAACTTCCCATCACAAAGTGAAGCAGCCAGACTGATCTGCTCATGTCAATGCTACTGTTTGCCATAAAATAATATTAAATCAGCATAGATGGCCCATTATGCTCTTGCTCTTGATGGGTTCACCAAATTCTTACAAAGATGAGAAACCTCCTGAACATCTGGCACCATGAGGCCTTCATCTCCCCAGCCATGCCTTAATTTGAACAATTTAAGCACTACTGTGCAGGTCAAATAACATGCACAGCCTCAGTTTAGGAGTTTACACTGACAGATGAGCACATCTAAAAAAGCCAAGAAAGATTAAAAATATTTCAAGCCTAAAGTTTGCTTCCATATGAAGGAACATGGCTGTTATTATAAGATGTATTCCTGCAATTTGGAATAGCTAATGATAATCCCATCCTCAATGTCCTATAAAATCCTTATTTCTCTTTCATCACATACACAAAACCAAGCATAAGTAAATTATTGTGGGCCTTCTTTCTTTTATTGTTATTGTTGTTTTCTCTGACCTTTATTATTTACTCATAATTTACCACAAAAAATGTGCTATTTCTCTTTATTTAAATGCAGAACACGAAAATAATGCAGAATGGACAGCAGTGAAATATGGGGCTTAGCACAGAAAATTCCTTTCTGAAAGAGAACTTCAGAGCAGCTTTCCCAAACTCCAGCCAAACTCCCAGACTACTGGAGAGAATTCAAACTATCTGTAACTTCTCTTATCAAGATCAGAGAAATTTTATTGCATCTGCTCCAAGAATTTTAACAGGCGAAAAATTGACAGCATGTAACATAATTTGAATGGATATCTAATATTCTGAATTCATGGGGAAACTAATTCTGAAGACTATTTAATTCCTTGTTCTAGGAAAATTCCCACTGAAGTCAATGAGACTGTGTGGGGTGAATTCAGAAACTGTAAGGTAAAATGGTACAATAGCAGCCAGCCCCTGAGAGAAAAGAGCTAATGCAGAACAGCCCTTGCAACAAAAGCTGAACTTACCAAAACCCTCACATGGCTTCAGATTTCACTTTAATTAGAAGTTAATCAGGTTTCAAAATGGTTCTTGATGTGTATCAAATTTTAAAGCAAGTCTGCGTTTATTTCCACAAGCAAACTCCAAAGCCAATGTATAGATTTTCCCAAAAAATAATTTTGAGACAACTGATGGTTTCTGCTTCCTTCAGTTGTTTTGAACAAGCTGTACGTTTTGAGGACAGATCAAAGGAAACAGAATGAGGATATTAGCAGTTGCCATATTCTGTCAGCACGGTTACACTCAGACAAGCATCCCAGGGGCACTGCCAGGTGCTTCAGGGAAGAGCAAAGAGTGCAGCTGCTCAGTGACATTTGCAGATCCTGGCTCTGGTAGGTTCTGCTTCCTTCGATGATGCTGTAACTACTTAGGGCAGTATGGTGTGAGCACAGCACAAACCCTCCACATGACCCAACAGGCCATTTCCCCTTCAGAAACCTCACAGTGGATAACTGGGAATAGCTTGTTGAAGGAATATCTCACCTAAGCCCCAGCATTTAGGGAGTTGGCTACACGGGAAGCATGGAAATGTTTATTCTTCTGGCAATTATTCTCCTCCTTTATTGGAGTATTTAGTTAGAGCATGCCTGTTGGCATCACCATATTACAAACTGTGTAAAGGGTATTTCTTGGAGTTTGTGGCTTGGTTACTGGTGGGGGTTATTGGGAGCATTCTGTAGATGTCTCTCTCATGAAAAAAGGGAAATAAGCATCATTCTTTTGAGAAGACATTTCAGCAGGCAGGGCCAGATCATCAGGCTTCCTGAACTGCCTGGTGCTTTTGGGAGTCAGCAGAGCTGCACTGATTGGTCCCCTGGGGAACATCCTACCCTAATTCCTGCTGGTTTCCCCACAGATAGGATCTTGTCACCACCTTGTTCCTTAGGCACATTTTGTCACATCTCCTGCATTGCTCTTCATGAAAAAGAAACAGTAGTTATTTTGCTCAGCCTCAAAGTTACGGTAAAAGCTCAAGGCAGAATGTTTTGCTCCATTTGTTTATTCATCAGTGTAAATAATTACTAGTGAACCTGCAATGAAATAGAAAAGTAAAATATTAGTCTTCTCAGCTTACTCAAACATCTTCTGGAATATCAGATCCTCCAGACTTACATGTTTTAAATGCATTAATATCTTCTATGCTTCTGCAAAATGCAATCATTCAATCAAAAGACAATAATTAAAACTCTGAGCAGAAGTTTTTGCCCAGACTGAGCATAGCAAAGCTGAACATATTCCCATGAATCAAGAGTTCGTGGTATACATGAACTGTAGCAACTCTTCAACCCTAAAAGGTAATTGCCATAGGGAACAAAGGGGTTTTTCAGTTTGGATGTTTGATAAAAGAGTTGATGCTGTAACTCCTGAGAAGCTCCTGTAAAACTGAGAAAAGTAACAACTTATTTAAAATCTGTGGAAAAAGTGCCTTATTTTGCTCCTGAGGCATTACTATGCTTCAGCAGGCACCAGTAACTTGAAAGTACTGGAATTGGATCAACAGCACATTTATTTCAGGAAGCATTGTGTTTTGTATCCAAGAAATTAATCTTTTTTTTTTTTTTTTTAATTAAACACTGCTTGAAACAAAGCATCCCTCTCCCTGAGACTCAGCATCTCAGGTTTAGTGGCAAGAAGTTGGCCTCCCACATTAATACAATCTAGTTTTGAAAGAGAAGGAAGACAAGACAATTCCCATCTCACCTCTTGTTTAATCCCCCAAACCTTGGAAGAGAGCTTTGACATCGACATCCACATATTCAGCAAAGGGTTATTTTTTCTAAGCCAAGCTATGCAAGAGCTACCTTGTGATTTCACTCATGGTTTGCTGCAAAGGTACTACATATGCTTTGCTTAGAGGCTTTTACCAAACAGAAGAGTCCAGATATATCCAGCCCTCATTGGAGAGAACATATTTTCATTGGACCTGCCACATCTAAACAGACCTGAACTGTGGGACATCCCCCGGTAAGAGCAGAATCCAGGCTCCAGCAAGCTGTAATTTTTAAAAAAACATAACTGGCAAAATATTTCTACCACAGAACACTGTACAAGGTACAGAAGTAACAAATTCTGGTCTAAAAGTCTGTACCACTAATCAGGCCCTGCAATCACTCGCTCCACCAGGTGGTTACACTGCAACATCAAAAATGAAGTCAGAAATTTTAAATACCCAGGGTGGAAATACCCAGCACATGCTCTTTGTGATTATTTGGTTTTGCTGTTATATATCTCAAGGAAGCATCAATCAGGATGGCCATAAACTTCTGAAAAGTTGCAGTCTAAGCACAGTTTTTATAAAGACTTAACTCCAAATACTAAGAGCAAAAGAAAACCAAACCTCATCATAGACCACTAACATTCTCCTTAAGTTCTCTTGAATGGCCATTGATTGGGAATAAAGAAAAGCAAATTTTAGGACCAGTGTCTTCTAAATTGGAAAGGAATAAGATGGAAGGAGGAACAGATCTCACATCAGTCAAGAGGAAAGGATTTCACACTGGGCAGGTTCAGAAACTCTCTCTCACCTTACAGCAGCCTTCTCTTTCTTTTGTTTCCAGCTATTTCAGATCACCTGCAAGTTTCAGGTCATAAAACTTTTTTAAAAGAAGTTTATGTGAAAGGTCTCTTCTTATAGATATTTAGCACTTTCTTCTTCCAGACCAGCTGATTTGACTGGTTTTTTCAAGGTGATCTTTAAAAGGCTGGACTGACACACCAGACTATTAAACAAATGCTAACTTTTACTTCATGATTTTGCCAAAATCAAAGTCCAGAACTCCTAGGCGTTTCCAAGGCCAAAAAGAAGTTTCATTCCATGAAGAAAGGATGAGAGTTGATGCTTCCCTAAAGACCTCCAATTGTCCATGAGATGTAGCAATTTTTTTATCTACTGATTATTCATTGATTTTTTTTTTCAGCCTGTTGCTGCTTCACTTGTTGTTAAACTCTTATTTTTTCACTTATATCAACACGTATTTCATTTCTCTATATTGGTGGAAAGGAGTATGTTGAAACTAAGGGGAGGTAACTAATTTTAAAGTGTCCACCTCTTAAATTGTCTTAAACCAAATCACAGAGTCAAAGCTTCAGGATGAGAGGCTTGACCCCCCATGCTATTGTTACAAGGCTAAGAGAAGTTGACTCAGAAATTTCTCCTGGGTTAAAATCTCCTTCTTACCTAGCCAAGAACTGATTTTTCTTTCTGCAAGCTTTATCCATCCATCCATCCATCCATCCATCCATCCATCCATCCATCCATCCAGCTTTCCACTAAGCCAGCAGGATAGCCCTGAAGGGTGAAATGGGTTCTTTATTCCATAACTGCTTTGTGGGTGCTTCTCCACCTTTCACTCAGTGAGCAGAATCCAGAAGGAGAGCTGCAGATTCTGTAAATCTCATCTGCTAAGAGTGCATTATTCTGTGGGGAAGAACAAAAAACATGCCTGATGTCAGAAAATACTTTCATAATTGGTGCAAGATTTTCCAGCACTAGCTTTTCTTGTCAGTGGTAGTGATTTCTAGCCAAGAAAAGATGCAATTATCAGGAAGCCAGTGACCCAGATGGATTGCATGTAAAATCCTCTCATATCTTTCCATCTACTTTGAGATAGGAGAGTTGAGCATAAAATTGACTAGCATGAGAGAAAATAATTCAGAGTACACTGACTCAGGCATGCAACTCCTCTCAGATTGAGATTCTCCTAAATAGGAAGTATTCATGTGAGGAATCCTCCTACATGTTTGTGGCCTAGAGACCTTTCAGGACTACCATTCCTTTGTACTCATTTTTTTCCAGAGTTACATATCACTGCATAATTCCAAAAAACAGTGAACCTCTTAATGTAGAGCTATATTTGTCATTTTAACAGCCCAGACTACTCTACCAGATATCTTAGCGTAACTGACACAGTGAAACACTATAACTTTGGAATGTTTTATTTCAGATTCTATGGAGTTAGTACTTCTTTGGATTTCCATACTATTTGCAAAGAAAAAAACTGTGTTACAACATTAATCTGAAAATAGACATAATAAAAATATTTCTTTACAAAATAACTTTTTTTAACAAGGCAGAGAACACTTGAAATGCTGGAACCCATTACCTCAGCTTTACACCAGAAAAGATTAACCTTGGCATATGTTTATGAAGCTGTCTTTAAGGAAGTGGCTGAAGAAAGTAACAGAGCCATCACAGATGTGGTTTGTACAGGGCAATAACAAGACATTCATGTTCCCTTTATTTCTCCTGGTGAGATATTTTTAGGTTTAAATATCAGACATGGATCCACTGTATATAATGGGAGAATGAAACGTGAAAGTGTTAAGCAAAACAGAAAGCTCATGTCAGCTTAAACAGGAGATTAAACTCCTGTCCTTACAGTTGAAATGCACATGGATCTCCCAGACTTCCAGATCTGCTGAAGAGAGAACCTGGAAACTGCACACATTCCTGAATATCGCACAAGAGGGCAGAAATACCACCAAGAATGCCCAAACTGAAAGAGAAATCATCTCTAGACTTAACTGTTATGCACATCCCATGTTATACAGCTGTGGCTGGAAGTGCTTAAAATCCCTTTGGAAATAATGCCAGCATTCAAATAATTCTTTACATCATCTGAGTTTCCCTATAGGTTCAATCAGATTGTTCCATCAATAAAATACTGTACCTGAAACATTATTCTGTCTCTTTGCAACTAAGCCTGAACAAATATTTATGCAGTAGCTTACATTTCTAGCTGGTAAAACAATTCCACAAATAAACCACATAAAAAGCTACTCAGCTTTTAAAAATTGTGCTTTATGCAAGCAACTGTCTTCACTCCTAAAAGACTACAGCTATCATAAGATTTGCTTCTGTTAGGGGGAAGTTTCTGTGTGAAGAGAAATCACCCTAAAAACACTTTGGTCTTTTTCCAACAGTAACCCAGTAGTTTTAAGGGGATTAAAGTGTCTATATAGAAATTAATTTAAATTCAGAATTGTCTTCATTCTTAATCATATATCAGCAACTATGTCATTACTGACCTGTGATTAAAACTCCAAGCATGAACAACCTTTGAATATGTAAATTACGAGATCAAAGCACCTACTTTGTCATTATACTTAAACCCATCAATTCACTTTCTCAAAGAGTGCTCAAATTTTATGTGTCTTCGTATAAAAACAAGGAAGTATATGAAATATAGCAGCTAGAGCAAAAATTCTGCAGCAAAATTCTTGAATAACCAGTAGAGAAATGCCAGGTGTCCCTTGTGCAGGTTTATGTGACCACTGAAAGAGACACTGGCACTAAATTAATTTAGTAATAAAATCAGTGTAGCTGGGGAGTGAAATCTCACAGCCAGACAGGAGCATAGCTGGATTTTCTTTATTTCTAAACAATAAAATGGACAGGCACAAGAATTGTCAAGGAATATTATCAGTTGGTCAATACCTGTGCGTTCGGTTTTCGATTTCCAAACATATTGCATCGGCCTTGTCATCAGTGAAATAATCATCGTCGTCATCATCATCATCATCATCATCATCATCATCATCCTCATCCTCACTTGCAGGTCAAGATTCAGATTTTTTTTCCCTTCATGATCCCAGAGGAGCT
Source organism: Turdus rufiventris (assembly GCA_013186435.1). NCBI lineage: Eukaryota > Metazoa > Chordata > Aves > Passeriformes > Turdidae > Turdus > Turdus rufiventris. The sequence goes on along the minus strand of PYHW01010406.1, from coordinate 623,225 downwards.
TCTGGAATAAATTATTTAAACCAAATTCACAAGAGTGAGAAGGTTGTTTGGGTTTGAGAGATATTAAAATTTTCTGTTTAGTTCTGTTGAAATCTAATAGCAAAATTCACACTGAGAGAATGGATAATCCACCTGGGCAAGTTTGAATAAGGAGAAAGTTGAAACAAAACCTAAATTATTGTGTCCAGTTCCCTTCATCCTTTTAGTGTCTGTTAATTACAGAAAGTTTTACAAATACCAACTCATCTCTCATATCCAAGGATTTACCTTGTTCTGTATTCCATAATGAAATTAGGATGCAGGGTAGGATTTTACTCTTTCCCCCAAAATCCCCTCATAAGTTTTGATCACAATGACTTCCCAGCACAGAGCATGAAAAGTAATGCCCACAAGCTCAGACACCGAAAGCTAAATGCTTTGAAACAGCTCTTGAAATTGGTTTGGAATGAAAAACTGCTGGAATTCTATCAGTCCTACCCCAACTGTGTGCATTCCTCTGATACAGCTCAGCACTATTGCCTCGTTTGCAGGCTGGATAACATCTGATCCTGAGGAAAGAGACAAATCCATTCCATTCTGGAGCTCAGACCGACCCCCAAATGTCCTGGGCTTGAACTAACAGCTGCAGTATGGCCAAATGTAAATTCTGGTACTGTAAAAGCAGCTAATCCAGAAGATTTAATGGCACAGACAAAGTTTATTGCAGAATAATATTTAAAATGTGATGGAAAATAATTTTTTATTTCTATATGATAGTCAAGGTAATAAAAGCATTAAGCCACAATAGACGCAGAAGTAGTTCCTATGCTTATATCATCACAGAATTTATCATTGAGAAGAATTTTAAGGTTATTTTTTTATTTCTTACTCACAAATACAACATCATTTTATTGATATTCAGAAGAATAAAATAATAATTTCCAATTATCATTTCATCATAGTGAACATATAATATGATTTACTTTTTAATTAAGGAGTCATTTCCAAGGCAGAAATAGTTCATTTTTAATCAAGAAGAAAGTTATAAACTTTTTCCTATAAACTCTGAACTGTTGAAGAGCTTAATGAGCTACTAAATTTCAACTGAAAACATAAAATATTAAGGTTTATATTATTTAGTGATGCAGCCCACATGATACTTTTTGCCAGTGTTGGTTTTGGGCATAATATGGATCAGGGTTTATAACCCCCAAGAAAGGCAATGCAGGCTGAACAAAGCATGGGAGAGAAGTCAGAAGCTGGAGGGAAAGCAAACTCAATTTAAATTAAATCAGAGTTCATGGTCAAGACAGACAGCACAAAATTCCCTCTCCCACTTGCAAAACGTGATTATTAAAGGTAAACAGAGGGTTTTCAGATACCTGGAAAATTGCAAACAAGCCATTTGACAATTTGGAGAGCAGCTTCATGTGGAGCACTCCTTATTTAATCATCTGGAGATGACTTCACACAGGGAAAGGCAGATTACACTTCAAATTATCACCAGTCTGGAAGTGAGTCTGCCTTTCCCTCTGCCACTTATAGACATTAAAAAAAACCAAAAAAACAGATGAAACCAGAAGAAAACATCAAGTAGGGGCAAATAAAACCACTCACAACCAGCTAAGTGTTGTGAATTTAGAAGAGATCCTCAGCCACGGATGTCCCGAGACATCAGAACAGGAGAAGCAGGGGTTAAAACGATGCGAAACATGAGGAGACCACTGAGGTAAAAAGAGTTAAATGGAGTTTAAGGAGATAAAAACATCTGAGTGCTTTTTCTCAAGCACAGTCACTTCCCACTGAGTCTGAGGAGAAGAGAAGCCTTTCTCCAATAATTACGTGGACATTTAAGTGCAGGCAGGGCAAAGCTGAGTGCCAGACCTGTCAGCAAGCGGGAACACCCGGCTCTCCACAGCACCAAGAATGGCAGTACCCACCAGCATCAGAGTTCCCTTTGTCTCACTTCCAGGTTTTCCACAATTAGACATGTTCTCTTAGGTAACTGGGAAGTGACTCAGCAAGACTAACAACCAGAACTGCACAGAAAACAGTAGGGGGAAGAAAAGATATGAAAGACTGACAGGTGTTGAGTTTGCCTGCTGACATATAAACTGTTCCACAGGCAGAGGTTTTAAGTATGAATTGTGGCTAAAATAGCTGCCTTTTTAAAATAAATGTCAGCAAATAAAGTTTTCTGCTTCACCATGACAAGTGGATTCTCTTTCTTTACATACACAAGTACATAAGGACAATATCCTGGATTAAATCCTTCGGATAGGTTTTTTTTTTTAAGGCTGCCATTTTGATTTAGCAAACAGAAATCAGAATCTGAGCCAAGGCACAGTATTCAAAATACCTTCCCAACACGTCCTACAATTACAGACATCATATAAATAATTGAATGTATTGAACATCTCTTTTTCTTTTTTCCATTTCTATTTTTCAGAGATAAATCCCACTAGTGTGGAAGCAGAGCCAGTCTAAAGGAGGAGGAGAAAGTTCAACCCAGGCTGTCATACCAACCTCACATTTGCTGGAAATAAGGATGATAGCCCACAGGAAAAAGATCTGATAGCATTTTTCATTAATTATGCACTAATTTCTTAAAATTATTCAGAGCAGGTTGGACAAGCCTTGATGGATTTCAAAGGCCATCCTGTGTACGTACTAAATAGCCCACATTTATTAAAATCCAGCTTTTGGCTATGCAGGGTCCACATTGCCACTCCAATAATTTTCCATAAATTGAAGGCCTTGCAAGTGTAGATTAATTGAGGCCATGAAACAGCAGCTAGAGTAAAGAAATTAGATATTCCCTTTCATAGTTTCTTCTCTTGAACTTTCCAATTTCACAGTGGTAGGCAATTCCCAAAAATCAGGCAGCAAGGGAATAAAAGCTAAAACTGGATTTATTAAATCTAATGGTAGAATTGGTAAATGGTTTCATATGGACTTTGCTTTCTGTCATGGTGTCACTTCCAAACAACCAAATAGACAAATATTTGAGTGTTGTGGTTGGACACCATGTTTGTGAAAACAGTCAAGAATGAAGTGTCTTGTCAACCCTGTTGCCAAATCGCAGATGATTTGGGAATAACTCTGTTTAAGACAGCCTATTTGTTGCACAAAAAAAAGAAAAAAATCCAAAACCAAACAAAACCATTACACTATAAAAATCCAAAATCTCACAAAAATCCAACCAAACAAAAAGAATAAATTCAGCAAACCTCATGTACTATTTCATTTCCTGAACAGTTTTTGATACTTTATATATATCTGCAGTTTTTAATGGATGATTTCTTACTGACCTGGTTCACCGTGGCTCCAAAATGTGAAAGCCGTTACTGGAAGGCTTTTGTGATTTGACAGAAGCCAAACACCTGGGGATGAAAGTGGGATTCTGCTTCCAAAAGTTGGGAATGTCACAGGATTACTCTCACACCATAGCTGCCAGCACCAATGACTCTGGATGGCCTTAGACTCCTGGGTGCTGCCTCTCAATTGCCCCTGAGACCCTGGGTTGCAGGGTGTTCCTTCTGCCTTGGTTTAAAAGACAAATGTCTGCCAAGAGAGGCGGGAATAGAAAGAAGAGCCCCTCCCTCCAGATTTTTAGTGACTTTGAAATTACGGGGCTTTCAGGCAAAAATGTTGAAAAAGGAATAACAGATCTTTACTAGAAAAAAAAAATATATATGGATATATATATATCTATATATATATATAAAACAGAAAAGAACAGAAAATCAACACAATTTGGCAAATTTTCAGAAGCTTTCAGCCAACCTGGCGCTGTTTTTCCCTCTCGGTGTAGCCGTGGCCACAGGCAGCAGGGGTCCCTGCTGGAAATAGGGGCTGCATAGAGTCACTCGCAGCAGGCAGGACACACTCCTAGGCTGGCTTGGAACATTCCCCAGCTGGGCCAAGCTGCCACTGGCACAGGATGGGAAAGGGGGGTTCTCCCCCTTTCAGGAGGCTTCTGCAAAGTCGTGCAGCAATTCAGACTATTATCCACTCCTTAGAGTGGCTTAATTCCTGCTATCCATCTTTGGGAGTCCTGCACCAACAAGTGGGAATAAAAACAGCCCCCACACGAGACAGCACCTCACACTCTCAGCTTCCAACCAATGATAAAGGGAAAAATTCACCGAGAAGCCTAAACCCATACCACCTTCCTATGGAAAAAGGATGATATTCACAGTCAGGCATTAAGGACCAAAAGTGGGATTCCGCCTCCTAAAATTCTGAATGTTGGAGGATTCCTCCCAGACCAAAGCTGCCAGAAGCCATGGCTGTGTCCTGCCTTGGACTCTCAGGACCTGCCTCTTAACTACCCTCAAAACATTGGCTTGCTGGGCTTTCCATGCTATGGAAAAGGCTGATACTCACAGCCAGTGCACATTGCCAGAAGTGGGATTCCGCCTCCTAAAATTGCAACATCAGAGGATTGCTCCAGCATCAGATCTGCCACGATCAATAGCTCTAGCCTTGGACTCCCAGGAGGCACTTCTAAACTGCTGACAATAAATTGTGTTTCCGCCTTTTCCTGCTGTCCTGGCTTGAAAAAGACTGGTGTGCTAGGGAAAGCAGGGCCTTCCCTTGAAATGGAGAAAGTAAATCCCTCCCTGTGAATTAGTATAATTTTGAAATTAAGGGGTTCTCAGGCAAAGATATCAGGATAGGAATAACAGTTCTTTACTAGTATGTGTATATATATAAAACAAGGCAAACAAAACAACAACAACTATGAAATTGGCAACAAACAGAACAGGAACCCAGTAACAGTTCTTTTGGTTGCAGCTACCATCACAGTTGGCAGGGAGCTCTGGCAGATTCCCAGTGGTCCAGGCAGATGACGATCCCCGCGCAGCTGCAGGAGTGGTGGGGGTGATGGAGGCTGTGTCCCAGATGGGAAGGGTGGAGGAGACTCTGCTCATGAATCCTTGGAGCATCCAAGCATCCACTGGAGTCCCAGTGCTCCAATGGGATGCATGGAGGATGAAGCAGGAGTGTCCTAGCAGGGGTGCAAGGTCCAACACCAGAAGAGGAAGTTCCTAGCATTGGGATGGCGGGGCGAGGTTTTCCAGCTGCCTTCCTGCTCCGAGAGCCAAAAACGAGCGAGTGCCAGCAACTGATCCCCCACCCTCCTTTACCTGCTTCTAATCTCACCNTCTCCTCCCACCCCCACCCTGTGAGAGAAACTCCAAAAAAAGAAAAAGGGAGGCCCCTGTCCCCCTGTCACTAGCCATCAGTGCTAGGGCCTAGCCATCAGTGCTTCTTAGCATGTCAATGGAAAAATATCCACAGATGGAGAGGAAATGAAAAACAACATCCAACATCTGCCTGTGGAAAAGGGCTGTTATCGGTGGTCAGATACATGTAGCCCTAAATGAGATTCCGTGCCCAAAAATTTCTAATGTCATGGGATTTCTTCCAGACCAAAGCTGCCAGGACCAACAGCTCTGGCTTGCCTTGGACAGCTGGAGACCTCCTAGAAACTTCTCTCAAGGCACTGAGTCGCAGGGTTTAAAGCCTCTCTTCTTCCAAGGCCAGCCAGAGTTATCAGTTCTGATTAGACCAGGTTGCTCAGGGGCCCATCCAACCTGGCCTTGAACACTTCCAGGGATGGGGCATCCACAGCTTCTCTGGGGAACAATAGGAAGATACCTGACTGTCTGGCAAAGCAAGCTCAGGAAAGCTTCAGACACAAGCTCTAATAACATTTATTCATTAATTCTTTGGCTTTTTAATCATAAATCTTTATGTGTCATCATTGACCCATAGTTGTATCCCCCTGCCTGGTTTCTGTACACTGCCCTTCCCTCCTCTCAGCCCAGGCTATATCTGTTGTGAGGCACTTCCATAGATTTTGAGCTGTGCAGGGAATGGAGCATCATTCCTAAACATCAGAGTCCTCAGGGTGCCTGTGCTCAATGAACTCACTGCTATATGCTGCCTCATTTCAGATAATAAATGTAATAAAAATCTATTTAATTATGAAAAAAATACATGTCTTTTTATAAATGCATACTTTCTTAAAATATAAAATAACTTTGAAATTTTAACCAAACCACATCAAAACAGTGAATGTAGAAAAGGAAAAATGCCCGTGCACATTTGGACAGAATATTCTTGTATTGCTGTCAAGTTTTAGGAATATCATTTCAGTGGATTTTTCTTCCTTGTGCTGTTTTCATCTGCCAGGAACTCCTACTGAGGGCAACTAGTTATCCAGAACCAATCTGGTTTTGGCAGAGGAAAGCTACTCCTTTCTCAGGAGTTCTGCTCAGCTGCTACAAAATCTGATGGGTAAAAACACTCTTTCCACATTCATACACTTCCTGACAATTTCAGACATTTTTTCTGACCTTCTTTTGCAGTGAAACACCGCAGTCTCATTCCAGCTGTGCATCAAGTAACAGGCAAGAAAGAAACAAATAAAAAGTCTAACCTTATCGTACTGCTGATTCTACCTTTGGGGGTTTTTATCAGTTAAAACAATTTCCTTTTTAGCACTGCATAGAATCCATGATTGTAACATTTAATGAGACTGATTTAATTAGCCCTGTATTTGTTTTCCAGAAACCGGCAGATTTTCCTTGCTATTCCCCAGCTCACTAAAAGGGGTAAAAGCAGGAATATATGACCTGTTTCCAGCTCCTGCACAATGG
>PYHW01010406.1:595901-616525 GCA_013186435.1 Turdus rufiventris | reverse complement strand
AAGTTTTCGTGGATAAATGATCTGCAAGTTGCACCCACATTGCTTTTATGGAGGAGAGATTGGGGTTTTCTCCCACCCGGATCTTCACTTTTCTGCCTCACTGCAGCCAGAACAATCATGGGCAATGCAGATCATTAAAAGAAAAAAAAAAAAACAAAAAAAAACCACCAAAAATAAAGAAAGCAGGACTGAGTAAAGACTCTGACTCCTACTTATCCCAGCCATGCAGGCAGCATTGCACTGCCAGGTGTTTCATGGCTGGGCCTGGCTAGAAGAGAGACACTGTGCAGATCTCACCAAGGGTGACACTACAAACCAAGTCATTACCAATTACCACAGGATCTGCACAGCAGGGAAATGACAGAAACATCCTAACAGGAAAAACTCCCATTTTAATAAATCCTATCCTGTCAAAGCAGGGGAGACAAATTCATAAAACATCAGGCCTCGTTTGCTCCAGTGCTCAGAGAATTATTCATTTAACACTGTTTCCTGAGGTAACTTTAATCTTCACATTACTCAATAATTTAGCCAATGTATTCTTGAACTGATTATTTTATGAGACAAATTAAAATGATAAGCAGCAAGCCTCACTAAGACACCAGTGTTGGATAGATGGTTGCTTAGAAGGACTGAGTGTTGCTATTTATTTTTCATCCTTCTCTACCACCCACATGAACATTTTGTTAATATTATCTACCTCTGTGCTTTGGAAGTCTAGACCTGGCAGCAGCCACACGAGTTGAGCAGTGCAGACTCCCAGACACCACAAGAGCTCTCTGCTCTGGCTGTTCACTGCTCTCTCCAAACAGTGACAATTAATCAGGGCAAATTTTGCCAATGCCAAAGCACCTTTGTGATGACAGTAAGTACTCTGAGGGGTCTTGCTTCAGATGGAGACACGGATACTTTTCATCTGGTGGCCTCAGCAGGGTCTAGGCTCAGGTGTAAAAGGTTGTGGGACTAATTTACTGCACATCCTCCATTTCTGCAGGCCTAGGAATATGAGGTCATGATTTAGGAATGAGAATTAATATATTTCACTAATTTTAACAGATGCTGGCCTCATCCTGTCGTCTTTCTAAGTAGGAAGCCAATTCATTGGCTTTCATTGAAGTACACATGCACTGCTATTTTGTGACAGCATGTCTGCTGCATAAAAATAGGAGCAAACTTTCATCTTCCTCTTTTTTTGTAATGCTAGAGTACATTCCAATATCTAATTAAATAGAATTTCTTTATTATATTGAACTGTAGGAGCTGGTCAACAGTTCTGGTTAATTCCCTAGACAAGATATTTTTTTTCCTTCCTCTTTGCCTTCATAGCAGATCATTTTAATTCCAGCCAATACCAAGTGAAGAAATGCTGATTTCCCCAGATGGCTCTGCTTTCTTATGCAGAACCCCGACAGAATGATAATTAAAGGTAGGAAGAATTGGGAAACAGATGACAGAGAAAACAATAACTACATTTCACCAGCATGGACCAGCTAGCAGAAATGATCATATGGTTCCTTACTGACCTCGTGCATTTAATTCTTCTTAGATTTCAATAGTCTCTTCCACGCCTCTTTTCTGTGATTCCACAACAATTGGCAAATTCCTAAAATAAGAAAAATGTTCTCCTTTCATACTTCTCCCATGTGAGCAATGAAGAGCATCACTAGGGGAAGAGCCATTTATCGGATTATAAGAGATGGTAATTCTTGCTACAGGAACATGTGAAATTCCTTCAGGAATGTGTGGAATTCTTCTTAATTTGGAAGTAGTTCTGCTGTGATGCCAGTGGGAGTCCTATGCATGATCCCAGCAGCCAAAACCTAAACAAAACTCATAGTGAGCTGACAGATGGGTGGGGTCTGATTGTCTCACTACACTGACAGCACAGAATAAAGACATGTGATGTTTGTCTGATCCAAGAAACGGTGCAAGGCCTCACAACTCCTTATACAGACTCAGGAACGGAGAAGAATGTTACACACAGTCCCATCAGTGGACATAAAGTAAAACAGATTATTTTGGTGGTAAAGGGGGAATGGCTTCGTGCACTCATTCATCCCGATTCTCAAGTACTTTCATTTCTTGTGAAGCTGCTGCCTCAATACATAATTTGTAATAGCTCTTTACACTTGCAGATGTCCTTAGATACTGATGAGCCCAGCCAGTAATAACCCTCAGAGATGTCCATGAGAGCTTCTCTGACTATGCCAATTTCTTTCCAATAAAAGATTTTCCAGGAAGAGTCCCTTAGCATCAGAGAGGCACATGCTTGCTTTCTTCCCACACCTTGATTACAGAGCACAAATCCAGCTTATCAGGGAGTGCTCTTGGCAAGGCCCCTGTTAAACAGGCAAGTTAACAGAGCCACAGCTTTGCAGGCATCCATATGGGAAGCACCTGCATGGACTGGTGCTGTCTCATATCCTCCACTGACCTTACACCCCAAACTAGAATGCATTAGAATTTATCCTGCCCTCCAGCTAAGGTTATGGAGGGGCACACTGTTCCTGGGATCACTACTACTTATTATTATTTTATAATGCCTGCTGGTATGATTTTAACAGCTACTTGCATGAAGGAACACAGGAAAGTTGGGCCACCTTTGTGCCACCAGCACTGGGGACATGCCTCAGGAAAAGAGAGCAAGGACAGGATGGTGCTGAGTCCCTGTGGCAGCACCAGCATTATCACCCTGCAGGCTGTGATTTGAAGTAGCAGCTTTTAAAAAATGGAACTGAGCTAACTACAGTCAGGCTTGGGTTTGGAGGCTGCAGACTATGGCCTGATAAAGGCCTGGTGAAGGCAAAAGTGCACAATAATACATAAAGTAAGATAATGGATAAAAACCTTTCTAGAACACATTAAAAGTAATTTTAGAAACATTTCAGAAAATGTGTATTCACATTCCTAGCTCTTCTCTGAATCCCATCAGACTCTTCCAAATAACAACCAGTCACATCTATTTTTATTTCATGGAAAATTCGTAAGTCTGCTCTCTTTCAATCTGTTTTAGAAATAGCCAGAGATCCACTGATCCTAAAATTACAAAACATGAAAGGGCTGTGGAAAGTATTCCGTATAATCTCTTGGGGTGAAAAGCACAAGTGAAATGCAGCATGACTTTATTCCTCTCTTAGAGCAAATGGACTCTCACCTATTCCTGTCAAACTTCCCAGGGATTCAGTACAACAGAGGCCTCACTGGGTGACAGAAGAGGCAGGTAAGGCTTCCCAGCCCTTCCCTGCATGCTCCTGAAGGGAGAAACTGCCCATTTGCAAAAGTGGGTGTGCAGAGCTGAAGGAAAGAGCATCCAAACCACATGAAGAACAGCAGGGCAGGAGGGAAACTGGGCAAGCATCAAATCTTGGTTCTGCAGCACTGTCTGTCATTATGCGTTACTTTAGAGAAGAAAAGCTGATTTGTAGCTCAGCTGATCTATGTGCAAGACAGTTCATAGCAGATATTCCTCAGGCAGCAGAGCATATGGATCATGAGAACCAGTACAGATTTGGCTGCATCAATGCAGAGCCACTACAAAGTGCACTGGATTCCCACAAGGAGCACTCATTGCTCCATCTGCCCTCACCAAGGCACTCTTCTTTCCAACAGCCTTGCCTGTGACTGTTTTAAAATCCCACCTCTTGTCAGCTGGTTTGTCTTCTGAAAGTCATTTCTTCCTCTCTCCAAGGAAGGACATCAGAAGAATAGAATGTGACATCTAAAACTGTGATTGCAAGAGCAGAGAAAAGGCCTATAATAGGCAATAGAAAAGAAAAGAAACTGCAGGAAGCTGTCCTGAGGCTCAAATAATTGCATACAAAGATAAAATGTGAGGGGCTTCACACATGCCAAGTGCAGGACAAGTAGTACTTAAATTTCTGTCATGCCAAAGGTCACCAGAACTCTTTGGGTGTCAGCCACACTACTTGAGTATGTGAAAAAATATTTAAACCACACTGGATATACAGTGGTGGTTTTAGCAATAGATCTACCAGATTCAACAGGATAGATGGGCTCACAGTGCAGAGTAGAAGGAATAGTCAAGAAAAAAGAAAAATCTTGGCAGTATCTACTATTCTAAAGAAAATCAGTATATTCTAGCACTTCAGTGAACAGAGTCATCTGCAGAAAAATAACTATGTTCTAGTAAATTACATTAACAATTAATATACAATTGGCATAAGTGCTCTAAAGTATTAAAATTTTCATTTGCATGAATAAGCTATTCTGGAATCAGTTTTCTAGATGTTACAGTAAAAAGAACTGGATTTCACAAAGCCCTGAATAATTACTAGTTCCTTGCTAAAAAGTAGGAGATTATTTACAACAAATAGGCCAACAAAAGAAATGACAAGCCAAAAACATCCACTTACAGACCACATAAGATAGGCAGAGTATTAATCAGAAGACAGGAGTTATTCAGGTCAGGATGAACCTTTTAATGGAATAAGACATTGCTATAGGTGCCAGACAGGATTTTTAAGCTGTATCCCAAAACTAATAGAGGACTTGTCCAGTATTCTGAATTTACTGAAATTACACTTCTGAATTGTAAATTATACTACAAGGACAAAACTGATGCTAGATACTGTCATGTGGGTATGGCGTTGTGACCTGAAATAGGTCATCCAGTGATGAGATGATTCAGTGGTAAGAATAACAAGCAAACATACACCCCAAAGCCAAGTAGCTATAAAATGCCAGCCTTTTCTCTTTCATTGTTTCCTTTCATCTGATTTAAAACATAGCTCCTTTTCATACTATTTTGCAGTATTTTCATCCAGTTCCAGGATATACATAGTCATAAAGTTTACATTATACATTAAGCACATATTGGGGCTGTTAGAGCACTTGTTACTCTAATCATCAGTAGGCCATTTCATGTTCCTTTTTACACTGAATACAGTAAAATGGTGGAACATCAAAGAGTTTGATATATTTATGGGTTTAGCATAATTATAACCATTGCAGTTACTGCATGGTCTACAGAGCTCTCTCTTTTCTCACTGTGTAATGACAAATTACTGGGCGTACAAAATTCTACTCTCTGCAAACAGATGTAGTAGACAGGTACAGAGGTTATTAGCAACTCACAGATACTCCAGAGTTAAGGTTGAATCCAAATCATCTGAAAATGAGGCATACAATTCTATTTTTCTCCAAAAGAGTACTGCTTTAGGAATGAAATTTCCTACCAAACCAGTCTCTCGAAATTTCTTACACATCCCTGTTTGCTTTTGCTCCATAAATATTTAACAAGTGGCCTTTAAATTGAACTCTGACTGATTAGTTTTGAGGTGGTTTGGTTGGGGAATTTTTTTATGCTTTGGCAGTTCTGCTTTCCTTACTGTTGAGATGCAAGACTGAAATTTTTCTGAGGATGGAGAAGAGTCTGAAACTTCTCATTCAAATAATGATATGAATGCAAACAATTCTGTTTGATTTATCAGTGACACGTCTTACAAAGTGGAATATTATATTAAGGTACCAGAATCAGCTGTAAACCAATCAGCATTTTGGAAACCAGGTAGAAAAATGCTTCCCACTGCTTCTGGTCCCCACGCTCACTTGGGCAGGTTTAATTAGAGTGTCTGTGGTGGTTTTAGATGTAATACAGGACCTAACAAATTCCATTCAAACTAGACAAGCAGGTAGAAGTGGTCTGGTCTATCAGTGCACTTTGACATAATTCGGCTTCAAGAATTTAAAATAATCCAGTTTGCAATATCACTTCCTATAGCTGTGAACTCTGAAATATTTAACTTTGAAAGTAAAACCAAGAAGGGAGAAAAATCCTCCCCACTCAATGATTAAAAAAAGGTGGAAGTCTCTTCATTGCTAAGAGGTTTGTTTCTCCAGGAGAAGCTCTGGAAAAAATGGAAAACACAGATACTGTAAATGAATACCCCTGAGCTCAGTCACTAGAGCTCTGAAATATCAATCTGTGAGGCTTCCACCAAGATAAACCCATTTATTCTTTCCACCCTGGGAACCACATTATTTAATAGCTCTTACAAATAGAAAAGAAGAAGCAACTGGCTAAGGCATAACTTTTCTCCATTTTCAAGGCACATGTGGTTGAGGGTTTTTTTCCTAAATTTTAAATTATTTTTATGACCTTTGGTTGTTTTTAGTATGACTCAAAAATACCTTTTCTACACCAGTTGTTTGTGAACTAAGTAAAAACGCGGGAATAAAGGCTAAAGAGGGACATTAAACATAAAAGAAAAGGAGCAAAATTTACCCAAAGGGTTCAGATTTATACCTTAGATAAACTTGTGGTTTATTATCATTATTTCTCAGTGTTTGGTTTGGTTTGGTTTGAAATGAATCTTAGCAGGGTGAAGCTTCTTCCATTCCATTCATTTTTTTTTTGTATCTCAAAGCCATTTCTTCTTTAGGGAATGCTGCATTAGCCCTATTTTTCATTGGCCACTGCTAAAAATGTCTTCCTCAATCTCTTCATGCTCTTTCCTCTAAGCAGCTGGGCCATAATGAAAAAGTACCTCAGGCTGATGATGTGCTATCAATAACTGTGCAGTTCAGTTTCAAACCCCTATTAAATCTCTTTTGTAGTGCTGGCACTATTACTTTCCCTCTGTTCTCACTTTATCAACCACTACTTCAGCTGCAGTGTGTACATTTTTTTCCTTTATGTTGCCTCCTTCCAAGGCTGGATCCTCAGCCATTGTCAACTGGCCTATCCCCATTTGCTTTTGGCCTTCCAGCACAGAACCTGGCTAAATGGATTTTTCTAATTTCATCAGATCATGTGTCAAGTTTTCTTTTATCATAGCAGCAATAAATATTTCTATGCTAAAGCAACTGGAGTGATTTTCTATTACTTGACTGATTTTTCTTCCACACATGGTTCTGACCAGCAGAAATGGAACGAGGGCATCATCAATGATTTGGCTGGACATAATATCTTTCAAGTTTTTGTCTTCATTCTCATTACTGCCATGTGTCATGGTGCTAAAAGTGGGCTAAAATTTCAAGACTTTAAAATTAAATTTCCATCCAAACTAAAACTTTTTGTTCAGAAAGTTTAATTCATTTTTAAATGTGGAACCATAAACATGCAAAGTGCATCCTGCCATCTTTCAAGGATCACCACACAACTTGGATCAACAAACAGGACAACATGATTCAACAGAAAGATAAATTAAGTTTTTAAGTTACTAAAAATGTCTCAGTTTCAGCATATGCTTTTAGAAATCTGAATGATTAAATTACAATAGTGCTGTGCAATTTGGCAGTTTTGGTACTTTCAACAAGAACCCTAGGTATGGGAGACTTGGATGATGGTGATATAATCTTAGGCTTGATTCAGAAAACAGAGGAGGAAGTTTCTTTCACAACTATGAAGAGATGGTAAAAAGGGAATATAATCTTGTAACAGAAAAGTTCACTGAAATAGTTGCAGATTTACTAGAGTAAAGACATGGGACAATCAGGAAATCAGAAAGCAATTCATTTAAGCAGATATGGAAAAGGAGATGTAAGAGCAGCAGAATACTGATCAGGGATAAAAGGAGGGAGCCCAATTGCATTAAAATTGAGTGAGATAAAAGAGCAGAATAATTGCTAAGGAAGTTCTGTATTTCTAGGTCTTCTTTAAACTGTTTACTTTCCATATTGTATTCAACAAGAAATAGAGAGCAAAAATCTGGGGTAGTAGTAAAAAGGAAGCCAGCTAGGAGAAACTGAACAGAAAGTGATAAAGACAGAAGGTCCAACGATTATATTCAGCACATTGGAGAAATTCCTCAGGGCATACACAAAGAAACAGCAGCACAAAGACGTGGGACTTTGAAGAAAGCGCTCTTGATTAACCACACCTATTCCACAAATAGCTAGACAAGGAGCAAGTTTCACTCATTTAAGCAAATCTAAAAAGATTTAGGGGGATTTAGTACAAGAGAGACAAGCGGATCCTTAGTTGCACCCTGCAAATATAAGTTCCCCAAATTGCAGTTACTCCCTGCTTGGTGACAATTTGTTGCATACACACACTGAAAAAAAAAAAAAAAAAACAAACCTTGTACAGGGATTTTTGTCTATGTTTGCAGAAGCACCTCTCCCATCGATCTCCCAAGGCTTTAGAAAACACATTTTATTTCAAGGAACAGTGCAAAGAATTTCCTGAAAAGTGTTCTCTCTCCTGCCACACAGTACTGCTTGTAGGGCCTCTAGGTGGAGGTGGACATAGATGTCACATTGTTTTTTTCCTTTCCCCATTCCAGAGATAATCATTAATACTTCCCTACAATGTTCCTCCTAGACTACGTATAAGGTTCAAGTGTGATTTTTCCAAAATGGCTCATGCCCCTCCTCTCCCCTAGTCTCAGGTGTGGGTTGGGCTCCCAGCCGTCTGCTAGATTTGCAGCACAGCCCTGCACGTCACTCACTGACTCAAACACAAACAGACCTCTCAAAAACAGCAAGGAGGAGTGCCTATACTGTACTTCCTGATTATACTATGCAGGAAGTCCTCTGGGGCCAATGGATGACAATCACTAATTGCTGCAATGCTAAATATTATATTGAGCAATTTCCTAATTATTCTAATCATGTCTTTGATATCCTTAATTGTGTTTCTTGAGTACTGTCTGAAGCTCCTTTTCCCTGGCACATCCCCTAGCTCATCAACAGACTTGTGGGAAGTAGCTTTACTACCCATAAGTTGACAAGAGAAATATTTCTGTCATTGCCTCAGAGTAAAATGAAAGAACAGAAAATAAACATATGCACCGTTTGTATTTAATGATAACAGGGAACAGAATTGAACTCAATTCAATCAGACAAGGCTCTGCCAAGCCCTGTAATGGGACTGTCAATTAATGTGCTGGCTGCTTTACCTTTTTTTAGACTGCTCTCTTCAAGGCTTTCTAATCCATAGTTTGAAAGCCAAAGGCCCCTGCACTTCAAAAGCTTGTGCATGAATGTTGTCCATGTTCCTTTATTAATACATCCCCTGATGGGAAAGAAATACACAGAGCTTGCTTCTAATGTGATCTCCTTTTAGATTTTTCCTTTTAATGCCCTCTGAACTTCTGCTGACTCACTGTGTTTCTATGAGATATAGCAAGCAGAGCTTCTTCATCATTAGTGTCCTTTGATCCTGCTTTCTGTCCTGCCTGCCTCTCCCTCATCCGTTCTGTACATCCTGTAAGTGCCCTTTGATCTTTTGCCACTCATCTTCCTCTTTCATTCTTGCACTATGAAAGAAACTGCCTGTTTCAAATTTTTATTTCCACATTTACAGGTGGACCTCTCCTTTTGAAATAACCTCTGCATATACTATAACTCCTAATAGTTTGAGAAGTTATTTGTTTTGTCTCTACAAGCTTCAGTTTATTTCATCTGCAGCATTATTTCCTTTGTGAAGGCAGGTTTTTCCAACCTATGACTAACTTTGTTCTTACATTTGCTACCCTGGGATATATATGTATGTATGTATGAGATATCTGGAAAGATTGCTAGCATTTCTTTTACCTCTATACATTAATTCTCATTTATTGGAAGGCAGTTAGTGTGTTTGGTTTGGAACCTGGCACCACAGATGCTGCACATGCACTTCTCACCTAAATACTAGCTGAAGGAAGGAGCAAAAGTGACAGACATCTCAGTTAACCGAATGTTCTTACTTTGTGGTGAACATTCACCATCCTCTTGAAATGCTACTACTGAAGTAGCATTTACTGCTATTTTCTGAATAATTCTCATTTCACTGCCTGGAGGTTCCCAGTATCATCAAAGTTCCTATTTTGTTTTATTTTATTTACCAAGCGAGCAGAGCAGATGGGGCAGCTCTTTCTGTAGGAAGCCCTGAAACGTAAGTGTGCCTCCTGCATGCCAACTTGACACCTTTACTCTTTCCCCACAGAGTCTCACAAATCCAAGTTGATGAACCCACAAAAACCAGTCACAGAAAGCTCTAACAGCAGGGGGAATATGAAGAAGGACCTGAGGATTTTCCGTGATTTTCACACATGAAAACAGAGAGCTGCACTCTCTGGAACCTGCTGCAGCCTCCAAGACAGATTTCAGTGTGGTCTCTTGCTCCCACAGCTCTTCAAGTCCCTCCCAAGCAGCTTTTTGGATGAAGTACCTTTTCCTTCCCATGCCTTCCTACAGAATTTTACGTGCCATAACTCATCTCTGGAATACCACCCAACCAGGCTTGCTAAAATCTTGATAAGTCAGTGCAAATAAACTGTCTGTGAACACCCCAGCACTTGAGAGCTCAGCTCTCCCTGCCAGTGGTAAACCATGTCCCAGTAAGTTCCTCCAGTTTTGTGAGGATTGGGATGGACAGTCTGCAAAGGAGGCCACTGAACTTCCACCAATAATGCTCAGATAGTATTTCCCTGTATCACTAGAAACATAGAAATAAATGTCCTATGGACCAAAACCAGAAGAGACATTCAGCGTACAAAAAGTTCTATAGTTGACCCTGGCAAAACATGGACACACACGCTGTCTCCAACTGATTTTAAGATGTTTCCCTTTGGTTTTAGGCATTTAATATAGACCATTCACATGTCACTTCCAAATCTCAAATCTCTCTATATATTTGCCTATTTTTTCTGACTTAA
Organism: Turdus rufiventris; assembly: GCA_013186435.1. Lineage (NCBI taxonomy): Eukaryota > Metazoa > Chordata > Aves > Passeriformes > Turdidae > Turdus > Turdus rufiventris. The sequence continues at coordinate 605,924 of PYHW01010406.1, read as the reverse complement.
TTTTCAGCTGTTTTCCCTTCAGGATGTGTCAGTGCTCAGCACAGGTTCATCAAAAATATTTCTAGAATTTCTAGAATTCCAAAAATTCTAATTTTTCAATGCCAGTAAGCATGTCGCCTCCAATGGAGTAAATCAAAAGTATTTTTTAAACTGCAATCTGAGGAGATAGCTTTCAACCTTTTTGTCTGCCACATACTTACTGTGTTGTCTGACAGACAAAAATGTGTGTTGGCAACGCTGCTTAGTTCACACTGATAAAGGAAAGTTGAAATGATACTTCTAAGAAGATTAGTTAGAGATCAATAGTGACAGGTAGCTATAAACACAATAATAGAGACCCTCTCATATTCTCTCTCTGGTGCAGCCCCCCCAGAATTGCATTTCAGGAAAATTAATTTGTTTCAATCCCCACTCTGGGCAAGTTACTGCAAAAACTACACAAGACAGAAAAACAAAGCCAAAGAAATGTCCCATAAAGAGAAATATGAACAGCTGCAATGCTGAACAAAACCACTCTAATCCAGCTGTAAAGAAAAAGAAGATTTTCACAAAGGGGATTTTGAAGTCCACAGAGTAAAATAAGAAGCTGCTCCAAATGGAATCTTCTCTGTTGGAAATGGTAGCTGTAGAGTAAGAGGTCTCAAGAGACAGGAAGACCAGTGGGAGGAGACAGAGAAAGTTCATGCACAGGCTGGAAAACACTTCTTCCTGCCTGCAGGTTTGGCCATTAAGAGTCAAGATTCTGTCTTTTCTTTTTTTTTTTTTTCTGACATATTTACCACTTAGTAATGCTGTGTTCCCAAAAGTGTTCTCAATAAAAGCAAATCACCTAAAAGCAAATTTCCACCTGAAATTTTCACATTTCTTGACTTCTTAAAAAAACCCCTATCCTATATAAGCGGTCAAATTTTGTGCATGCTTTGTTGTGTACAAAGACAGCATTCCTCAAAAAAAACACCACTTGAAGGTATGGATTTTAAATTCAGGAATATTAAGCACTTAACACTGAGATAATGGCAGAATCAGGACCACTGCATAAATATCAAGTCTATCTTTGAGGAGAAATTCAGAACTGCTACTCTGAGCACTCTTAGGCACAATTTAAAATACAAAAGAGCTATCAGAAAGTAAATTGTCATTTATAGTTAATTTGCTTCTCAGTAAAAGAGTATAACTGTAAATTTGTAGAAAACAAATAAACATAAACAAATAAGAAATCTAAATATCTTAAATGAGTTACAAAAATTAAATAAAAATGTATTAATTAAAGTGAAACTTCATTAGCCAATTATTTTATGGTCAGAATATAAGAGTACTAGTATAACAATGAAGAAAAAAGTGCAGTTTATAGGAGCAAAAAATAAAAACTTTTTTTGTGTTGTGTTAGAGCTGACAACGCAGCACCATCACCTCAAAAAAAATTAAGTTTCAGCACTCAGTTTGGAATAGATAAGGCCCTAATCTGTATTTCCTGGGACCTAAAAATTATCATTTAAATCAACATATTAATGGGCAGACAAAACTGACATCAGTGTCTTAAAAAAAAAAAATCCACAATGCTCAATGCCTTCTTGAAATCTTAGACATAAAAAAACTACAATGTTTTTTCGCTATTCTAGGTGTCACTGCACCTAGAATAGGTTGAGTCTGTTCCTTACATCCCAGAACTCCAGAAAAATTTGAAAGTTGCCAGACCCCCTTTATCATTCAAAACTTTAATTCTGTGTAGGAAATACTGTACCCATTTGAAAAGTGTATCCGTCAAGACTTCTGCTTTTTCTGCAGAAAAATGCAGAACAAATGACATATGCAATAGCAGTTCTACTCAATAGGTAAGGTAAGCAAACTTGGGCTGTTCTGGGAGTGGTTTTTCTTCTGGATTTGTCCTACTTTTCACTTTTACAATCTGATAACCCTAGAACAAAGGTGCCAGCTGTTCCAACATTTCACTAATAGCTGAAGTTCTGGCTTTGGGCCTTGACAAAAACACTCCCTTTACTCACAGTTACTAATCCACTTTTAAGGAAACGTTACCACACAGAAAATTCTTCGCCATGGTGAGACATCCCATTGTGTGGGAATGGAGCTGACTGGGATGGACAGTGGGATAGTCCCACCTTTTTACACAGAAAACATCAATCTAAGGCCATGGGAATCGGGCCTGTAGGCAGAAGGACTAATGTTTAAGTTAGGGTGAGCAAAGTGCAAGAAGCAAGGACCCATGGAAGTGGATATGCTAACAAGCCTGCCTGTATAAGGTTGTGCTTCCAGAACGTTCCCACATTCTCTTCCCTGATTGGTTGTAGTTTGCCAAATATATTGCCACATATATTCCTAATCTCAGTCTGTAGTTGAATCCCTGCCCTCAGATCTGCTCCCAGTTCTGCCATATGCACATTGTTGAACACAACCCTTCAAAGCCTTTTGTGGTTGGCCCCATACTACATGTTTGCATTTTGTTGTTTTGCCATTAAAGCTGCTTTACTTTCTGGGTAACCCAATCCTGTCTATCCCTTTTATTTGCCTCTACTCCCAGCTGGCTCGGTCCCAGGGTCACACAGAGCCAAGCACAACACCGGAGCTGCACTTTGCAGCCTCCATTCCAACTTGTACTGTAAGTTTCCATGGACATTTGTGAAGAAAGAACTACCCCTGGTATGTCAAATCTGGGGATCACAAACATTTTCCTTTGAATATTTAAGGAAACAGATCCAGACGGAACATCTTGCCCTTAAGGTCCATTCCTTGATTCATAGTTCTGGTCTCCTGTCTGATCTTGGGAAAAGTTAACATCTCTGAGCTCCAGTTTCTCTTAAATTACTTATAAAAGGTCTTCCTTTCTGCCACGCTTTGTCTGTCTTGTATATTTTAAAGGTATGATCTCCAGAACAAAGAGGCTCTGGCTAAAATTTTCTACCTCACTTAGAGAAGACGGGAAAAAGAATGGAAACATTCTTAGTTTGAGAGTTCTCTAAAGGACCCACAGACTGGGTTTCACACCATTTAATGCCAGAGTGATAATTTCCTACAAGCGTGGTAAAAACTGCTGATCTGAGTCAAGTTCAAAGCACAACCAGCTTAATTATGGCGATATATCTGCATGTTTAATCAGGTAATGCTAAATAAATGATTAAAACTATTAACTGCGTCTTGTAAGGCACTGAATACACACAGAGCAACACTAAATTGCTTGCAAACATTAGTGTGGTTTGATTTCTTGTCATACTTTGGGGAAAGCTGTATACTCTGGAAATAAACTCATCTAAGATTTTTGTCTAATACCACATGGAAACTTAAAATAGCAGGAATTGAGGCAAAGGGAAGCATAAAGAAACATTAAATGCCAACAAATTCTATTCTAAAGGAATGAAATTCTTCCTTCTGCCTTGAATTCTTTATAGATTTTTGTCAACATCTTACATTTTACACCCATAAGAAAGCAGTTTTCTCTTTCCTTAAGTTTGAAATACAATTTCTCTAAGGTTGTCTATCAGCACACTTTTATCCTTTGATTTCTTTTTCCGTAACTTCATCAAAGTAGGGCTCAGTAAATTGAGCCTAAAGAGCAGTGCAAGATGAAATGCTGCAGAAAATGAATATTCTCATTTTCACCCAATATTGCGATATATATTAAAGATGAATTGAAAGAAAAAAAGTAATTTTATTTACCATGCTTAGCCTTGTTCCTCCACTTAGCTTAATGGAGATCCGGGGTGGAAAGGCAGTTAAAGGAGTAGGTTTCACAGTTTTATAACATTCTAATTTACCAACATTTCATGGTATATATGTAAAAGTTTGAAATTTACCAGTCAAAAACTACAAATCCATCTATTTCCCTTCCTCTTTAAAACAGAGGATCTTTAGAAATAAGGATCATTTCCTTCCTTTCCTGTTATCACCTCACCTGTATCTTTCTTCCTTTTCCAACCTGTTAGTGTATTTTCATACTGTTACCTTCTCCAGTGTGTAGGGCTGGTAGTAAAAATCTTGCATGAGAAGCATCAGAAGATTTTTGGAAGACACAAGGTTATGGGAGTCCTCTGAAAACTATTTTTCACAGAATTCACTAATGAACTGCTCATTGCAGGGCTGTGCAACTTCCAAAAGGAAAGAGAGATGAAAATGGTAAAGCAGTTCAGTGTGTATTTTAAACTGCAGCATGGTACATTTATTTTGACACTTAAATTCCTCACTCCCCCAAGGACAAAATGTGCACATCTCAAGTAATGATGCCCAGATGCTCCAAGGATATGGCTTAGTAGTCAAGCTTCTTGGTATAAACTGGCGGCTTCCCTGAACTCCCAGATGTGCTGTTGAAGACTCACAAGCTATTTCATCCATACCAACTTCAACAGGTCCAGCAGTCAGCCTAAACTACTTTTAGAGCAATAATATTTACCATTTTGATTTCAAAATTTACTTCCTGGAAGTTTGCAGTATTTATCCAAAATACATTTCTTTGCATCCATTCATGCTGTTAAAAGCCTGTTGGCAAAAGAAAATCTCCAAGAAGAGTGAAAAGTGCAAAGCAAATGTGATACCAAGTCAAGGAAATATTTGCAGAATTCTTTTCAGCACCCATCAGGCGTTAGTGTCAACCATATTTGAAATCACCACAATTAGCAGCAAGCAAGGCTTCAACACTATGATGAAGAAAAACATCCTAAAAGAAGGGAGGGTTCTTTCTTGATTTGATAAAATGATTAGGGAAGACACTGGAAGTGGACAAGCAACACATGGCATTTCCAGAGTTACACAAGTTAGCAGGAAGTGCTGCTCCATTAGTTCACTTAATAGAACATTCTGTCACCCCCAGCTTCCTCTGAGGCTGTGCAGAAGAAAAGAGGAGTTATCTTCCTTTAAATAGAATTAAAGCTTAAAAAAAGAAGACTATATAAAACAATGTAATTATTATGAGACTGAGTTTGTTGCCAGAATAGCTAGGACTAGGCTTATGTTTTAGGCGCAGTTGCATTATCAATTTAAGACCATAATCAGTACATATGCTCAAACCTAGGTCAGCTTGTATGGATAATGGACACTTCTTGATTTCCAAAAGGAAGGGATTCAATATTTTTTTTAATCTCTAAACACCTCTGAAAGTCTATAGGGAGACGAAATTTATCTGTTTACTTTGGTCACCATAGAATTCAAATAATGAAGGCACCTTCTCTTTTCTTAGACTACTTAAGCCCATATCAGACAAAATACATCCAACTTTCTTAAATGCATAATAAAAGGAAGGTGAGATCAATGGGGAGAAAGGGGAAATGGAAGGGAAGAAAGGGGAAGACAAGAATAAATGTGGAAAACATTATTTGCAATAAAGCTGAAAAAGGAAAACCCCTCCTTGAATTAAGAAGCAACACTTAACCAAGTAATAATTTCATATTCGCACAGGAAAAACATAATTATTCATACAATGCAAAGTTCTGAAGCCGTGGAATTTGCTGTAATTCTAGATTTAAAGCTAAATAGCTCATGAAATAAAGACACTTTTTTGTCTCATATGCAAACAGAATCTTGAGCACCTTCAAGCCAGTGGCTGGGCAGAGCACATCAGGGCAGAGTTATCTTCCTTCTCATTTTCCTATTATTAATTGACACAAAAGAAAATTACAGTGGAAAGGTCATCACACTGGGGAAAGCAGCCCAGGGTTTTCAAGACCAACAAAACACACCAGCTTGCCATTTACTCTGAAAACTTAACAGTAATCCTTCTGAAAGAGCGAGTTTTAATCTGGCTGCCATTGCAGCTTTTGATTTTCCACATTTTCCTTGTTCTTTGATTTCCATTCAGATTATTTAATGAAAGGATGATAAATTCTTGACCTTCCTCTCATGAGCATTCCCCTCTGACATTTGGTAATGCTCCCTGATAGGACACTGTGCCTGGCAGGGATTAATATTGTATATTAACCTTCTAAACTGAACCCATTAGAAGAATTTAAATTAGGCAAGCCCTCTTGCTGTACTTTTACCTTTTGATAATTCATCATTGATAAAATTTCTGAGGCTAATCAAAAGCTAGAAGCTTTCTTTTTCATGTGTAGAGCATTTTGAATGTTTTGATATGCTCCAACTTGTTCTGCTTCCTGGGACAATCACAAAGGTGTGCTTCAACCCAGCTCTGCTGCTGTATAAAACAATACAACTGTAGGGTGCTTTGGTTGGTTTTTTGGTTGGTTTTTGGTTTTGTGGTTTGGTTTGGTTTGGTTTTTTTGAGGTTTGGGCACTCTCAGGAGCAAACCCATTCTTCCTTTTGAAAATCCCAGAGGGTGCTCAGACAAGCACCATGTTGTCAGCTAATTATATTCCCAGTTCAAGTATTTTATTTCACCTCTGAGTTTGGCACCTTCAGCTCTTCTGACTTTGGTATTTTCCTCCCTGCCTGACTAAACAGTCCTTTAGTGTCAACTTTTTGTTCATGCATCATTTGGTGTGTTCTACATCTATACGTCCCAGTGGAGGACTGGATCTGGCTGTCCTGTAAGTCTTCCCTGACAGTCAAATCCTGAAAGGCTAGGCTGCTTCCAGGACTGGACTTGGATGGATAAATATTAATTTGCCCTGCAGTTCATTAGTGATCACAGGTACCAAATGTAGAGCTGAGGTACCTTCTGTGCCCCAAAGGTGTCCTAATTCCTCAGGTATCAGCCAAAGTCTCATGGTCACAACATCATCCTCATTTCTCACCTGGGTGGTAAACCACAAGAGTTTCAAGATTTCTCCAGTGTGATTTGCCAGAAGAGAATCTTCCATCCTTAATGTCATTACATCCACAGAAGAATTCCCCACTAAAATACAGTTTTCTTTGCTCTTTTCAATATGCCAATCCCAACCAGGTTATTCCACATCAGCCATCTTCTCGCCTTCAGCAGTTGTCATGTTCCCAGTACTTGCACTGCTTTAAACTTCTCCTGTGTTACACACTGTTTGCTAAGGTAATTTTAGAAAGAAAGGAAAGATTTCAGACAGGATTCATGTCTTCCTGTTTCCAGGTCAGGTCTGGGGCACACCACTTAGCTGTTTTTCATCCATAGATTTTTTAACAATTTGATTTTGTGTTATTTTTATTCCTAATGAGAAAACTGTGCAGAATTAATGCAACTCTTATCAAAGTTTAATTACATTGCCATTTAATTCTCAATGCTTTCAAATCAATAGTAACAGACTCTTTTGTCCAGGACAGATGCCAGACTGACTGGTCAAGAACTACCAAGAACAATCTCTTTAACATATTTAAATGTTGCAAACTTGTTTTATTTCATTTTGGGGAAGGTTGTCATGATTTTGAAAACCTACAATGACCCTGGAAGGATTTTCGCAAATTATCCACAGAATACAGAATATTAACACTTGCTATTGAAGGACCTTTTGACCTGCTGCTCTCCTGTAAGGGACAGGGCTTCAGAACACATTTGAAGACAGACTCAATAAAGCACAGGACTCCATGCACGTAATGCTGTGTGAGCCCATGAGAAATTGGACTGAAGGGCTGTAACTCGAGTTTTAATTTACATTCTTCTAGGCCCCTGCTATTCCCTAAGAAGTGCAAAGGGATGAGCAGGATGGAGCTTCACTGAACTTCTTAGATTATGTAAACAAGCAGAGGACCAAAGAGAAGTACAGACTAGTTTTTGTAGACATTTACTGAATATTTCTAACCAGTTCTGAGCTATCATTCTTATTTTTTTTTTGTCTAAATGCAGTTCATGTTTCCGATTTGAGAAACTGGCAAGCTTTCAATGTGATTCATCTCTGAGGTATCAGTCTTTTGGCAACAGGTTATGCCATTTTTAGAGCAATTTGACACTTCTCAAACTTTGCTCTCTTGCTGCTTCCTGATTATCCTCTTTACGACAGTAATAAAAACTTCCCCCTCAGGTGTAATTTATAGTAACTCAATAGAATTAATGCATGCGAGTAAGCAAACATTCTCTGTTTTGTTAGCCATGAAACAGATGAGGAGTTTTCATTACAGCCCATGAAAGAATTTAGCTCAACTTTGACAAGTTCTGTAAATCCATGGGGCTGCTCTGAATCTGCAGTCCTTTGGCTCTACCATTCACTTCACATCCACTCAGTAGGAAACCTGAAGGATGGTGGAACAAGGTTTTCAGAATGGAGTAAGATAACTTTCATTGATCCTCTTGGGTGATTTGGTTTCAGTACAGCCACTAGGACCCTGGGATACACAAAGTAGTCACCATTCCTCCACTGATGCTGGGTCTACACTCAGTCAAGTGGTCAATACTCCCATGGATAAAGATTTCTAAGTAATAGAGCATTCAGCATCCTAGTAAAAAAACCCTTGATTTCATTGTAATGGATTATGACACAATATTGATCAGTAACATAAGCATTAAAAAAAACCCAACCCTACTTTACTGAGAATTTCACGTGTGGTAATGCCAACATGAACGATAAGACAGCTGTCTCCAGTCTCCTAAAAAGGAAGGCCAGCTGTTCTCTGACAATAAGGATTATTTGTAAAAAGTCCTTTCAATAGTGACTTCAGATTAATTGCTTGAAACTCAAACCAGTGGATTGTCACATCCAGGCAGACACATCAGTGAGATCCTGGACCACTCAGGGAATTAATCTCTACCCGGGGACTTTCATCCTTGTATCTCCCTCACTGCTTAAATTTGATGGCTTATTTGGTTTGTAGACTGTATGCAAAGCTGTAATGTACTAAAACTCAATCTAGCAATTGCAAACTAACTATGTGAAGTATTTAAATGCCGCTTTACTTTTCACCTGATGATCTTCTGTAAAGTTATGCTAGATATGATGTAATGCCTGGTTACAGATGCAGAATGTCGAGTATGTGTGTTTGTGGGATACAGGGGTATTTTTAACAACATTTCATGGAGGTTTGGACTATTTTGAATTCTATAGACCTCAATCTTTCTCCCAGCTTCCTCACAGCAGAACACAGTTTAGGAATCTAGTCTGTGTTTACTGACATGATAGGAGAATTCTTAAAGAGACAAAAGGGTTACAAATGTGAACTACATAAATATCTGCTTCTTAAGGCTGCCCTTGACAACAGACAGCCAGTAGGTATAGAATACTTGCCCTCACATGACTTTTTGAGGTTTCCCCCTCTTTTCTTCCCCTATAAAATCTTCTTTATCTTGTCCAATGTTTTATTCTTACCTTTAACCGCCCTATTGTCTTGCCCATCTTGCAAGGGATGGGCTGGGAGAGGGAGTGAAGTGAGCAAGCAGCCCTGTGGGTGCCAGGGTCGACATGTCACAAAAGGTGATATTGCATCTTCACCCCTTTTTCTCCCTAAATACTTGATATACTGCCCTTTCAATATTGCTGAAATCAGTAATATCTCTAAGGTTAGAATGAATTTGGAAGCCAGCTGGCAATATTCAGGTTATCAGCATGTAGGCTGTAATGACAAGACAGCATTAGCTACTATTCTATTTTTTACCTTAAAGTCTGGTCAGAATTTAGCTCAAGGCAACTTGGTTCATATGTGAATATCTATAGAGTTCATTAACTCACAAATTTTCACCCAACTCTCAGTCTGGTTTAGAAAACATCAAGCATCAAAAGGCAATAAAGTCTAGACTCAATAAAAGGGTTTTAAAAATGAAGGTGGGAAGTAAACGGTAACTTGAAATTTACTTCAGCCTCAGAGATCTTCATACATCTGAATTTAATGAAAGTGTTGAGATTGACTTCTGAGGTTAATACAATCAAACCTTAATAAGAAGACAATAAAAAAAAAAAAATCAATGAATGCAAACTGAGTGATTACACATTTCCATAGGCTAGGTAAATTGGAATGTACTAACTTTCCAGGAAGCAAATTTTCTAAATATGCCCACCTAAAGGGAAAAAAAAAGGAGCAGCACATTAATATTTGGAAGCACACAGCTGTGCTAGGTATGGAAAAGAACTGTTTTCTAAAGCTCTCACATACATGCAGCAGTATGAATGAAAAGGATTCTGTCCTCTTCTACTTTTGGAAGATAAGGAAATATCCCATTGTTTTTTTAA
>PYHW01010406.1:573760-595851 GCA_013186435.1 Turdus rufiventris | reverse complement strand
AAGATGTATTGTGGACAGAAATTATTAAAGGCTAAATTGGGAACAGTCTTTTTTTGCTTTGCTACAGGCATTTGATAACAAGAAACATTCTTATCCAGACAGATGGGACTCAAAATCTAAGTTCAGTAACTGCAGAAATATGTTTCAGGAGGCTGTAAGGGATAATACAAAATAAAAACATTTGCCACCAGTTCTCTGAAGCTCAACAAAAGGAAAAATCCCCTATCATGTATAGATTGCAACTTTCCTGTTGCTAGGAATCTGCTATTAGGCTCTGCATGATCAGAAAGCTTAAATTACCACCTAATTTCTGTATGACTGTAGCCTTCCACTGACAGCAAGCTAATATTTACTTAATCTTCCTCTCTCCCTCGTGGCAATGTTGTTTAAGCAAGGAGCTCACAGATTGCCTTAGTTCTGCCCCTGTTCCTTGGTGTCCAACATTTTCTGACAAACTTCATCTCCAGAGAGAGGAGGTAGATGCAAAACCAGGCCTACCTAACACCTATGAGCATCACTTTGAACCCTTATGGAAGCCTCCCAGGAAATCTTGCTGTTTCATGAGGTAGACAGTAAATGAAAGTCACCAATGACATTTTCCCCTACCTACAAGCAACACCCATGCTGTTTCTTGATGGTGTGCTAGTCAGAGATGTCTTCGGGATCAAAAACTTTAATGGCTCTGAGAATCATGCACTTAAAATTCTCTGATGAAGCAATATCCTGAGCAGCTCAAAATGCACAGGGATCACATTTACAGAGCAAAAAGTGTAAAGTGACATTTAGAGTAAACACATTTTAAGCATGTATTGCTGATTGCAGCAGTTTTCAAGGAGCGTTTAGTTCTTTCACTTGGCATATCTCTATCAGTGTGAGTGGGGACTGTGGCATGCAGGTCTAGCAATTTAAAGAAAGAAAAAAGTCAGGTCTGATTTGATGTGACATTCTCTACACTTACCCATGCTCCAGTCAAAGTGGCAAAAATCTGAGCTGAACTGGAGAGTGGAGGCAGGCTGAGTCAGCACTTCACCTGACACAACCCAGCTTTCCCTGGTGTTTCTTTGCACTGCACAAGAATCAGAAAGTACCCCAAGTGTGAAGATATTCTACGTAATTCTAAGATACTACAATTAAATTGAATACAATTCACATTAAAATGATCTCCTCACTTCGTTTACTGGCCCAACTGATTGTTCATAACAATGTAGATTGAAGATTGTTCTAAAAGCATTTTAAAATGTTAACTGCTTTGGTTTTGTTTAGAAGCAAAATTACACCCAATTAAATTTCTCTTTGATGTTTTGGCTGGGTCAGTACATGCTGTCCCTGATTTCCAAAACAAGGACATTTATCTGCAGGCACACAAATCAATAACGAGCATTAAAGATAAAATACTGCAGAAACAACCATGTAAATTATTGCAATATCAAAGTAAGGCTCAGCATGACATCTAGCTTTTGTTGTCTGGTGTGCAGGGAGGAAACCACAACTGTATTTTAAATGACTGCTGAAGATTGTTTTATTCAGCAGGAAACTTAAGGGAAGTCTGGAGGGAAATTCTGAGCAAAACCACTGTAAAGTCTGAGCCACAAAGCAGCGTTATTTAAGAATATTCTCCAAAGACCAGAAGCTTGGAAGCCCTCTTTCAAATTTTTAAGCACTCTCCTTTAAGACAAAAACAAAACAAAACAAAAAAAAAAAGCTGAGCCTGGCTTTCCTTTACCTTCTTATGGTAAAGCCATGCAGCTCTTTATCCCATTGCCCATTTTCTCATGTGTCTTAATTAGTCCTTCCTTCAGACTTTGTTCTAAGCCATGCTTACAGCTGAGGTGAGATTAATGGCCTGTTCTTTCCCACATCACTTCTCCCTTCCTAAATACAGGTGCTGCACTTGCTATTCCATAGTCATATCCATTGTCTCCAAAGGCTTATTAAAGATACTCAGCCAAAGTCCTGCAGTTTCATGTGCCAGCTCTTTCAGCGTAGTGTGATGGAAATTAGCTGGTCTCCTGACTTGATAGGATTAAGTTCTTTGTGTTCTCATCTAGAAGGTGGTCATTTCTATTTCCACAACTTCACAGCTGCTTGCCTTTGCTCAATGGTCACCATCCTAGAACTGCTCAATCCCAGCACAAACCATTTAGTCCAGCTCCTGTCTATGCTTGGATTATGCTCACCTCTCCTTCATCATACATCAAACTGTTCAGACATTGCTCTTTTTGATTTCTAAGGTTGAAGAATATTTTGCCATTTCCTATTAATATTTCTTTCAAGGTCCCTCTCAGTCTGGCTTGTGGTAATTCTCATTTTATCCCTGTATTCCTTGACTTCTTGTCTAATCTGGTTTATGGAGAGAATTCTTTTCCTTCTGCTGTGTAAGGATTGTCCTCAAATCATTAATTCTTTGGAGTGTGAATCCTGACTGGTGTTGTTGGACATTATAACCAAGCACTAGGAAAAAGTGAAGTAATACAGAAACAAATAATGAAACCTATGCATTTGTGGCATAACATCAGAACACACAAAAGGATTACCTGGAGTGGCTCTTGCCAGGTGAGAAGAAGAAACCATGAAGATTGACAGATATGACAACACAAAAGAAATCCCAAGGATCTCAGGCATGACATGGTTTGTGTATGTAAGACTTCCCTCTTCCAGCCATTCATATCCAGAAAAGCTCCACAGAAGTCAAAGGAATCCCTTCCATTGACTCTGGAGTAATACAGACAAGAGTTCGGACTGCTGAAAGGAAAGGAAAACCAGTCAGACCAGCCACATCCTGATTTCAGTCCAGACAGCCCCCTTTAAATGGATCACCTGCAAGCAGGGGCTAGAATTGTAGATATAGATAATCCCCCTCTGTTCAGCTGCAGTAGCCCAATATACTTAATGCAACCCAAGGAACATTGAGAGGTGTATGGTTTATTACTCTGTTTGTTATGCACCACACACTCTGGGGGAAAAAAAACAATGGGTAAATCTCTAGAGTGTATTACACAAATTCATTTAAGCCTTTCCTGTAGATCCTTGGCAATTTTCAGGTCCCTCATTAATTCTGCTCACAACTCAAAGTAAATCCATTGTAAATAGCAGTGCAGATCCCATTCAAATGTGGTCCTGGAGTCAGACCTGAAATCACCAAAACTGTCCGTTTGAATTCCAGGGAGAGGATACAGGTACCATCTGGCTGAAGAGAAGCTGATTTTTATTGACAGGAATGACATGAGTTATTACAGAATACCTGAGTATAAGAGAACTGAGAGAAGATTTCTCTCTGGCTGTGCTGCTCTGACAGCTCTCTGAAAGTGGCACTAAATGCCAAAGTCAACTGAAGTATATTCATCCTCACTAGGAATAACAGCTGAAAAATTGTGCACAATAAACCTTCTCATTAAAAAAGAAAGAATTATTCCATCTCCAAGTGTTTGTGTCACTCTCAGTGAGCAATAAATCCAGCTGACCTCATCTTGGGAGTAGGAATAACTGTAGCTACAAAGGAGTATTAAAATACAGTTCTCTGACTGCACGCTGGGCTGGATGGAAGTGGATAAATCTGCCTTGTTGAACCTGCTGCTGGAAACAGGCTGCTGTAACCCGAATCCCACTTTCCTAAAGAACTATGCCTCCTCTCCTGATATATGCTGTCCCAAAACAGCTTTTCAGGTGGCTGTTCCTAAGGTTCTTCCCAAACTGGGTGCCCTGCTCTTTGCTATGTGCCAGCTTTTTCCCTGGGTTTTTGTCACAGAGGGCCTCTCTAAGCACGTGTTGACCTGAATCACATCATCCATCTTCATTTAGCTCTCTTTTCAAAACTTTGTTTCCAAAATCAATTTCACTACTGCCAAAATGATAGAAAATAAGGATGGTGCAGAAGAGGATTGCAAGGAGCAAACATGGCTGCAGATTTTTGGGGTCTGTAATACAACACAGGTATTTAGCAGAAGACAACCAACAGTTTACAAAAGTTGCAGCTTTACCCAATACTGCTCTTCTTACCTGAATATCAGGAAGGTGCTCTCGGGATCTCTTACTCTGAGTGGCACTAATTGCTGTGCACCATCACTACCAACTCCTCTTCCATCATGATGATTGTTTCTCCTTTAGTCTCACCTACTGCTATTTGCCTGATTATCACTTCTCTCCTCCTTTTCTTCATCTCCTAATCTGGCAACCCCAGATCATCCTCATAAATCCCCTTTTTGCCTCCTCAGAATTTCTGAAGGAAAAAACAAGATCAGGTGTCTGCTACAGGTTTATCCTCTCAGTATTCAGTTCTTTAAGAAAATCTGTCCTTTCCCATGTATTAAATCCCAAGTTGCCATGGGTGTGGACTGCTTTGCTTCTGTTGCATGTAGGTATTTATGTTTAAACAGAGCACAGATGGATCAGGTGTATTTTCTGGGATCCAGATTGCTCAAAGCCCCATCCAGCTTGGCTTTAAACACTTCCAGGGATGGAGCATCCACAGCTTCTCTGGACAATCTGTTCCAGTGTCTTCCTACCCTCACAGCATGGGTTTAAAACCATTCCCCCATGTTCTATCACTCTGCATAAAATTCACTCTCCTACTTTCATGTGTTTTAAGTGAACAGCTTTTCTGGTTTCTGTGACTTTCTCATTCTCTTTTACTCAAATTATCCCTCCAAATCCAAAGAGCAAATCCATCTGACTCCTTTTGTTTCTGCAAGGGCTTTCCACCTCCAGGACAGCCCAGGGTAACATGAGATCAGAAATGCAGATATCTTCACCTTGCCATCATCCCAAGGACCTGTATATATATCATATTTGTCTCCTGGGAAATTCATATCTTGACCAACACCTCAGTGATTCTTTGTCATGAAGGGAAGCATAAGTAAACCTAAAAAGAATTCCAAATCACTCCTTTTCACAGGCCCTTTCTCTTTTTCTGATCATTATAACTCACCATTTCACTGGTTGTTTAGGATGGTAAAATACTTCCTTATCTTCAATATTGAGTGCACATCCAGGTTCTGTAGAGCTAGTTTGTGAATAACTTTTTAATGTAAAACACTCCTGTCTGGCTTACTAAAATTCACTTTTAGACTCCCATTTCCATCTTGCTCACTGTAATATCATTTAATTTGACTTTTAAAAATAAAAATACTAGTTCATAGTGATTTCAGCCATGGCAGTAAGTATCCTATTCCTACCCAATCCCTTCAGCTACTCCAGCTTTTGCACTTTGTATTCTTCTATGGGCTCCTTCCTCTCTCACAAAAGTCATAAACTCATTTTCCTTCTTCACTTTTAAGGTATTTCATTACCTCTTCCCCAAAATCTTCCATTACCTATTGAAAGACTATTTTTGGTCCTAATTGGGCTTATGACCTTTCCCACCATCATTTATTTGCTGTGGTTTTTTGAATTAGCATCTTTCCATTTGTCTTCCCTCTGTTCCTTATGACACCTTCCCTCTAAACTGTGTATTCTGCTCAGCAGCAGTATCACCAAATAAAGTCAGACACTGAGATAACAAAGCACCAATTTCCTGTTTCCTTGGAGACTCTAAGGCAGCTGCATGTGCTAACCTGTGGCCTCGAGCATCAGCAGCATCATTACAACACGGGGTCATTGAAGTCTATTCTTTGCTTGTTGCTTTTGCCAATAACTGGGTGCAAAAAACACTTAAAAAAAAGCAGAAATTAAAACTAAGTCCAGTAGGAAAGTCCAGGTACGAACATTTGTGCTGAAAGGAACATTTGGATTACAAATGCACTGTATGCTTAGACATATATGACAATTCACTAAATTCAGAGGAATCAAAGTTGAGTAATTCCACTTCATTGCCTCAACTTCCTGTCTTTACAAGTCAGCAATTCCTGTGTTAGTCTAACATGATCTAAATATGTGTCATTATTACTTGGGTTGTGTCAACACACTCTGCACATGGACCAGGGCCCCAAAGCTACAGTGCTATTCCCACACAGAACCACATGGAGAGCACATCCCCAGCTACATCGGGTGCATCCTGAGCAGCACCACAAGCCTTGTTTTCAAAATCAACTCTCAAAACTGGTCTGTCAGAAAAAAAAAAAAAAAAAAAAAAAAAAGAGGGGAGGAAGAACTTCTATCCTAAGTGAAGATCATTTTGCACGCCATCTGCAAAGTGCTAATTAAACACATCATTGTTTTTTGGCAGGATAAGGTATCTCAGAATGATATCTGTAAGCCAGCTCTTACTCACATTCTTTACATCACCAGCAAGAGATCTTATGCTTTTTTTTCCCCTTAAGTAAGAATCTGCAATATGCAAAAAAAGTTAAATTTTCTAAAACTGTCTTCTTAGCATATAACTGAAGTCAAATGAACGCCAAATGAATTATTTTGATTTGCTTAAAAATGTCACATTTTAAGTCATGGTTTTGATATTGCATGCAAGTATTACGCAAGAATTTCAACAGGTGCTTTCTGCTATATTTTCTGTATTTTTTATGTGATTTTCAAGTAGAAACAGCAAGGACTTTCCATGATAAAAACTAAGAACCATTAACAATTACATTATGCAAACATCTTATTTTATCCAAATCCAAATCTTTTATCCTAATGCAAATCTTTCTATTTTGTACTTGCATAATATGGTAAAGTATTGCTGGTTTGGGGGTTTTATGGTTTTGAGGGTTTTATTCTCTCTATGAATCATTATTATTTTTATAAACATGAAGAGTACTGCCACAGTATTTTACTGTTCTTACCAGAGATTAGCAGGCTGCAAGCTACTGTAGAGATGCAAACCAAAAAAAGAAAATTCTTACAAAAAGAGGGTAAAATAAGGAGACTTTCTGGAACACTTTTGGAAGGATAATGAAGATGACAGGCAAATGTCTGCTAAAGGTTCTTGGTATGTAGCTTCTCCAGAATCATCCATGAAAATCCTCTCCTCATGCACAACACCTGTCAGGATATCGGAACAAATATGTACAGAAATAGAAATGACAAGAAATCTTTCATGAAACCAGATTCAGCTTGGGGATGGTGGGAGGAAGAAAAGGAAAGAAATACATCCCCCAAGCCATCCAACCTTCAACACACACAATCCAATGAGGTACTTTCTATTCCCTCCTTATTCCCTCCAAGCTTCTACTTTACCCACCTCACTCCACCTGATGGAGTTCTTCTACTCTCAGAGATTATATTTCCATTGCCACAAAAAAGGCAAACCTGATTTAGCTTGGACATGCAGTAAGAAAAGCAGCTGTATAGACATCATCTTAACATAGCTAAGGTCAACTGCAATTGAGAAAACAAACCAATAACTTCACCTCTGTCAAGGTAAGGATCACCTGATTCTAGCTGGGATTTCAACACAAAACAGACATCTGGAATGCTTATCCCACTATGTAAATACACTGTTGTGGAGCAATGTATATATATTGTCATTGGACACACAGAGAGTTCATAGAAGCCTTTCAAGAGAGAAATTATATCCAAGACAGGCAGAAAACATTCCTGGCAGATGGAGGAATTTTGGATAGTGATTAGCTTGGGGTACACTCACACATCACATCAAAAGGAGAAGAAACTACATGGGAGAGGAGAGGACCACTGGGATTCTGGAGTGGAAATGCTGGAGAGCAACATGTGGCTGTGTGGGGGAGAAGAGATGGGGGAAAAAGGGATTAAGTGAATAGAATTTCCTGTATTGCCCCAGCCAGCCACAAGTGGGATCAAGCAGAAGTAAATTACCATGTATTGATGAAGTAACATGCATATTACTTAATCAAGGCTTAATGAGATGAAAAAACATTAGAGGAGCTCATCAGCTGGATGCCACTTCTTTCCACTACTGCACGCAGTGTTTTAGGACTGATATCTCATTAGAAATAACACTGCCCACTTCCCAGTCCATTATCACACAGAGTCTAAATCACACAAAGAACAAAAATATTCAGAGCTGAAATATCATGTTCTGTTGTTTCTCTTTCAGAATATATTTTTTAAGGCATCCCACAAGCATCTCGGTTTGAATTCCCACTAATTAATGTTCTATCCCCATCCCAGGTTGCCTCTCAATGCCAAGTCTATCTAGTCTAACACCAACAGAGTTGAGTCAGAGACAGCCTGTTGAATCCATGACATCCAGAAATAGGAATATTTAAGAGTGTGGACACCAAATCAAGTGGCCAATGCAAAAACATCATCCAGGTACGCAAGGCTTTTCTCACATAGAATAAGTAAGTCAGGCCTTTCACATGTAGAACACGACCCTGTGGTTATTGTGCAAATGTTTTCATGCAGATTCAGTACTCCCCAAGAACTTCTCTCTTGCACCAGTTACACTCAGCTGCTTTTTCCCTCTCTACTTATTTTATTTTAAAATAAATATTCCGATGTTTTGTACAAAAAGTCTTACTTGCCAGTTACAATGTGATTTTCACACGTGACACAAGCATTGCCTCAATGAGCTCCTTGGTATTGTTATCTTGTTATTGCAAGCATGATTTCACCATGCAGTCTTCTAGCTGTCATTAAATTTAAAGAGAGAAACAAGCCCCACTTTAACTGTCTGTCCCTTGAAAGGAGAAACTTGAGAAGATAATGAATGGAGAAACCTTTAAAGCTTTGAAAAGGCATGTACCACCATAAATCTTTTACTGCCTCTCCTCTTCTGTATGTGCCTTATTTCTTCATTTGCAAAGGTCACCTCTCCTAGAAGCTGAGACATCAAAACAAAGGTAATGACTGGAACAGGAGAGGTTGTAAATCCCACTTCAATTTTGGTTCTTCCCCATACTACAGAGTTGAAGTTTTAAAGCAACTGCTTTTCTGCAACCACTGAAGCCCACCCTCCTGAATATGCCTCTGGATTCCTGGAATTTGGGCTGTGAACTAAGCCATCTCATGGGAACTTCTCCATTTCTCTCTCTCTCTCTCCACATTTACTGTTAAATAAAATCCATACTATTGTGTTTGGCCTAAGGTCTTGTTCACACCTTCATTCGGGCAGAGGCATCTCTAATAATCAGATTTTAACATATGCTACTGCTACACTCTTTACATTTATAACTTGAGAGTCCTCGTGCTCTCTCATGCTATTTAATATATAAGTAATATAGAAAATCCATGTATAATATATAAACAGTATATTAAATCAGTGTATAATTGTTCTAAGTTAATTACCATATTTGTTACTGTTATTGTTCTTGCTGACACAAAAGCATTCCTTTTCTTCTCCATGGTAATTCAGAGCTCTTCCCCAACACAAGCTGGGAAAGCAAAAGTAAAAAAAAAAACTTTGTTTATACATCCACCGTCTTTCATGCATGCGAATAACCAGCAGATGAGTATTTATACTGAGGATTAGAGCTTTGAATAGACAAACAGTAGATAAATGGGTGCCCTCAGTATCTAGGTTACATCCTTTAGGAATTTAGCCTAATATTCTCATTTCATAGGGGGAAAAAAAAAGGATTTGAGGAAACAATGAGAAGATGAAAAATGAGCTTACTTTGAAATATGACAATAAAGATAAACAAATGCTTGCCAGAAGCACATTAGTTACATTCTTGGAAAGGTTAAAAGTTCATGAAATGTAATATAAGGTACAAGATTAAAAGAGATTTAACAAGAGAAAACCAGGAATAGCACTGTTGTAAGTCAGAGGATGGCACAAATTTACAAGTCAAAAAAAAAAATCACTCTCATATTTCTGAAAAAACCCTTTCCAAAGTTCCTATTAACTATGTTGATGCTGAAAACCTGCTTGAAACCTGCTGCAGCCAGGTTTAAAATAACTTGGCCTTCATTTCACAGAACTGATTCACCTTCACTTGCAATCCTTCTCCCAGCTGGGTCACTGGAGAAGTCCCAGAGGCTTCCCCCTGCCATTAAACCAGAACTGGCCATATTTTTAAGGAGTGAACAGCCCCACAACTGACACTATGGAGAACACCAAAAACTCAGGGATTTAGGGGTTTGGCTTGTTGGTTGGGTTCTGTGGCTTTGGTTTGGGGATTTTCTTGGTGTTCTTAGTTTTGTTTGTACTTCTTTCTCTGTGGTAAGTCTGGCAATTTTTGCCACTACAGACAGAACATCATGTTATATTATCATATATCAGCAACTTCAAAACTGGAAGGCAGCAAAAAAACAGCTGACAAGAACGTGTAAAAGCAAAGCTCAAGGCCAAGAGCAGAATTTCAACCTGTGTCCTTGTGTGCCCTGTGTGCCTTGAAGTCTTCGATCACTAAAGCTGTCTTGCTGAAGGGCCTTCAAAACACCCTGTATATTCTGCTACACAAAAGAAAAGCTTTCAGTGCTACTCTAAGTTTGAGCAAGAGAAATATCATATATACACACACCTTATACTGGCAATCAAACGGAGGTGAGAAATGGCTGCAGCACGGGTGTGCTGGAGAGCAAACGCACCTGAACAAGTGAAAGAGAAACCAGGGTAGCAGTGAATCAAGTGGACGAAAAGGAATCTGCCTATCTCCTTGTTATTCTGCAGGGCAGCTCAGTCCAGCTCTATCAGCCATCTTATTCCCTGTTCACCACAGGGAACTGGAAGCAAAATATTCCCGTATTTTTAACTTTTTTTAAGAGAGTTCACATGAATTGGTACTTTCAAAATAGTCCCAAAATGATCAGGCCTGCAAACAAAGAAATTCACTACATGGAAAGCAACAAAAGGAGTGTCATATTGGTTAGCTGGGCTGCTCAGCACACCAAAAAAAATTGTATAAGATTTTAATTAAGAAAACTCTTTTATTTGCAATTTTATTGTGATTTGCCTGCTTTAAATTTTTGAGTAGCCCAATCAGAATGATTAACAAAGACCTTGAGAGTCCTGGACCTACCAGTTTCAGGAGCAAAATTCTCATTTTTGTTTCACCAGATCTTATTTTTCGCTTCCTTCTGAGAGGGAAGACCTCAAAGAAGATCATGTATTTTGCAAACCTCAGTGTTTGACAGAGTATAAGAACAAATACTCTCACAGATTTCAAATGGTTTATGAATATCTGCATTAAATGAAATAAATAATTGAGTTTCCATCAGTCCCAGTACAAACCACTTCATGACCCCTGGTGAAGATGCACAAACAGCACGTACCTAGAAACAGTTAAATACATGAAACCTGGGCTAGGGTGAACTGGCTTTCCCTCTGACTTTCCCTGCTGCACTAATGAATGTGAGAAGTATTTTATTGGCATCTGGCGTTCTCCTGACATGCTGTGTGTGTGCCTCAGCTGATGCATGGGGCTGAGGTCATGTCTAGAGCAGTGCCACAGAGTGGAGATGCCGTCTCGCACTCCCTGACTCCAGTGTCTGTGCTGGCTCCCATCGCCACAGCCTGACAGCTTGACATTTCCCAACAGCTCGATGGATGAAAAGCACAATTCCTGCTCTTCACCCTGCAGGAATGACAGAGATAAAGCTGGCAAGTTGAGTGGATGCAGATCAGAGTTTGAACGGTTTTTTCTGTAGCTCAAATGTTCTTTATTTTCTAGTAAGTTCTATCACTGCCCAGGAATGGTGAAACATTTCTTCCTCTAGTTAATAGTTCTCTTCTATTCCTTCTTCCCAGCTTCTAGCATGTCAGGGATCTCAGTGGCTTTGTTGGAAAGGAAGACCTATCCTTTTTTGCAGGTTTATCTCCGTTGCTGCCTAGAGCACCCAGACACCAATTAGTTGCAGACTCAGTCACAGAGAGCTGTGACTGCCCATATCCCCACTGGCACTGGCAGGGGGACCAAACCCAGTGGAATTTTTGTGGGTTACAGCCAAAGGTTCAACAGAACTGGTTCAGTCCAGGCAATAATTTTTTATGCTACTGGTATTTGCAGATGTGATCATTTGAATCTACATAATCTGTGACCTCATTCTCTAATCCAAACAGCAAGGAAAATGCTGAAAGAAGGATATCATCATTATTTGTTAGGCTGTTTTACATCATTTTTCAGCACCTCTTGAATCCTTTTGTTTGGTTCTTTGAAAATGTTTGAGTGACCTTGTTTTTCTGACCAAGGGCTTTGGATAAATTTTAAAGATGCAAGAAAGTGTTCCTGGCAACCAAGCTTCAGCTTCACCCACACAATTATTTGAGCCAGAGTGCTTACATGTTTGTCTAATCAAGGAGCAGGAAAAGCATTGTAAAATGCTTCTGATCAATAGTCTGTAGGCACAGAGCTCATAGGCAGAGAGCTCAAACA
Organism: Turdus rufiventris; assembly: GCA_013186435.1. Taxonomy (NCBI): domain Eukaryota; kingdom Metazoa; phylum Chordata; class Aves; order Passeriformes; family Turdidae; genus Turdus; species Turdus rufiventris. The sequence goes on along the minus strand of PYHW01010406.1, from coordinate 583,684 downwards.
CTGAAGATTCACGTACAATCAAGACAGCAAACATTTAAAAGCATTTGCTGAAAAAAACCCAAAAACCTGAGTAAACCAAAGCCTGCTGACAAATTTATGGCTAATGGTATAACAAAAATTCTTCAAAGTGCTGTTCTTTGCAAAGTATTAATTCCTTTCCAACTATGAATTTAAGTTGCTTAAATATTGCTGTAAATAACAGAAATGTTCTGAATTTAATATTTCTTTTTACATCATGAAAGAAAATCCTAGTTAGAAAACAATAATGAATATATGGGTCTTAAAAGATGGGACATTTAGGAGAACTTTAGCATTTGACATCACTCTTTTAAACCAACCGAAAGTGGCAGGAATCAATAGAACTGTGCTATTTATGCAGTGGGCATGAGAAGGAATAATACGCACTTGTGTTTGTATATTTTTCTATTCAAGCAAGATGTCCTCTCAGAATTTTAATCCGGGAGGCTTGCTTTGCAAACAATATGTTAAGCACAATTTCTTTTTACTCTGTTTCCCAAAAGAAAAAAGAAAGTCAGGAGCCACATGTGGATAATGTAACACTACATTTCACTTGCAACACTTAAATTGTGGGTATGAAGACTATCAAAGAAACAGTCAGCTTGCAAGTAAACAAATTATTCATTTCGTTGCCTGTGTTTCAAAGGAAAGAACCCACATTTACACTTCAGCACTCCAATCCCTCAGGACATAAATATGATTGAGCAATACCTGCATATTGTTCATCTCTGTACATGCCACAGTGCTTCCCTGGCTTGCTGAGCCATCCTGTGGTGCACTGTTCACACTCTGCACTGCTGTGACTCTATCCAGGTGACAATCTCAAAACAGTTTTAAAACACGAATGAATTAATTCTCACCCACTGAAGCAAGGAGAGATTCAGTGACTTCCTCAGGGAAACAAAACCCAGCCTTGATTCAAGCTTCAGGCTGCAGTCTGGCACTTCAGTAGTCTCTTAGTCATAGTAAAGTCCAAAAGTTCACTCTAAGTTATCAACAACATTCTGCTTTACAGCACATCTCACTCAGGTGATGCAAATAAATGAAGGAGTTGTAGCTGCAGAAATGAACCTGTTCATAAATTATACAACTGGGCCAGAAGTCAGATCTGTCTCTCCCTTCTAGATATCACACCGAATTTTTCTGATGTCTGCAATTAGGTGTGACAGCAGAAGGACCTGTCATCCCAAGCTAAATAACACAGCTAAAAATGAACAGCAAGCATCACACTATTGTCACATCATTGCCCAGCTAATACCCAAAGGCTGGAACTGAATTGCAGAAAAAAACAGCTTTGCTGTAGGAACAGCAAATGCCCTGATAAGATGTGCTGTACAAATGTAAGCCATCATTTCTTCTTCCAAGCTAAATGAAATGGACAGCTAGAAGACCAAAGGGTTAAAACCACTAACACAGATCAAAACTCAAAAGGCATGCTACCTTTCCAAGAAATCATAGGCTTTCATCCCCTTCTCTCCAAAGAACTTTTTAAAAGCATTTAAAGAAAAGAGATAGAAAGAAAAGAAGGCAGAACTTTTATTTCTCCACATAATTTTCAAAGTCCCACTTTGAGATGCTCCTGTAGGCAGAAGAAAAGAGCATCACTATGCAATGAAATACAGTATTGGCTTTCCAGACAATAACTAATGGGGCTATTGCAGGACTGGAGGAACTATCAGTTCTCAGAGAGCTTTCATTTATCCATTTGCTTTCAGCCATTTGTGGCAAAGGCATGCTATTCAAACGGTAAAATATGGAAAATACAGTGAAGGACATGCAGCTAAAGGGTAAGAGTTACAGAAGGAGGCAATATTAACTTAACTGTTCTCACGTATTCACTGCTTCAGTACACAGCTCATTCTTCACAGCTGCACTGCAGCAAAAAATACAGTCATTCACTTCTTATCTCTGAGCTCTGTATTCACCCTATTTTTATTTTTCTTTAAAGAAAATATTAATTTCTTATGAAGGAATGCCAATTTCTCTAAACTTGCAGGGATTATAGGAAGCATATCTTCTTTAACTGGATGATAGACTAGAATATCAAAGTTTCTGGTTCACCTCTTAGCTGAAGTTGTTTTCAGCATTATGCTTAAAACCTTTAAGCTTCAAAGGTTGATAAAGCATTAATACATTGCTAAAGCAGGAGCTCTGGTGCATTATTCACTAGAGTAATAATGCCACAGTAGAGATCATTCTGGAGATTTTAACAGAAACTGAGCACATCCACCTCATTACCTATGGAAACCATCTCTTCCCACTAAGTTGCTTTTATCTATCTCCATATATACAACAAGTTTATGTGACAATGTGGGATGTGCTCCTAGGTCAAAAAAATTACAACTATTCATTATGATAGATACCAGCTGAGGATATGAACTCTATATTCGTTGAAGTGACTCAAGTCTCTCCAAATGAAGTAACACAGGGTCTGAGAGGATACTTTGCTTAACAGCAGGAAGACAGAACAGTTACAAAACATCAGATTATCCAACTGTTTCTGATCTCATGAAAATACTTTTTGCTCACTGTTTCCTTCTTAAATGGCAAAGCATGTCTTGTTAAGATGTGCAGCTCTTTCATTACATCTCCAGTCACTTCCAGTTCCCCCCAGGGGAATGCAAAAGGTGATACCCAACACTGCAGCGTGCAGCAGCATGTATTGAGCCCGGTAAGCATGGAATGAGATGGTCTAAGGAGCATGACCCAAAGCAGGACAGGCTGAGGAAGCACAGACCCATCCCACTGCCCCAGCTACGTCATCGCTATCGTTCTTTTAATATGCTGTATACTGCACAACTTTATAATGAGATTCTGATTTCATTGTATTAGTGTTTGAAACATCTTCACTGTGACCAAAGCAGTTAATTCGTATTTACCAAGCTCAATCTCCATCATTACTTGTGGCATGGTCATTCCAATTCCCTGTCATGACTGATCCCCATGCCACCAAAGAGCAAGAACACCAAAAAATATTAGCTAGAACAGTTCAGAAATGTGCTTCGAGCTGTAGAGCAAGATTTTGCACTTCTTTTTCTAAATATAGATGATCAGGTTTTTGCTGCTTTTTATGCCGGGGTTATTCTGAACCCTGCTTATGGCACCTTAGCACTGTGTTCCCCCAACTACATGGAAGATTTGGTGCTAAAGATACGAATATTTATGTAAGACAAAAGGTGACAAAGGGACAAATAGAAGCACAACACTCACTCTTGAAGTGCCAGCTTGTGCCAAGCAGATTGTGCCAGATGCAGAAATCAATTATTCTACAATGTTGCCAACTGCCTCCAGAATTTGTTCAGGATATTCAGTGGCAGTGGGTGGAGGCCAAGGGAAAAGAAAAGCAGCTCATGTACTAACTGGGCTATTTGGTGTTTTTCAGGATGGCAATCGCCTCTCACGCTAACAAGCAGAACAAATGCTAATGGGCCTCAGTTCATTGCAGCCAGGAGAAAAGGTCAGGCTGAACAGAGACCTACAGAACTGCCTGCAAACCGAGCATCTATTTAATCAGCACAATGAGGCCAAGCACATTATCCACAGACAATCATATTGTTTCTCAAATACACTCTGACATGTTAAAACAATAGCCCAACACAATGAGAGGCTCTTTGTGCTACTGTGGGACACTTTGAAGCTGTGACTGTCAATTTTGTGGATTTGTGCCAAATGTTCAATGCAATAAAAGATGTGAGTGATACCCCCTTCAATCCCATTAAATGAACCTCTATGACAAAGTATTTCAACAAAGTTATGCTGAAATATTTGGTCAACAATGTCACACAATTGTGCAGAAGGTCTCATGTAAATGACATGATTGAAAAAGGCTCCAGGCAAAGCAGAAGAAAAGGGTTGTTCCAGCAGGTCTTCACTAGTATTTCACAAGGGAAAAAATAGAATGCATCAGCTCAAAGAACAACTAATAGAAATGTTTAACATGTTCTCCATATTTTTATATAATTTTCCTTTTCTGAGCTTAGGGGCAGCAAATACCTACAAACACATTTATACTTACACATAAGTATGGAGGTCATTTCATTAGTAGCAGAGACCAGCATTCACAAATATTTCTACAATGAGATGTGAAAAATATATCTAGTCCAATAAATTGAGCTAATAAATACAATAAGAGCATGTCAATATAATTCTTAATAACCGCGGACTCATTTTTCCTGAAAAGTATAAATATGCCAACGTACTCTAATCCAAAAGGCAGACATTCATTCTTAACCTATTATAATCACAGTCACATGGGAGGATCCAAAAGGAAATGTTGCTCAATGTATGCTACTGCCATAGAAGTGTTAAAAGAGGGCAGAATCTGCCACTGACTCAGCCAAGGAAATTATACTGGGAAAATCAGAGAGCATTCCATATTTCGAGTTATGGTTTCCTCCACTCCCCTCTGTTTTTTCTTTACAGCCTGCTATATTCATTATTTAAGACCTTAAAGTGTTCTTTCTCCTTGCCTCTGAACACTGCCCCAGTTTGTGCTCAGCTTCCACTTAGAATTTAGTTGAAGACAACAGATCAGCTGGAGACAGTCAGGAGAGGTGCAGGTCCTGCTGGAAACACCGGGCCCTGCAGATGACCTGTCACAGCTTCAACATCATGTTTCCATGCAAACTGAAAGCACATGGAGAGGTACTGAAGGAACTGTCCTTGGGAAGCAAAACCATCAGGAATTTTACTTTGTCTGCCTTCTGGAAGGATCATTGCAAGGACAATGAAAATTTACAAGCAAAATATGCTGTGAGGCATTTAGGAGCATGGCTTAGTGGTCAGTACGGGGTTGATGGTCGAATTTGATGATCCTAGTAGTCTTTTCCAACCTAAGTGATTCTAGGATGCAAAAAGCAAAAATTAAGTTTTCACCTTCCAGACAGTCCCACTTTCTAGAGCTCTAGATGTAGGCGTTCCAGGCACGTCTGATTCCACACAAGTCTGTTCCCAGTGTTTGTCATATCCAGGTCAGAAATTAGCCTGTTCCACATTTAAACTGCTGACATTGACCTCTGTTCTTTGGGTCTCTCAACCCTGGATTTCAAACCCCAGCTGCCCAGATGACAGCAGGACAGCAGGGTACCCTGCACCTTAGATTGGCCTCAAGCCAATCCCCCTCTACTCTCTTCATTCTGTGGTTACCACAAGCCACTCTTCTTCCTTTCCAGATGCGTTTGGCTCTGACCACATTAAAGGATTACTCAGGCCACAGAAGCAGAGCTGAAATAGCAGGCTGCAATGTGATGATAGGTACACTACATGGGCAAGTGAGGCACCTACCTCACATTTTCAAAACTGATCCTCTCCAGCATGCAGCACTGTTGCATCACAGCACAGAATGGATCACATCCCCCTTGGTTCACCAGATGTGATTTGCTGAACAGTCTGGTGCCTGGACCAGCTTTTTGAAGTCTCACAGCTCCTCTGGCCCCATGAGTCTCCCTGCTCCAGGGCTGGCTCTTAGCCTTGTCTAAAGATCTTTATTCTCTTATTTTTTACATCAGCAAATGAGGAGCCTTGACTCAAAGCCTGCCTAGTGAGTTTCACCCTGGTCTGAGTTTGAGGTGTATTTACATGACCAAGCAACACCAGACCAAGCAAGCCAAAATGCATTCTGAGATAGAATTTAAAGTCTTGCAATGTGTCTTTCTGTGAATTTGGAGTTAGACTTTTGTCTTGGTTTAAGACAATTTATGGGGCAGACACTCCAAAACAAGTTACCTCCCCTTGTATTTTTAACTCCTTCCCTTTCAGCTATAAGGAGAGATGAATGTGAGAAGTCATAGCGAAAAAAAAAACAGTTTACTAAAACACAAAATAGCAATAAACAAGATACAGTAATAAGCACATGACAGAAAGATGCTGAATGCCATGGACTCCCCAGGAACAAAGGAAACCACATGGCAGAGAAAGCCCCTCTCAGCTCAACCTTCCCCCTGGAAAAGAAAAACAGGAAGATGAGAGTGTACAGAGAATTTCTGGCAGCAAATGCAAGGAACTGACTGCATCCAGAGCAGTTCCAAAACTGCGGGGCCAATTTCTGTGAGAAAAGTTAGATTGGCTGGTGGCTCTGTCACCTCTGGTGGTAGTTCATAAAATATGAATGGTGGTAAATTGTCCCTAAAACTTGTACCTCCTTCTCTTGTCTCTTTAGGCCTCTGTTTAATTACACCATTCTCTGTTCATATCATATTGGACATCAATGCCTTTACAGTTTAATGCAGCACCACGAACGAACACAGAGCATTTCGTAGAGCTGCAACTACAGTAATGCTTCATTTGGCATTCCTATCAGATGGAAATAAAGAACTAGCAGGCAGAAATGTGCTAGGATGCAAACAGGCATAGGGAAAATATTTGGTGTTTACAAGTTCCACACTGCTTCAGGTGTTCCACATTTCTGTACACGTCAGAGCTTTGATAGCAGTTTAGGTCATAACTGAATTAATTCCACAAAAAAAAAAAAACCAAAAAAACCAAAAAACCTTCTGATTTTTATGATTGCTTACATTCAGGACAACCCCTTTTACTCATCCAGGCTGAGAAGATGAATGGGTTGAAAGGAGACCCCACCAAGATGGGGACTGGTGGATGAAAAGCTAGACAAGATCCATCAGTGTGCATCCACAGCCCAGGAAAACAACAGTATCCTGAGCTGCACAAAAGGAGGCATGGCCAGCAGAATGAGGGAGGTGGTTCTACCTCTCTGTTTTGGTCTGGTGAAACTCTGCTGTGTTCAGTTCTGGGGTCCTCAGCACAGGAAAGACAGGGATCTGCTCAAGCAGGTCCAGAGGAGGAACACAGTAATTATCAGGGGGATGGAACTGCCCCTAGGAAAAAAGGCTGAGAGAGTTGGGGTTGTTCACCCTGGAGATGAGAAGGCTTTATGGACACCTTATTGAGACCTTTCAGTAGTTAAAGAGGCCTTACAAGATGGTGACAGATATTTTAATAAGGTCTACAGCAAAAGGATAAGGGTCTTTTAAACTAAGAGAGGCTAGATTCAGAATAGATATGAAGAAAAAATATTTCATGAACAATGTAGTCAAACAGGTTGTCCAGAGAGGCTGTAGATGCCCCATATTTCCATTTGAGGTGAGGTTGGGTGGGTCTCTGAGCAACCTGAAGTAGTTGAAGGTACTCCTGCTCATTGCAGGGGGTTTGGACTAGATGGCCTTTAATGATCCTACTCAAACCAAACTATTCCGTAATCTCTGGTTTTCATTTCCCCTTCTGCATTGAATCCACAAGTCCATTAATGCTCTCACTTTCATCTTTCCAGGGCTGCTAAAATCTCTCCTTTCCCTCTGCTAACAAGCTCAGGAATACCCTGGAACATTCCTTGCCTTCAATCCCAGAGTATCCCATTATCCACAACTCTCATTTACCCCTCTGCTATGTTTCCAAAACACTACTCCAGAATCAGCTTCCCAAAGCATCAACCCTCACGCGTACTCTTCCCTAACAAAAATTAATCTCAAAAAAGGAGATATAAATCCTATTAATGTGGCTTTGTTCTTTCACTGTCTAAGAATAATCTTCATTATGCCATGAGCAACTTGTTAGACAACTATGTGACAGGATCATTGAACGATTACATTTAAAAATTAGCTGAAAGTGTTATGAAGCTGAATAAAATGTCATTTTGACACAATTTCAGAATTATACAAGATTTGTTTTGGCAGTGCTTAATATAATCACTGTGCAACTATGTACTGGATGAATGCAAGTTCTAATACAGAAGTACTTTTTAAAAAACATATTATACATGTTCATGAGGTCATACAGTATGATACACAAGAACAACGCTGACACCATTGTATAATCTTTGAAGCACTGTAGGACAGTCTAGCTCTAAAAGAGTCACGTACAGACCTTTCAAACAAACTAGCATTGAGTTTTTGAGACATTCATATTGCAATTACTGTGTCAGCCAGGACCCACCCCACTTCTTTGTCTTAAGTGCTCAATGAAAAAACACAGAGAAAATAAAAGCAAACAACTGCATTAAAATAACAGTTTAAAAACCCTTTCCAGATATAAAACCCCCTGAAAATCTATGGGACTACTGGAAACATTTGACATTTGTCCTGCTACACCTAAGTAACAAATACTAAACATGAAGATAAATGTCACAAGCAGGTTAGTTTCTGAGAAGAAAATATTTTGGAAGCTTTTTTAATAGAATTCTTATTTAACTATGAATTATAGCCAGTTTGTATGGCTCATGGTCTTCTCTTAGCACTTTTTCAATACATCTAAGAACAGAGATCCCACAGCCTCTCCAAACATGTCATTCCACCCTCACATGTCAGGGGATCTTTGACACTTTCCTGATTAAAGAAATAGGGGGGAAAAAAAAGCAAAGCAAAACAAACAAAACAAACAAACAATCAATCAAACAAACAGAAAAAAAAACTCACCGAGAATGAATTTCCAGATTAAGTATTTGCAAATGGTAGTAAGATCTGCCATTTGTCTGGGCAAGCTAGCACCTACAGTTGGCCTTCAGTGCAACACCAACAAAGTAAAATATGCAGAAAAACATGCTCCCAAACTCATCTCTGAGAAATACTCATATGAAATCCTTCCAGAAGTACTGGCCATTAATAAGAGCAGCAATAGATTTCCAATATACATACTTTATCATAAATATTATGTTCATGAGGTCAACAGCTTCCTGTGTCTGAAAGTTCTACAGTTAAATGTAAAGTTGTACTGAAAAATATTTTATCAGTTCCACATTTCTCTTTTCAATATGATCATGTTTATTTCAACCTGCTAATTTTAATTTGATTCTTCAACTGAAGTTAAACATACAAAGAATAGACGTAATAAAAGAATTAGGTATAAAACTATTTCAAGGCAGCCCCTCTAATTTTCTGCATTGTCTTTTCCTTGGATATGGATCTTAATGATCTTAATTCCCTTAGCCTCAGGCATTCCTTTTCCTAGTGAAATGCAAGAAGGAGCCACCAGTTACTACAACATGGCCACTTTGCTGCATTTTTTGCATTGTTCATAAAGTAATCCATTAGGGATATGTCCTTTTACTCCTGCAGGTGCTCTTTACTGTTTTATATTAATTTACAGGGAGGAATTCTTTCCCTTCCTTCCTGCAGTTTAATAAGGATTAGCCAGTGCAGTCACTGCAGAAATAAGCCAAACAAAAAATTTTCAAAAAGTGTACTTTTGTTTAGTACCAAACTGTTTTGACAACATGCATGCTCAGCTCTGGAGCTGATGAGTCTTCTCACAGCTGCTGAATGCATAAACTTTGATTTTCTCTCCCTAGAGGTTATTATAGATTTCCATGGGTTTGTGCACTGAGGAAATCAAGACTGTATTTTCCATCGATTCCAGCCCTGCAGAAGTCAATAATCCAAAAAATGGGCATTTAAAAAGATCCTGTGTGGGCTTTGTTGTAGCTGTTCACCTATTTTTATTCATTAATTATAAAATACTGTGCAATTCAGAGGGATAAAAAGTCAGTTTAAAGCTACTGTTGGAAGGGAAACTAAGCCTTCTGCAGTCCAAGAGCTGGAAAATATTGATGTCCCTCAGGACAGCTCCTGATGTCCATCTGAGAGCCTCTGCACTGCAGGAAAACCTACCTCAGTCACTGTAGTCTCCATAACCTCCCAGAGTTCTAGCAGGTCCTGCCTCTTGAAATAACATCCTGACTTCCTATATTTCTCTTTAATCCAAAAGAGGTTTCTCTAAGAAGAACTCAGCATTTCAATCAGATTAGAGTGCAGGATGTGAGGCTTTCAGTGAGAGAACAAAACGGACAATGGATGCTTCTTAAGAAACATTCATTTCTGTGCTCTGAAAGGATCATAGCATAATAGACAGTCCAGAAAATCCATAAACATTGATTTTTTTGGTTGTTTTTTACTGTAT
>PYHW01010406.1:467829-547655 GCA_013186435.1 Turdus rufiventris | reverse complement strand
GAGCCTTGGTTTGTTGCCTCTTTACCACTACAGAAAGGTGAGGAGGGACCTGGCTCAGACATTTGTGCTGATCTCAGGTGTGTGGCCAATACTGGGGCCACCAGAAGTCAGTAGGATTATACGAGGAAGTTTCAGGCTGCCTCTGGACCAAAGGTGTTCAATTCAAGAGCAAACCAAAAAAAGTCTTTTTACACTCTCAGAGCTGCTCTAAGTCCTTTACTCCAGATGGGGTCCATCGGCCACTGCCATCTCATACTTATTATGTTCTTATTTCCACATGAATTGTTAGATGCAATAGCAGCAATGTCAGTGGCACTGAACACTGGGACTGGCTAATGGTTTCCCACTTTGCCTGGATGCTTATTTTCTATAATTTCCCACCAATAAATTAGCATTTATCTTGCTGTTAGGGACTATTATCGAGTTGAAATCCATATTCTACTGAAATTAATCACCTAATTAAGACCACAGTGCAATTCTTACTGTGTAGAAAAGTATTTTCCCAGTCATTTTCACTACACTGAGCACTGCTATAGCTACAGTAGCAATGCAGTGTAATAATATACTCTAGAATAATAATTTGCACTTGTACAAGGTAAAGGTGGTTAGTATGTTTTGAAGAACACCACAGGATACACCATCTCACTTGAACTCGTTTCATTCAAATTCTGCTCTTATGGTTTGACACGCAAATGTGTTCTCAAATAATATTCCCACTAATTGCATCAGCTCTTTTCTGACTAAAATTTCAAAGAATCTTTGAAGAAAATGTTCGGACCAAGAACTCTAAAACCATTTAAACAAAGTAATTACTGTTTTCGCTACCCTTGAAATTGCACTTTTCAACAAATGGGTTGCAGGCTTTCAAAATTAGCAGTTTTACTTACCTGTTATTTAACTTCCAGTAGCAGCTGATTTTCTGACTGGGACACCAACATGGCAGATTCCCATTGATCTTGAACAAAACACAAATGGTCTTATGGAGACCATGGAATTTTTTTTTCCTTACAGATTGACCCGAATCTACAGCTGCTAAGCACAGGTATTACTTTAACTTTGCATTTCATAACAGCTACAGAAATCACTGAGGTGATATGGGATTTCTAATGGGGTAAATATTGATCTTTATGACAAAAGGAAGAGAAGAGATGGAGAACAATACACTTGCAGTAGTAAAATACACTATTTACACAGTAAATATCAGAGACATGCTTTGAAACTTGGAAAAAAATGCAATTAAAAACCTCTGTTGGATCAGCTTTCCGCACAGCCCCACCCTCATTCATAAACAAGTGCAATTCCTTCTTTCACAGGGATTCCCAAGAGTTCTCTTTTTAGCATCTTTAGTCAATAGTGAGTAAAAAATATCCACACATGGTAATTCCATAGGACTACAGACATTATCAATAGATAAAATATATGCAATGCATTTTTTAATATGTTTTCTAAAGCCTCAGGTTCATCCTTTTAGCTGCAAACAGTGAGAAAGTTCAGATCTAAAATATAGCCTGTTTCTCTATTAATTAAAAACCTTTCAGATATTCAAAAGAAGCAGATAGTAGCTTTTAACCATATGTACTACTATTATAGGTTGAGTCTTGGGTGATGGAAGAGGAGTACAATGTAGAACCTTAAAGAGCTGATGCTTCAACTCCTTTTAAATTAAATCTCTTTATGAAGTGTCTTTGTGTGATTAAAATCTACCACTACTAAGGAATTCATTTTCATATCTATGTTTAAACAAGACTTATCAAGTACCAAGGTGATCACAAAATTCAGCAAGAGCTTTTATTGATTTGATGGTAATAAACAGAGCTTTTATTTACCTGATCTGTTAAAATAAATTGATTTGTTTATATAAACTATCAAAGAAAAAAGCAGTAGCGGAAAACAGCAGTAGCATTGTTCAACTACAAGGCTATTATGGCTACTACTACAATAAAGCCGGTGAAAACCTTATCAACAAACTTGAAAAAAGAAAATTTACAACATTACTACTTAAAATTTTTCAGAACATTTCATGTGTTTTCAGCAATAAATGGGTCTTGAGAGAACACACAAGAAGTTGAAGGTACTCCTAGGCTGTGTTTAAAAACACCAACAAATTCTGCCTGTTTGGGTTACTATCATAACAAAAAGTCTTGACTGCTGGGGGAATAAAGAATGGCCTTGCCTCATGTATGGCTGAGGTGCTGAAAATGTAGAGCTATTTCACAAGCATAACAGGGCACTGAATTTCCAGTCTGTCTTGCATATTCTGCCATGTGAAATCTTCAGTGTATTCCTGCTGCACCAGAGTTCTACTAACGCCAGCCATGGGTTTATGCACAAAATCACAAACGGGACAGGACTGCTGTGGAACATGTCTCAAGTTGCTTTATTTTCCAATCCCTTACAGGACTGGGACAATGCGAAGATGCCAGCAGCTCACATCCTCAGCAGCAGCCACAGAACGTGATGTTACAATGCACTCTGAAAGTTCTTTGACCAATCACAAAAAGCAAAAGCATATGGACAGTAGTTCTAGCCAACCACTATAAGTACAGACACCTTTGGTTAAAACAATGCTTGCATATTTTGAATACAATACTTGTTTATAAGCCTTAAAATACAATGCACAGAGCTCCATTATTAAGCTTAGAACTTCCTAATATCTTGCTAGATATACTTTTCTGCAACTTAGGGAGTTACTCTAGCCAAGCTTTAATACACAATTTTCTATTTGTCTTTGCTTTCTACATCTCGTATAACTTTTCTGCTGACATGCCCTATGCCTTCTGCTTAGCTCTAATTGCAGTTCTGCTGTTTCTAAGGCCTGCTTTTTACAGCTTTCCCAAAACCCTCTGATTATAAGGATTCCCACGTTCTACCTCATGCTGATAATGTCATCCAGTCTAGTTCCATGGTCAGATTACTGAGGTCAAGGCACCAAATTTGAAATCATCAGCTCACTCTGGGATAAGCCAAGGCCACCCTGAAGGAAGAGAGAATCAGAGGACAAAGTGACATGGAGACAAGGTCCTTCCTTGAGGTACATTGGCACATGAGTAATGCAGAATGCAAAAAAATGCAGACAGCTGAGTAGTAAAAATTATTTTTCCAGTGTTTCACCCACCCTGTTAACCTGCTTTACTGCAAGGATACCCCATGCTCAGATACACCAGAGGAGGTGCCAAGGGGAGCTCTTGCTTGTCCATGTACATCCAAGTTAGCTTTGTTGGTAAAAATTTTTTTGTTTCCTAATTTTGCTAGCAGTGCTGCCCACTGATTGGTAATGATAGTGACCATAAGAAGAGGAGTGGTTATACTTATAAGAGAGGAACTGAAAGAAGATAGAATTCCACAGTTTCCCTTTATTCCACCAGTTTCATCAGTAACATTCTTTTCCCTTCCATCCATTCCCACCCCTTGGCTCCAGCAGAAGGTGTCATGAAAGTATCTGCGCCAGAATCTAAATTTGGTTAGTTTAACAGGGATTGTATTTGTTCCCACTTTCCAAGGAGATGAATAAGGACCTGTGGCTTGCCATGGGTTTACAGATACCAGAGCTTAATAACAGATCCTAAACTCTGTGTTGCAGAGCCACAGACGTTGCAGAGTCCAAGTATGAATTGCTGGTTAACTCCTTGTTCTGTATGGGCATTGTGCTTTAGTGTCAGAGTTGCAAGACTTGCTGAAAATCCTTTACATCCAAATAACCCTTTTTCACTGAAATGAAATAACCTAAGTCAAGAATCTGGTGTTTACTGTACTGATGTCAAAACAAGAGACTACAAACTTCTTTTTCTGAAGTTGGACACAACTGTAGAGCTCTGTATTTGTAAATTATATCTGGAAAGGATTTACAGCTAATTCAGAATGAGTTAACCAATGTCACCTAAAATTAGGTAGGACAATCTCAGAATGTATTAAGTAGATGAAGGGAGAAAAAAAAAAAAGATAAATTTAAAAAAAAAAAGTAGTCATATTCCTCCTCCATATCTTACCAGAGGCAAAGTTCAGAGATACTTTGAAGTCTTTATATTCTAATTCAATGGGTCGACCCTCCAGACAGAAGAATTACTCATTTTTAATGACTTTTGTGGCAATTTTTGCCACTTCTGCTACTGCAAACTGAACACATTTTCATTTCTCTGTGGGTTTTTATTCTACAAACAATTTAAGCAAACATTTACATGAACGCACAGTATATATGCCCTGTGTTTTTTCTCTAATCTTTGAAAAAAGTGAATAATAATGCTGGGATTATAAAGTTTAAAAGCTTTACATTTAATTGCACCCAGTGTCTGACTTCAATGGGATCTTGGGTCATTCCATGTATCAAGAGGTATTTAAAATCCAGTATTTATCGAATATTTCTTTCATTAAAAAACCCCAGTACTGTTTAAACCTCCTAAATAAAAATATTTATGTATTTTGTGACATAGCAACCAGTATATGTACTTTTTTAAAAGCTTATGAGCTCTCAGAAACAAATGTTCTGCAAAATTTTAGGCAAAATCTTGATCACCTAAAAGAAATTAGTATTATGAGTTTATAAGGTTTTTTTAATAATTTTGTAAGTCTCTCTAGTCTTGCACCTGAGCTTATAGGCTTCCTAAACAACCTGGGCTCACAGGCTTAAAAACCATTCTTGTTATTTTTACAGCACCACACAGAAGAATTGGTTTTGATTATTTTAGGCATACTTTTGCTAAACACCTTCATGGAGAAATGATCCAACTGAAGTCGACAATCTGATTACCTAGTTTCAAAACAACATAAATTGAAATGGTCGCACTAACACATAAAGCCTCTATTACAAAAATTTTTAAAGGAAAAGCTGAGTGAACTTTAATTACAGCAGCATTTCCCATGCCACTGTGTTACTGACAGGTCTATTGCCTCTTGCTCCAAGCTAGGATTATAGCTTTACTCAAGGGCTTTCTGTTTCAGAATCTCTGGCATAAGCTTTCTCTGACAAAGTGCCTAGCATAAGCCAGTGTTTTCAAAAAGGAAAATCTGGAAAACTACAGAAGCCCTGATCTCTTCTACAGCAAGCCAAGTCCAGCAGTGGCAAAAGGATATGCGATACTGGGAGTAGGAGCCATAAAACAGCTGGATAAGATTGAAAAAATCAAAGCACCATCAGCTGAGAAATCAAGCACTCAGATCTCAGGAAATTCAAGTGTTATGATTATTTCTTCACTACTAGCTCAGACACCTTGCACCTTTGGAATGCTTAAAGTGAAGTTAAACCTTTATAGACCTCTATGCACAAGGAACTCAAAACTCACACTCTGCTTTCATAGATTTCTTCAGACTCAAGTACAGCCCTTGTGAGATCACAGCTCGATGGGGCTGCATGACAGAGGAAGAGAGGAAAGCAAATCAGGAAATCATCTCACCTACGTGACTCAATTCCACCTGCAGTCTGTGCACACATAAATTCTGCTGTCACACAGCTTTAACTCCAGCCATTCCCTGGAGGTCAGGAAGGATTTTCATACCTTGAGGACAGCCATACATGCTAACACAACCCTTACCAGTCTCTGCACATCTCTCTACCAGGAAGGCTCTGCCAAAGAAAGAAATCTTCCCAGCAGAGATAATCTTCCTCCAGGCGCGTGCTGTGGAAATCCAGGATGGAGTGGAAAAATAAACTCCTCGTCTTCAGCTATACATTATACAGATTTCTTCCTCAATACATACCTAGCAAAAGCTACAAAAAGAAAGCTCTGTATGTAGAAACTGAGGTAATGCTGAAACTATCTGTCGATAATGTGCAACATTCTATGTCCAGATGAACTATTATAAATCCCAGTTATTTTTTTGTGATATGTTAACAATTGCACACAAGCAGTGCATAGCCAGTTTTAAGTAAAACACAGTATGTGATTTCTTCTGTCACTGACTTGTAAGGCTGTTTATTTAGCTGTTGCTTGTCCTTTCTGTTGTCTAAATCTCTAAAAGGTAAAAATACAAACTGGCCTGAAAAACTGAAAATATTCTACTTAGCCACCCAGATGTTTTTGCCTCACGCCCCAGGGGCACATCAGTAACAAAGGGTAACAAATTAAAGTAATACAACTTTACTTCACCCTGGGTCTCATTTTTGAGTGGTAGCAAGCTTGTCTGGGTCAACTTATTTATTGTAAAATTATCACATTTGCACCAAAGTTCGTCACCTTAAACCTTCAAATTCATTTGTTCAAACAAGTGCCTTCTCCTTGGAATTCATAGAGTAATAAGGCCTCCTTCAAAATCAACACCTTGAGGTCCAACAAATGAAAAAATTCTTAGCTGAAAACTCCATTAAAGGCCACAGTTTTTCCTTGGACCAGAGCTCTCTCACTTCTGTATTAACACTAGGATAGAGTGGGTAAAAAGTAATACATTATAGAAATTTATAAAGGAAAATTGGAGTGCTCTGACTGAATATTGACTCAAGCCTTGTAATAATCACATTCTGAGGCTCCTAAGGAGTTATGTGTGGGCTCAGAAGCACAAGGAGAACAGATGCTTGAATAATTCTTCTGCTTTTTCATATCTATCAAGCCCAAGAAGAGGATTTCCCTTTCTGCCAATGCTCATTGCCTGATTTTGCAATTTGAAATCAATATAATGAATAGAAAACAATGCTGTGGAGGAGTAGCATACTCACGACCATAAAACCTATACATATGTAAATATGATGAATCATCAGAACTAAGCCATCAAAGTAAGAAAGAGTTTTTCTCCTGATCTCTGTTTTCACCATAAACACAAATCTCTTGCATGGACCATGCCAACTTTCCTCATGTACCAAAAGGAAACCCCCCCTTCCCAGCACATCTGGTCTGGATACAGCGCCGATGTGTTCTGGATGGGTGAGTTTGGGGCAAGATAGGACAAGGGCTGATAAGGCTGCTGCCAGCCCACAGAAATCTCTTACAAGAGACTGTGCAAAAGAGCAAAGGCCATGAAGAATAACGCTGTAAAGAAATCAGCAGAGAGGTTTAGAAAGGTCTGGATTTAAAAAGCCTTGCTGTCTAGGCCTGAATTTTAAAAAGTACTGGTCAAAGCCACAATTAGCATTTCCAGTATCAGGGTGTTTTGGCATCCCTTGTCCTCTTACTTCATCAGAGCTTCTTGACATCTGTTTCCTGCTCCTCCTTCTTCCTTCTCTGTTTCCACAATCTGCTGCTTCTGTTACAGCCTGTAACTGCTCTGTTGCTTCCAGCTCTATCCTTGTCTGCTCTTTTGTTTTGCCTCACATGTTATGAATTCTTATCTTATTCAGGGAAACTCAAAGCCTACAAAAAACTGCCAGGTTTATTCTGCTTTCAGCATTTCTATGCGATGTGCCAGGAAAATCTTCAGCATAACGCAATCAAATAAAATATTAATTTCAGGACCACTCGAACACAATATTTAGAAAATTCTTAAGAGATGGGGTTTTTTATTTGTTTATTTTTGTTTGCTTGGGGTTGAGTTCTCTATCTGTGGAGCCCAGGCTTTGCTACTACACAGAGTGAAGCTGTTGTTTCTCTGCTGTTTCTCCCTGTCACTGAGGGAGGACAGCTCATAGCCCTGCTCATTATAGCTGTGCATCTCCCCCATCACACAGGGATGCAGGGATGCCCATCACCCTCCTGCACCCTGCCACTGCCAATCCCAACTGCGCTGCCTCCAGGTGGGTTTGCCCGGGATGGAAGCTGAGCTGGCAGGGCTCAGTACAGAGCCGAAATTGGGCAGCTGGAGTTGGGTACCACCAGCACAAAGAGCAGGTGTGTTACACCAGAGCCAGCAGCTGGCTGCGACTCGAGGGTCCACAGTGACATCTACTGGAACGGCTCGTTCTGAAGGGCCACTGGAAGGATTGGGCAAGCCCACATGTTCCTTTTCGAGGGCAAAAAAGAAAATTGGCAACGTGTAATCATCGATAATCTTGAAAGTGGAGCGCCTGAGTGGAAGGCAGGCTGTAGAGAACTGAGCGTGGCTGACACAGCAGAAGGAATTCCAAACCCTCTGGCATCCCCCTCTCCTACCCAATTGTTTTCTTCACAAAGAAGCCTCAAAACAGAGCCCACTCTTGCAGTGTAGTCAAAAATAATGTCTACACAAGCTGGTATCTTCTTTTGATCCTTTTACTGAGAGTACAGCTCCTGATCAGAGTGGGAGAGCTGCCAGGTTTCTAACAGAGTTCCAAATTTTCCCAGGCATGGAGTTTTTTCCCCTGCTTCTTCCAAGCAGAGTGCTAAAATCCTCCAAATCTTAATTGACCAACTTGAGCATCCTCCCAGAGAATATCAAACACTTTTTTTGGTTGTTTTTTGTTTTTGGTTTTTTTTTTTTTTTCTGTTGTTAACTGAAATACCTTTTTGTTAAACCGAACTTCATCACAAGACTGGCAAGCAATCACTTTGGCATTGTGGGTCAAACCTTTCCAGGTGACTTTTCCATGTGCTGAGGGTAAGAGCATGCGCAACGAGATGCCTTGATTGTCCTGAGGATGAGGGCACACGGCTCATTTAGGACACTAGATTCAAAGAAGGCTTAAAAGTGCAAAAACTTGGTTATCAAATTCTTGAGCACTGCAGCCTCAAAACGGAACAGACACTTGACACAGCTATTCAGTTAAAAGACAAGCAGGGAAGAAAACAAAGAAAGCAAACCCAGACTGGGAAGCTGTCTAGAAATTTCCATAAACAGGCCAGATTTTCTGCTTTCATTTCAACAAAGTGATGCCTCAGTCATAGAGGATCTGGCCAAAGTTTTCAGATTGTGTGAAATACTAACAAACTCCTATTCATGTGAATGTGGAAAGTAAGAGGGTTTTATTAAATGGTAAATCTTCTGCTAATTCATCAGTCTAGTCTGCAAGTGCCAATTATAAAACCCCACATGTTTTGAGGATAAAAATTAAATGTTTTGACTTTGATTAGACTATTCATGTGTCTGAACATGTGTTTATGGTCTTTTCGGTCTGGAGGCCTAACTACAAATCCTTTATTCTTTAGTGCTACTGAAATAGGAAACAAGCAATAAGAACAGTTTTCACTTCTCTCTAAGCAATTTTAATATTTGGCTTTTAGCAGGTATTTCCCTGTGTTTCTCAGGAAACATTGCAGTTCAGTGAACCCACAAACCTGTTGGAGATTTTTTTTTTTTACTGTACTTAAAACCTGATCCATGGTAATACAGATTAAAACCATGGGAGTTCTGTTATGCAAAATTTGTCAGAGTGGATGTTTTTATGTTTACTGTAGATCTGGGGAGAAGCTCTGCATATCTGGGGGAAAAAAAGAATCTGAAGTATATCTGTCATAGTATATATGCTTCCACTACACAAGAAGATTTAGTTTAATGTTGGAGTGATCCAGCACAAATCTTTCTGCATTAATGAAGCAAACTGAGCTATTTCTATACAGGTAGTCAAGCACAAAGTTAAGTATTTGGTTTGCTGTTCATCATAGAAAATGTTTGTGGGTTGGTTTGTTTGGGTTTGGTCTGGGGGTTTTTTTCCAAAATTAAGGAAAAAACTCTAAAATTATAAAAATAAATTCATCACCGTTATTTGTTGAAAATTCGGTTATGCAGGAAACTTTTCAACCACCTCTGACCAACCATCAACATATTTATATGGGTTTCACTGGTATGATGCACCTGAGCTGCTGGCACTCCTACCAGATGAAAACATTTTAAGGACTTTACCCCTGTGTAAGTTGATATTTATGTAGATGCTACTGAAGAGCATTCCCATTTTGTACAAATCTTGGATCCTTTGCTCAAACCTTGAATCCTTAGTTCAAAATTCCTTATTATGTCAAAATTTTAAATTCCTAATAATTACTCTGACAGTCAGAATGTGTCCCATTTTCTAAATCTTCTTATATTTTTTTTCTTGAAAGTTATAGATATTGAGTTTATTTTCCAGAACATACATAATCTGATTGTGAACATCCCCTTGAATTATTTAAAAGTTATTCCACATGACTAGGAATTAATATTGTTCACCAAAAAATGAGGTGTGCCTTATTGTCTTCTAATTTCTGAAAACTGGAAATTATGGACCCCTATTCAAGTCATTGTTTGATCCATATTTTCAACATATTAAAAATAATGGTCTGACTTTCAATAACATTTTTTAATTCTCTGTATAGCCAGAATTAATTTTTAAAACTGTAAACAATGGTTGAAATGTGAGGGCTTTTGTTTTCAAGCCAGAACAACAACCAAGATATAAATAGTTCTACAAAACAATGCAGTGATCTCACTGACAGCTTCTACTAACACTCAAAGAAGGATCTTTTTTAAATGGCAAACCTCAACATTTAACTCAGAGGATATCACCAAAAAAAAAAGCCAAAACAACAACAAAACCAAACTCTGAAATAGCACAGAATATAAGCAAACTATTACAGAAACTGAAATTGCTTGTCATTAAGAAGAGGGAGGAAAGCCATCTCTATGACAAACACTACTCTGTAAAAGTATTAACCAGTCATTTAGGCCAGCTGACAGCTCTAATGCTTCAAGAGCTTCAAAGATTTCACAACTAGAAATGTAATAGTACCAAAAAATACATCAAATGGGCCTTTAAGAAGTCATTCTATGCCTTCTATTATGCTAACAATGCAACTTTTGATCAGTGGCTTTAGCTCCAAGAGTTAATAAAATTAGTGAATTCTTTTTCACCTTTTTCATAATCCCTCCAGCATAAACTCATCCTACTGTCAGCCCAGTAAGGCAGACAAGATATAAGGGACATTCTCTAGCTAGACTGCAACATTATTAACTCATCTGGAAACCACTTGGCAGGAAATGACACAGAAGAAGGTAATTATTCTTTTTAAAAAAAAAAAAATCTCCAGCTGTTTGAGTGCTGTTGTCATTCCTTCATGCTTCAGACCAGGTCAAACACTCTCCTAGGAACCTCCTGGCCCTGTCCTCTTGTGAGAAATAACACAATTAACACAAAGAGGTATCTCCTCACTGCTAATACTTCCACAAGGTTCAAGACCCACTCTCATTTGGAACTGTCTGGTAATCAGAGCCCTCTACAGAACCAGTACGTCCAGATCTAGCAGCAATTAATACGATGCCAGACTGGTGGTGATTCCCTTCCTGATGCCACACGACAAAGCACATTCTTCCAAACCAACATATGCCATCAAACTTTGGAGAGTCAGTGCTGACTGGAAAGGAATTACCTCTCTTCACTGCTCATGCCCACCTGCAACCAGATGCTGGTGTTCCTGGTCAGGGCAAGTGGAGCAATGGAGAACAGTCTCTCAGGTACACTGAGTTATCCTTGCAGGGCCAGGAGCTGGATTTTTATGATCCATATGGGTCCCATCCAACTCGTTATATTTTATGATTTTACTCAGTCAGCATGCAGAAAAGTGGAGCTTGGCCATGGGTCCCTTCATGCCCTGATAAATATTCATGCTCTCACAACATTTCAGTTTTCTCACATGAATATATGATTATGGTTTGCTGCCAGAAAGTCAAGGCAGGGAATCGACACCAACAAAAGCCTTCTGCTTTTACTACTGGTGTAATGTCTGACATACCTCTCTACCTCCAAACACCCAAACAAGAGAATAATGGGCATCCCACAGGACCTCTTTAATGTAACAGTGAAGCTTGCAAAATAGCCCCTACAAAAACTTAGGTAATGTTGTTCTGCTGCAAAAGTTGGTGAATGACAAAAGTATAAAAGCAGGTGATGCTCTATTACCAAACGCACCTGGCCAGCAAAAATGCAAACCAAACTCAAACCCAACATTATCTATGAACCCCTCTTTTTTTGGCTGAACCCCAACTTGGGAACATTATTGCTTTCTAAGGCTAAGCCTCACTGCTTGATGTGACCATGCCCAAATATGAACCAGTCCATCAGCTGTTTAATTAGAACAGGGACACCAAATTAAATTCCAGAAAGTAACCACCCCCAACTACTCAAGCCTCCTTGTTCACTTTGTATCACATCGACACTCAACCCAGAAATGCCTTCTTTCACTTATAAACCGCTCTCTCCACTAATTACTTTGGCAAAGTGCAGAGGAATCAACAAATGATGGTGAGCAGAGTAGCAGGCAATCCTGCTCCTGAAGCTGGATATTTCATCATCCCAATTGTCTCCTGAGCACTGCTGATTTTGATCTGTATTTTATAGGGTAACAGGCTGTTCTTCCATCTCTGCCAGGGGAGTAGGGAGGCAGGTTTGAGGTAGATTTATGTGCAGACAATAATCCTCAAATCACTTGCAATTCCATCACCCTTCAGCCAGCAAATTCTCATTCTATTTAGCATGTGTTTGAAGGGCCCTGGTGGGATGGAAGTGGTGGCACAGACAATTGCAGCCACATCCGCGGAGTGGTAACTTCACCTTGTAAATTATGACACAGAAAGTACCTGTAACAGCACAAGGCATCTCTGAATCACGCAGGGAGCTGTTCTGAAGCCTCCTGCTTAGTTGTTTCTCTTCCTCTCAGAAGGCACTGATTCTCTGTAGACTCTATACAATTTTTCCCCACAGATTTATGTCTTCTTACTATACACAGACATTGCTGAAGCCTGCAGAAGGAACTAAATACAATCCAGCAATGCTATTCTGGAAGATGTTAAATTTAAACCACTTACAAAGCAATTTGTAAAATCGAACTAAGCTCAACAATAAATATTACCATCAACATCCTTCCATTTTCTTCTCCCTCAGACACATCAACCCTCTCTCCTTAAGAGGTGTCTGATTCAAATAGGATCTCCAGATCATGGTCCTGCTAACACACTACATTCCAAACACATTTAAAGCTTCACAATGGTCAAAGATGTCAACACTCACAAAAGATGTTCTTTAAACCACTCTATTTCTGCCACTAAAATTCTTTATACCAACAACCTTTATTTCCAGCATAAACTGTAAGAACATTTTAATGAGTGTCATACTTGTAGTATGGCTTATATTTTTCTCTGCATTGTTTTTCACTTCCTCTAAGATCTCTAGTGCAGTTTCTCGCTTCTTACTTTGCTTCCACAACTCAACCTTACAGAAAAAACCTCAATGTGGACAATATTCTCCAAAGCTGCATCCACAGTTAATGCTCAATTTCTGTCTTCTGAAGGAAAAAACCAAGCCTCTTCAGCATTCTAAGGAAGTAAATATACCAGAAAAATATACAAGACTTCCCAGGAGACCACCTGTGAAGGTCAAAACTTTTAAACCTCTGGCATGCCTTAAAGAACATTTCCCATCAAAGCAGCACATTTCTATAATGTTTACAGGTATATTATGACCAATTAATATGGCACAGTGCCAGTTACACTGAGACTGACAGGAACTTTCATGGCTTAGTAAGAGCAAACTTTTCCTTCCAGATTTTACAGGTAGGAGGACTCAATTAAAATGGTCTGGCTGAGCTGCTGTGTCCAACAGCCACAGAAAGTCATCCAGGAGTTTCTATGTTGAGTCAAAATAATTCATAAAGGTATCAACACATCTGTCAAAAACCATCCAATTCCATTTAAAGATTTTACCCAGGGAGCAATAAATAATGTTTTGCTTTTTGTTTCTCTTACCTAGCTGATACTTTTATCTTGTTTTATAAAGGAATTTTCAAATTCAGATATCTTTCCTCACAAGGAAGATTTCAGGCATCAGAATCTACTTTTTAACTTTCTCTTCAGCATATAAATATTTATATACCATATTTATAAATTAAAGAAGAAAAATCTCAGAAATATGCTGCTTAGTCATGGGGGATGAATAGCATGACTCACAAAGACTGAGATGGTAACAAGTTAATACAAATCACGCACTGTACCAAATGTTCCCTTAGACAGGACCTAACAATCCCAAAATTTTTTGCTTTCTGTGAGGAATAAAATGGCCCATTGTGTCTCTTTAGAAGGTTATTTTAGTCATGGTAGTTTGGTTAGTTACTAGGATTGTATATACAGTGTACATCAAGGAACAAAGCCACTTTCTCATCCATTTTCCAAGTAATTTCTGATGTGACTCACAGTGAAGGCTCCTCACAGCTCAGTGATGATGTACAGATGTTCCCACATAGCTATCATTATGCCAGGAGAAGGTTTGGTTTAACTCATCAAACATTTTGAATACATAGTTTTCTGCATTTTAAAACTTTTCAAAACACTTAACTCAAGCGCTAGCATTATAAAACCATGCTTTTGGCAACGATTATTTATCCTGGCATAGCTTATTAACCCTTCTCCCAAGTAGTTCACTTTAGACAAAAATCAGGCCCAGTTCTTCTTGCTACTCAGGTGACACTTTAATGGGACCCTGGAACCCCCTTTAGTATCTGAAGAGAGAGAACTGTGAAAGGAAAACTCTTGTGCTGCTTGCGAGGTCCTCATACTCAAACAGAAAAGTAGGGGGGAAAGTGTTTGCATGGAGGTGAAGAAAAAGGGGCTCATGGAGGGAGGGTTTGATTGGTTGGGTTTTGGGGGACAGGAAACAGGAACATAACACTTCAAAATCTGACCTAGTTTCTTCCAGTTTAAGAAATAAAATACAAGATTAATTATATAACCAGATATGAGCTGCTACAAGCTTTTCATCTAAAGCCTGACAAGACAAATATAATGAGTTTTGGTCATCACTTTACAATAGCTACAGGTAGAAAATCTTCACAAGGTAATTCTTGCAGTCCACCTCCCCGTCACTTTATTTCTTGCTCCCATCTTCAGCACTGTGTTTAAATAAATAAATAAATAAATAAATATCAACGGTTACAAACCAGGTCAAACAAATTACCCTAAATTTGTAATTTAGGCACCCAACTGCCAAACACTTCTATTCCACACCACTAATTCAATACGTTGCATTAATTTTAAGAAGAATCCAGACAGAAAGGTTAGTTTTCTTTCCTCTGTCATAATTTTTAAATTCCATCTCTTCTCCCTGTTCCTGTTGGTTGCAGAACCTTTGCACATCTTCTATCTATGTTGTATTTTTCCTAATGTCCCCAGCTACAGCTCAGTTCCATAGTTTATCATATCCCTTCATAATTCAAGTCAGCAAATATCACTAGTTCATAAAACTTAATTTCAGTGGTTATCTACAATGAATACCAAGTGAAATTAAAAAGTCACATCCATAACTCATTCCCAGAAGGCTCTATTCATCTTTCAAGCCTGTTTTTAACCATGTAACTTGATGAGGAAAACTAACACTTCTAAATTCCAAACAAACATTGAAGTAGTTCAGCTAGAGATGAAACGTCATTCTAATCTTACATAGTTAGCAAAAAAGAGAGAAACAGACTGAAAAGGTTGATGTCAAAATTACTTTCCACATACAATAACACAGAAAGATTAGAAGGCAAAACAGTTTTCTAAAATTAGCAATTTAAAAGAGAGGATTGTGATGAAAATCTTCATATCCTGCATGTGGATGAGAAGGAAAATCAATAGCAGACAGATAAATGGAAGGCTCTGGTATCCTTGGAAAAGAATAACTAATAGTACAAGCAAACACATGAATTTTTAAAATAATTTATAATATTGTAGGAGGCAGTATTGCTGTGTTATCATTTTTAAAAGGGGGACACTTCAAAATTGCTGCCCAGCTGCAATCTTTGTACTATTATTTTCTCTTTTTATGTAGAGCTTAAGGAGGAGGAGGAGGCAAAAATCTGAAATTACAAAAATGACAAACAAAAAACTTTATAGAGATGGAGGATTCTCAAGACAGACACACAAAAAAGACATTAAGAATGAGGAGACGATTGACATGAAACATATTATTTATGCTCATAAACATCAATCAGATACTGAATGGTAAACTAACAGTCATATAAATGATTTCAAATTGTTTTGTCCTTCAATTATTTCATAAGGAATTGAGAGGAGAAATTTCCCAGGAAATTTCAGTACTGAAAATACTGCTGAATCCCAGATTCCTGGACTTGTGTGGGAAGATACATTTGGAGATTCAAGACACAAAGCTTCAAGCCAACATGAACATCAACTGAATTCAATTACCACCAAGCAGAGAAATCTACTGATGACCTGGGTCCTGATCTTTGCTATCAGCTATACATCTGTTAATTACAAAAAATAAACAAAAGTTCTTGGCCAACAAAAGCTCTTCAGGAGTGTTTTCATGATATGCTCTTATTAGTGTTGTCCACAAAATTTGGATTTGTTAGCCGCACTCACCAGCCAACAATTACAAGAGAGATATAGGTTATCTATTTCAGAGTTGCACAAGCCTGGGTGCTCAGTGGTATTCCACAGATCAAGCACGTCAGCTATCAAAACTTTTTACTATTTATACATCTTATCAAACAAAGGATTTAGAATTCATTGGCTACAAGAAACAGTTATTTTATTGTCCTAGGCAACCTAAAACATAATGTTTACTTAACAGATATTTATTTTTTTGTATCTGAACATTTTATCAAATATTTTAACATGTTAAGTTTTTGGAGAGGGAGGAGAAGGAAGAGATAGTCAAAGAATGGAAATATTATATAAATTTGTACTTAAAGCCTGGCACTGATGAACAGGGCAATTTTGTTATTAAGCCCAGCCAGGGCAGTATTTCACAGGAATTTTATGTGAAATTTTATTCCAATTTCACCTGCAGCCATTTAGAGGTGTAACTGAAAAATTCTTTCTGTTCTGTGTGGACATTGAATGAAAATCTGAATAGCATCTTATTTCAAAGATGCTAAAACATCTCTTTTTTTAAAATTAAAAGTAACAAATACATTCACACCCTCCTACAAAAAAAAAAATCTCCAGGGGCCAGTGGAAGCAGTAGAGCAGAAATTTTACCAGGCTTTCCCACATCTGCCTGCAGAGTATCCACCAGGAAACACATCCCATCATGAGAAGTGGAACATTATATACATGCCTATGCCTGAATCCTTTGGTTTTAAAGATTAAATCTGAATTCTGCATTATAAAGAGCAATTCAAAATGGAAACAGGGCAAAAAGTTGTTCCTTAGATCTGCAGCACTGTCCTTGGGAAACCAAGGACAGAACACTTCCAAAGAGATATAAATCAGTATTATCCTTTAAAAAAAAGTATATATTACCATGCATGCTATACTTCACAAGCACTAAATGAGAAGAT
The DNA here is from genome assembly GCA_013186435.1 of Turdus rufiventris. Lineage (NCBI taxonomy): Eukaryota > Metazoa > Chordata > Aves > Passeriformes > Turdidae > Turdus > Turdus rufiventris. Next base: position 530,577 of record PYHW01010406.1, on the reverse strand, counting down.
AAACCTCCCTGTAAAATGTTTATAAACTAAATTATAATTAATTGCTTAAGCCACTTTTTTTTTCTCCCATTGACCATTATCCAATATTTTTTTAATGCAAGCTGCCAGAGGTAAATAGCTGTAACTAAACATCTGCTCACCTGATCTGGGAACAGCTGATTTGACCAGGCAGATTCTGGCATCACAGGAACATCAAAGCACACATAGACTGACGCTGTGTTCATGAACTTCAGCTTTCCTGAATACTTGAATGTCACCCATAATTTTCATTCCCTTCATGTCAACCAGTCCTCCCTGATGACCCTTTCTTTAAAATGAAAGAAAATTATCCACCCAATTTTTTGAATCACAAAATCTAAGGAAAAAAACCTACTTACTTCTCAGAAGAGGAAAAAACGTCAACAGTGAATGAAATCCATACAATAAATTATTCCCTGAAAGCCACGTAATCCTCTGAATAATGCCCATATATTTTCTGGTTTTCATTTTACATGGATTCTGACCAGGAAATCTATTTCTGTAGGAACATTTTCACCCTGCCTGCAATTTTCATGCCACCAGTTTTGTTGCTGACCTTGAAAGGGGAAGTACAGCAAGACTGACATCTGTGGAGAGCAGATCACAGTGTGCTGGGCAGTCCACAAAAGACTTGCTTATCAGAATCTCTGAAGCTATGAAAATATGGCAATTTTTTCCTCGAACTGTGCATACAGCAATTACCAAGAGTGCTGGTGCCACCTCAGAGGGAAACAAAGATTTTAAAGTTAGATCATGAGATGAAATCTTCCTCTACTAACAGAACAAGCAAACACATGAATTTTTAAAATAATTTATAATATTGTAGGAGGCAGTATTGCTTTACCGTCATTTTAAAAAGGTAAAGAACCTTCAGTAAAATAGAAAAAAAAGGGGGGGAAAAGGGGAATTTAAAAATTGTGTCTCTATTCGAAGTTTCTCAGAGCTAAGCTTGCAATGTTTTATACCTGAGCAGTAGGAATGAGGCTGGCCATTTTTTTTTTTTTTTAATTAATATAAGACTGCTTGATATAGAACAGGATTTGTGCCGGCTCTGCTGCCAATTGATTGATTCATTTCTCATTGATGCAAACGGCCTGAGTAAGCTAAGGGTGCTTTTCATTTCCTGCTCACAAGGAGGTTTTGAACCCAAAATTTTATTGAGTCCTGGCCCTGCAGCCAGGATCCCGTTTTATCTTGTTTTGGAACAGTTCTCCAAGTGAACCTGATAGAATGTACTATGCTAAAACTAAGACATAAAAATGAAATAACACTGTAAAAGAACCTGCCTATTTCTGAATATTAAAACATGTGCAACGGGGAGTTGAGATGATTGTTTGTGCCTTACATGTGAGGGGAGAATAGGCCAGAGAAGACACAACCAAAGACAGCTGAAATTACACTGCCTAAATGTAATACACAGCAATTCCCTACCTGGAAACAGGAAAATAATGAGAAAAAGGAAAGAAAAGAGAAAGTGAAAAATTGGCAGTAAGGAACATTTTCAATCCCCCAGTGCCAGTGAGGAACAGAACTGTAAATAGGATGCCCAAGCACCCCAATTTGGACACCAATCCCCAGCACTGCCAGCTTGGCAAACTTGCAGGAAGGTTCTAACTCATCAACATTGCTGCTTACTGAATGCATTTTTAACTCCGAATACATTTCCAGAGCAAGGCATGTAGCTACATGTTTTTCCTACATTTAGAAAGCCCATCTACCAAGAGATAAACAGGACCCTTGTATAAACAGACTCCAGTGAATTTTGCAGCATATTAAATATCCTGTATTGGAAAAGCAGTCCACTAGTGAGCATAACACACAAACCACAAAAACTATGGCACTTAGGGAAAGGGATACCTCAAATAAAGCACTCAGGGCAGTTATAATGTTTGACATGTACAGCTCATTGCAGGGCAGGTGTCCTTTCTCCAGAAACTGGGGAACAAGGGGGTAAAAAAGACTCCAGTCATGAAAGGTTATCAAACAGCTAATAAATTACTAGGTGGGCCTTGTAGCTCTTGCACTACTAGGCTCAAAGTTCTGGTCTTGCATCTCTCATGTGACTTTATTTAGATAACAAGAGTTTAGTTTTAAGTTCCATTAAGCACTATGTACATTTTAGGTACTGAATGTTTATAAGTATATTTATACGCTACTGCATTTAGAGATGTGACCAGAGAGCTGAAATAATTTGATTCACACAATTTAGTCTGAATTTTGTATCTCAGGTCTCAAATACTCAAAATTATTCCAGTGTTTCACAGCCAACTCAGACAGAAAATGTGTTTTGGTAAAATACATTTTACTGGATTAACCCAAATTAACAGCTGCAGTAAAATTATACTATAACTGACAAAGCATCCATAAATGTGATTAGAATTGAGCTTTTTATATCTGAGCAGACAGTAAAAGCCAGTTAATAAATAGCTAATTATTACATTTAGTCCAGTGAGTAATTCAGGTGATTGATCTTGAAGTCTTGATATTGTCTATCTATACACCACTGTCATTAAATTTGCTAACAAAGCAGCTTTTACTAGGCATCTTGTCAAAGGTTTCGTGAAATGACTCATGATTTTCCATAATCCAATTAGAGCAGCCTGAAATTGAATACAAATTTTTAAATTCACTTTGTGATTAAGAGCCCATAGCCACATTTTCAAATTTAATGACTAATTCAGTGACTGATACAGACATCATAATAAACACACTAATCACAGTTAGAAGGCTATAGATAATTCTGGTCAATTTTGAATTTTCTTGGAAAAAAAGAAAGGAAAGCTGCAATACTTTAATCTTTCCTTCTTTTAAACAAGAATCAGTTTCAGTGTTGATAGTGGAAAGAAAGTTACTTCCAAAACTCTTCAAAGAAAATTTTTTTTGTGGAATTTTTAAAGTCACAATATGTGATCCACCATCATGGTTCCGTGTTTTTATTTTTGTGTCCTGGTTTCATTTCCAGTCAGAATGCACACATTTTGTCCAATACACTGCATAAAAAACTCTTCATTCTTTCTCTTAAACCAGAACATAAAAACTGTAAGTCTTGAAAATTTCTTCCTATAAAGTACCCATCCTCTCACAGACAAAGCTCCAAAAAAATGTTTTAATGAATTTTATAGAATAAGCTGTGAAAACTTACCCCATGTGTAATAGACCTTTATAATGCTTGGGTTTTCGATAATTCTGGTTTTAATTTATATTCTCAACATATAAATCATAAAAATCAACATGCGCTTTTACTCAAACACAAGCTTAAAGTATGACTGCACACTTCCAAGAAACCATAAGTAGTTTTGTAGAAAAAAGTCAGTCAAAATCTTCAAATTTACCTCAGCCAAATATCACACACGCTATTAATTTTTGCTGAGGTTGCACAGAAACATCTTTAAAGCTATTTGACAGCACGATCCTCTTTAAGTAGGTGTCATTTAAATATTTATGACATAACTACTTCATCATTTTTGTAAGCAATTTCTGGGGGAATCAAGCTTGGAAAAACATGGAAATTACTAAAGCACTACGTTGCCACGCTTGCAGAAATAACAAATTTAATGTGCAGCATGAATAATTTCTAGCCCTACCCAGAGCTTGAAATAGAAGGAAATTATCCAGGAATTTTAATGAAAACAAATTTTTGAGGATGCAGGCTATTCCATAAACCAACAAATAAACAGGCCAGTGCATACCTATCTTGGGGGGTGCTGCAGGAAAGCACGTAAAGAATGACAGCATGAAAATCAACAATTGCAACCAGTTGGCTTTACAGGGGCTGATTCTGACTTGATTTATACCAGTTTAAATCAGAATCTCATTACAGCTACACAATAATCCATCTCCCTGACGAGAGGCCCAGGCTGCTCAGCAGTCCCAGCAATCCTACAAAGAAATGTTCACTGAGCTTTCTGACTCACTGCAGCTTTTGATTTATTCCAGCTGGCAATAAGAGGAGACGGAGCACGGCTGGGAGGGGTGGGATTGGGCTGGGTGGCTGTCAGGCAAGGAGTGCCTCCAGTCTGTGCTTACCTCATTATTAATGAACTCTCTGGCAATATTCACCCCCTCCTCAGAGCCTTTGCATGGATGCACAGACCTGGACCATGGAACTGTATTTCAGCCTAAAAGTAGGAGTGTGTGGAGATTTGGACAAATGAATTCTGCACACACCTTCCAAACTAAGGTACTGTTTACGTTCACAGGTTAATTATGGCTTATATTTGCCTCTAGTCTTCATGTGTGTCTTAAATGATCCCCCCAAAGCATGCTCTTACAATTAAGAGTAATCTGCAAGTACTTGCAGCCAGGGTGTAGAGTCTTGCCGGCCAATTAATTACATTTTGTGGGACGTGTTTACAAATTAGGCAACTGAAAGGCTAAATACAGCAGAGTAGTCATCCTGATGAGGCAAGATATAAAAAAGCCCTCAGGTATTTCAAGACTGTTCCTGTGTCCAGAACCAAAGACTGAAGAGAGCACACTAAAACTTCACTGGCAATTTTTCAGGGTGCCAAAATTATGTTTCCTACATTTAGCTTGCAGGATTTATAGTGCGTTCCAAAATATGAGATTCTTAATGGCAACAGCAGATCAGTCCTTCTTTTATAAGTTACAAATGCTTTTTAGGAGCCTTTTTCCTGACAGTCCCTTGACTTTATAACTGCTGTAATTAATGTTGACAGGAGTTGTGCTCCCTAATTTTTCATGGTTCATACAAAGAAAGATGTACATCACTGGTTTGAAAGTTAGAGGGAAAAAGGAACTTATTGTAGGAAAACACCTGGGTGATTAAGTTCAGTCATCTGAAAATTTACTTTATAATTGTTCTGACAAACTTCTCATGTTCCTTTTTCAGGCTGCCCCTAAATGTCTGACTGGAACTACTAGGATTGCTCTTTTAGTTTCTAACCTTAAATATATTCATGCTACTCTATAACCACTTGCTTTTGTGCTGATGTTTTATCCTGATTTTTATTTCAGAAAAGACATAATTATATTGTGAGATTCAGTGCCACAAGATGTTGGATTTATAAAGGGATAAATGAGAAAATGTGGAAATGAAAGTATATTACCTCAAAACTCAATCAGGAAGTCCATCAAGGGCTACTAAAATTCATATATAACTTCCTGCACTTCAGATTGAGAATGTAAAGTAGAAAAAAATTTAACTCTGCACTTCTTAGTGTCTATGTTATTGCCATAATATCCAACACTGGTTACTAGCAAAGAAAAGGCACTAGAACAGAGATACCTCCTGGGATGTCCATAAACAATGTTTTCTATTTTCTATGCAAATATAAATCAAGCTAAAACTCTTATACTAGTCACAGTTTAATCATTTACTTTATCTAAATTGCCAAAAGAAACCCTTTCACTCTAAATATTGAATTAGGCTGAAGATCTCCAGTGCAGTCCCTGCTAGATTCTGTGATAGAATGGCATTATATTTTATAAAAAATTAAGGATAGAAGTGATTAAAAACATTTTTGTTTTGTTTTTTTCAAGGAATTCTTGAGAAGGTCTCTAGATATTAAATAAGAGCAGTCAAAAACCATGACAAAACTGTTCATAAATCAGGCCATAAATAGCAACTTCTTCATTAGCCTTGTCCACATGAAAGAAGTTTCCCTTTGGACTAATTAACTTTTTCAATAACTGTACAGAAAACAGAATGTGTCTTGACAGCACTGGACATGACAGGAACAATAAGACCAATTTTGCTTCTGCACCATGCACTGTAAAGGCATTACCACGGGAACATTTATCCCTTTACCCCTTTTGTGCTGAGATTCACTGCTTTGAACATGCCCAGACCCAAGAGGCTGTTGGCCTGAATATTTTAATCGTTTATGAAGGAGGAACTCAGGGGCCATAGGAGGAGAGACAAGATGCTTCTGCAGCCAGGAGCAATGTATTTATGAAAATCCCCTGATGGTGAGCTGTGTCTTCTCCCGACTGAATCAGGCTTTCAGTGCTGCCCCTAAACTATGACCAACCATGGATTTTTAACACAAAACACATTTCCATACGGAGTTAGCAGGCAGGCAAGAAGTCTGGCCAAGAAATTATATCTCTTGGCAGACACAATACAGCAACATCTTTCATTCAGGCAACAGGTGCAACAGCAGCCTCTGAAAAGCTGATGCCAGCTCACATCTCCAAAAATCAGGACATGCTTCACCAGAGATCAAGGCAAGCAAATGATTAGGCTATGGCAAGATTAAGAGCTAAAGGCTGTTTTGTCTTCTCAATGAATGTGTTTTACTACCTTTAAATAATAGGGTTTGAGTTGCTGGGTTTTCACAGAAAACCAAATACTAATCATAGAACCATGGTTTTCATTGGAAAGGAACTTACAGATCCTCTAACTCCAACCTGCCCCACAGGGACCCAATATTAGTCTTTCTATTAAAGGCATCATACTTGCTTACTATGATAGAAATTACTTATTTATAAATTCTGTAGTATAGTATAGTATATTAGAAGAAAACCACTGTTTGCATTAAGTGGCTATTTCTGGACTTTAATCCCTACAAAGTATTTTTACCTTGCAAAGGTTTTTGTAATATTCATTATCTTGAAAATCTGAGCTTATTTGCTCAATTCAGAGAGAAGCACAACTGCTCCTAAATCACTACAAACATCTTCGAGTCAGCAAAGTGCTGTGTGGAGTGACATGTCTGAGAAGACTCCAGAGGAAAGAAGATAGTGCAGAAACATAATTGAAATTCCTCACTTTTGTTGATTATTCTTGAAAACTGTTCTATCTCAATGTTAGGAATGAAGTATTGTTATAGAGAGAGGTTTTCAGAAGTTAAGCAGGTTATTGTTATAAAGCTTAAAAGAAAATTTAAAAGTGCAAAACTCCGGAGAATTTTATCAACTTTCATTTCTAAGAAAAAGGAAAATTAGGTGAAAATTTTCCAAAGAAGGAGCAGATGCTACTCTATGAAGCTACAGTAGAGCAAGTGAAATTATAACCTGAGAGGAGCTTCACTCACAGCCATAATTTTAGACACTCAACACCTACAATTAGGGTCAGATTTAAAATTAACTACCTGATGTGTAAAAGGCTTATTCAGCCCACTGGATGATTTGCTAGCTAAAACCCAGCTTTCAAAATGAACAATAGAAACATATGCTTCTGTTTTGGGGTGCTGAGCAGCCATATGTCAGAGGCTTCTCAAAATAATTTATTTTTTAAATATCATGCTATTGAGATAAATGAACACTAGTATCCTGCAAAAATAGGACTTTGGTCGGCAAAATATCACCCAATGGTTTAACATTTGTACGTCTCATTTCCATACTACATTATATTTGAAACATTTTTGTACTGTCTTATCATTGGTATAGTAAAAACAATTCAAAACAAACTTTGAAATTATTATAAAAGCTTCACCATCATTAAAAACAGACAACAAGAGACCTCATTTCCTGTCTAAGTAGTTTTTAAAAGTATGTTTTCAGTCAGATTCAGAAAGAAATAACATTCTAGTTCATAGCTCCCATTCTTCACACAGCTCACCATGGAGCACTTTTGCTGGGACTTCTGCTTATAAAAAGAGATTGTCACTTAAAAAGTGCATGCTCACCTGAAGCTGAGAGTCAATAAGTATTTTACTGCTTAAAAGAATTGCCATTGGATCCTGAAAGTGTTGCTGTAATTAAGTAAAAACCATGATTATTTCAAGGGCCAATTCTTGCCTCGTTTTGCAGAATCTATCCCAGCAATTATGGTGATGTGTCATCAGCTGCAAGTTTAATATCTTGTTTGTTAAATATGACTCCTACATACAAAAGTGCTTTAGTTCCTTAATTTGCAAAATACTTTAGCACATAAGCATCAAAGCTTTTTTAAGAGCTGTAGAAGTGTCATCCACTATAGGTGGTAACAGCAAATTAAATTAGGAGTGGGAAAGAGGAGGGAAAAATTATAATGGGTGTACAGAATGTCAGAGAATTGAGTCAGGAAGGTACATTTAGACTAATTAAGGGTTCCTTTCAACTAAGTGCACTAACCAGGATTAGCTCACTGTTAGATTTTGACTTGGCACCCGGGTTTGTTTGTGGGAATTGCAGTTTGGGTTGCTCTCAGGTCAGGGAAACCCAATGCCTGTCACTGGGAGACCGTATGCTCCTCCAGCTCAAACCCATCAGGCATCAGCAGGTGAGCACTTTTTTGAAGCAGCAGGTCTAAAAAAACCAAAGTAAAGGGAAATATCTCCCATCAGAGAGACTCGGAGCAGAACCCCCCTGCTCCCTGAGGTTTTGGGGAAGCACAACAGCAGGGAGGCACAGCAGATTCCTGGGGCCTGAGATCAGACTCAATACAGCACACTGCCTTTCAGCAGTGGATATTATCACCTCTGGAAGGAATAAAAGAGCTGGATAACCCCCACTCTTTATATTTCTGCGAGCTTCAAATCAGTGACAGGCAGAACAAGGTGAACTGCTTGAATAAAAGACACTGTTCCCCTAGAAAAGCACAAAGACAAAACTCCAAACTGGCAACAGAGCAAAGAAGAAAGAATTTATGCTCCCACACTATTCTCAACCCCGAGGATTTTTTTTTCCCCACATACTAATTTTTAATATAAAGAGATTTTTTTCTCATTTTCTCTTATATAAGTGATCTCCTCCTTAGGGAATTATCAAAAGTGAGAATGATCAGTGCTGGAATGTAATAAATTTGGGTTCTAATTAGTTTTAGTAGCTCATACATTTAGGGTTTTTTTTAATTCTTCTTAGATAGGAGAGCTAGATTAAAATCAGATTGCAGAGCAATAACTTGGGACAAAATTGACCATGTCCAGTGAGAGAACATGATATACAGTGGAAAGCAATCATAACCAATAGCTATGATGGAGGAATTAGATTTCAAAGGGGAATTTCACATTTCCCAAGATGCAACAGGACACAGTGCTGCTCTGATTCAAACATGCAAAAGCATACAATAGCCTTAGAGATGGGGAAAAATTATCCAAGTTAGAGGAAGCAATGTCAAAAAGGTGTTTATTTTAGAATGTTGCTTTTTAGTTAACTATTTCCCATATATATCTGACCTTAAACATCAGCGCACACCTACTAATAACCTAAATTTGTTACATAGAATGCTTTGATGATTTCTCTGTCTTAAAATGGGCTAAATTAAAGATGGTGGAAGGCACTCCAGGGAAATCCTGGACAATTGTTTTTTTCAACCAACTTCAACCCTTCTTAAGCAGTCATGTTGCCCAGAAATCCACTGAAGGTGGGAGACTGATTGATTTTGGGAACTGAATATCATGCAAATATTAATAGGCAATAGAAGAGCTGAACTAGAATGGAAATAATTTCACAGTATCAGCTACAGTCTTCTGTTCAGAGATTAAAGTGAAAGGAGTTTAAATATTCATTGCACCCTCCACAGAACAGGTTTGCCAAACCAAAAAACATAGACCTTCACACTTAGGAGAACAACCTGCTTGTACCCTTCTGAATTTTAACCATCAACAGTAAAATAAGTCTGCCTTAGGAAAGAAAACTTGTGATGCAGCAGAGTAATGAACTCCACGAGCTTCCCTTTGTCATTAGACCTTTCTTGAAGAACACCATTTCCAAAGAAAAAGACATACTGCAAGTCCTGAACGACGTACTGCACTCAATTACGGCTTTGTGATGCAATCAGACAGGTTGCAAACATCAGCAGGGACAGCAATTTTCTCTGCAGTGCCCACAGAAATGTCTTTTCAGGAAAAAAAAAAAAGAACAACAGTCACATTTGACACTGAAGACAGAGAGCCTGTGTCTAATGGGCTGCAGAAAAAGCCTAAAAGCATTCATCTCTCTGAATGACCTCTGCAATGCAGCTGTGGCTACCAAGACATATTGTGGCAAAATGGGCAAGGGACAAGTGTGTGAAGGACAGTTAAAACTCGCACACTTGGTCGGTTTTTCAAAATATTGAGGCAAGGCATCAGATTGCCTCGTAATTCACGCGAACAGCCTAATGCTGTGCTATTAATGTAATAAACTACATTCTGCCAGCCAGAATAAACATATTAAACATAGCAGCAAACAGAGCTCCAAATGAGACTTTATTTTCTATCTCTGTTCAGATGCTGCGTGTAAAACACAGACAGGTGTAAACCTATAGTTACTGCCCAGGTATTCCCAAACTTTCTGAGAGGGCTGTATTTCCTACAACTCTGAAAAGCATCACATCCCCAGTTTTTCACAGTACAGCAGCATTAACCCCTTACAGAACCATATTCAGACAGGGGACAGTCACAAAAGTCACTGGCAGCTTCATCACTATGACAGCCTTAGGACAGAGGCAATGTCAAACATTTCCTCTACTGCTGGACAACTGCTTTGAAAATAGGGCTGCCTCTCCAAAACAGAGGAGATGACCAACTTTAATTTTGTTTCACCCAAATTCTGGCAATCTGCTTCCCAGGTTGGTGCCCCACAATGTGGAGCATGCAAAATCCAAGTACAAACTGAGCTTCGTAGAGTAGCAAGGAATGTTGCAATACCCACTCTAGAACCTTCCTATCAAAAAGCCTGGCACAAAGCAGGAGAGATAATCCTCCTATGAATGTTGTTGGTTCGCATTCCATCTGCCTGCACAGAACACTGATATTTTGTGCAAGCATGTCCCTGTTCAGTAAGAGACAGGGCAAAAGCACAGGAAGAAGATGAGGTTGGCCACTGCCTGCCACCAGATGTGCTGAACGCACCAACCTCCCTGGAAGTGAGGGACAGCATCACTGGAAAGTCCAGAAACAGCTTTATTTTACTTTCTGTGTAGTGGGGGAAATTGCAATTAAGTTGGTGAAACAACCTAAAGAAACTTGGTGTGAATTCTAGAGGGGAAAGGAGAGTGAGGTGGAAGATTTTCTTTGTACTGTTTATAAAAACCAGCATTGGTAAATAGTGACATTCTCCCACCCTGCAGCTCGGACTAAAGACTTTTGAAGAACCCAGCAAAACAGGAATAAAGATATTGCATCTACATCTATCTCCCTACAGCAAGCAGCAAGAAAGGCCATCAGAGACCTTTATATTGCAGTTCAGAATGCACATGAAAATCTTGAAATTGCTGTTGAACATACACTGCTGTGAAAAGCAGGCCCATATGTCTGTTAAGGTCAGCTCTCCCAGGGCTGGAGGAATTCCCAGGAGCCCTCCAATAAATATGAAACACAGTGAAACAGAAGAGAGGGAGAGTGTTTTAGGTCTCTTGTTGAGATTTTCCTTCATTCTGTACACTCAGCAATATAGGCAACCTTAAAATTGTAGAGTCAGAGCTATCTGCCAACTCTGTTTGGCTTCACTACAGAAAGAAAACCCTGAACTACATCCATCCATGGGCTCTCTGCCTGAGGACAGCAGAACTGCTCTGCATAGGAACTTGGGCTGAAAAAATGTTAAGAAATGCAATTTAGCAGCTGCAGACTACTGTAGTGATGTTGCATGAAAAGTAACTAATTCTTTTTTCTTCACTGCCTTTCTAAGTAGGTCTTTGCTGGTCTAATCTTTTTGAGGGGAAGAGATGATGGATATTTCCCTGGCATTGATAAACGCAAATTCTGCCACAGATTTCAATACCTGGGATTAGTTTTAGCATCAGGATTAAATATTTACCCTCCATAGCCTAAGAGAGGAGAAATCTCTGAAAATTCCTATCAATCAGATCTCTGGGCTTTTTCTTCATTCTAAGCCTGAATTTGTCCCAGAGGACTTTGACAGTTATGAAATGTCATAATACCTGTTGCAATATATGCTGATACCTGGAAAACTAACCTGAGGTCAATTCTAGTTCAATCTATTCTCATTCTGATTTTAAAATAATAACAATCCTTCCTATTAAACAGCCAATTCACTCCTGAAATGTATTTAAACTTCAAAGTACAATTCTTTAGATTCAAGGTAAAAAAAGTTATCATTTTACCCAAAAGCAACAGTAAATAGGCAACACTTTATCTTTTTTTCTCTCATTATTATAAAAGAGTAGAACAGGAGAATTTCAAAACATCTAAGGTAGAGAAAGCACCAGAGCCTTTACCAACACTTGTTTTGAAATAAAGATCAGTCCCCCACCCTCCCCAGCCTTCAAATCCTCACCATTGAACTCAACCTCAAAACACTTTTCCTGCTGCAACGGGTGCAGGAGCTGAGAGACAAAAGAAATACACAGCTAAATCCACATGCTGTGACATATTGATTTATCTTGGATCAATGGTCATGAAATAGCAGTAGTGAGCTCTTGCCTGTGTGTAACAAACAGTAGAGATGAGATGGACACAACTTGCATCCACAGAGGCGCTCTACATCACCCACTTACAGCTGGGGAGCGGCAAGAGAAGAAATTAAAGGTCTTTATGTGATGGTGCAATAATTCTAATTTGCCTTTTATCCTTCCATTTATCCATATATTGTTAGCAATATCAGCATCACTAACCAATTAATGGGAACTTCAGGAATGCTACTGAAGGTAGAGAAGGTGCCTGCTTGGTGTGCACAGTTGACTTTCCTGCACCAGATTTTCTGCAAGGCACATAGAAACCCAAGGAAGGCAGACACTATCCCTGGAAGCAGGGCAGAGCAGTGGATGGAGCTTTCAGAGCTGCTGAGGCTCTGTCACCAACCTGCTGCCTGCCTTTTGCCCTCTGCAACTATAACATGAAGATAAAGGTGTTTGCTGCAATTTAAAACAATTTTTGGATGCAAAGCCTATATAAAATCTGCCTTGGAATTTTGTATCCCTACCAGCAAGTCTACTGTCTCCAGTTTTCTGGGAAAGAAGGGAAAGTTAAATAGCAGAGCAATAGTGCCACATCTCTGGGCCCTCAAAGCCTACTCGCCTGTGCCCACCACCCACTGACTACCAAATTCTATTCAAAATTTCCTTATTGACTTGGGTGATGGACTGAAGCATACAATTGTAAAATCGGCATAAGGAGAGGGGGGTTGCAAACAGGCTGAGGAACAGAATCAGAACCCAATATGAACGTGATAAATTGGAACGAAAACTTCAAATTAACCAGATGCATTTCAATAAACCTCAAACCACTACAGTGAGTAAGGAGAAACTGAAAACAAAAATTCAAACCACAAAGCAGCTGGTGATACAACAGAAGAAATAACGAGTCCCAGGTTTGCAATGCAAAAAGAAGATTTGCACACACAGGCCATCAAAAATGCAGACAAAACAGCAACCTTGAACTCATAATACATCAATACCATGTCACACACCTCCTAAGTTACTACTTTGTCATGCACAAGTACCCAAGTCTTGAAGTGGAAAATGCATGTTTTTATCATGTACTGAAAATGTACTACATATGAAGGGAGTTGTGTCAAAGTGTTGTTTATTTTATTTTCAAATTATTTTAACTTCTGAGGAATACCATTTATCTAGAGCAGGAAAAGTGACGAAAATGGGGACCAAGCCTATCAGAGCAAACATAGGCTGAATCTTTACATAATAGTGAGATAGAGATCAATGGAATATAGCAGCAAAATAAACAGACGACAAGAAGCTGCATAAATTTGCAATGTGGGAATCGGTGCCAGCACAGCCTGCTAAGCAGTACCTGGCATATTACACTGGCAGGCACCAGAGGACTCTTGCCCATTTGGTGTTTGTTCATTCCTTCCCTCACTCTTGCCCTCAAGTGTGGAAAACATTCAGCCCTTGAATTTGAAGTGCCAGCATTTGCCAGCCCCTTTTCTGATTGCTTCTTCTTTGTTTAAATTGCAAGCTCTCAGCAGCATGCACTTCGTTTCATATTATGCTACAGAACAGCCACCACTGTGCTGATGTTCTAACAAAGACAATGGTCTTTCAAAAGGAGAAGCTATTATTCATCTCCAGGGCCTCATACAATTCCCTCCAGGAAGATAAATAGTGCTACAAATATAGGCCTTTGTGAATGAGGCACTGAGATGATAAGAACTTAATTTCCACAGGAGGAAAGATATACTTTTGAGTTATAGCTGCTTTTATTCTTGTGTATGGGTTTCCAGGCAGAATTCAGTTGCAGCATCACTAAGGAAAAAAAGAAAATTAAGTAACATTAAAACTTATGGCATCTACACATTACTGAAGAGACTTCTGGTAGCAACCACCATGTGGCAAGAGAGTCTATTTAAGAGTCTAATTAAGAAGCTCAGTAAGTTTGTTGCAGGATGTGAAACTGTCTGGCCTAGTAAACCTTGAATCTTATATGAGTCTTCCAAGCATCTTCAATAAGTCAGCTAAAACCAAGGCTACCAGTGGAAAGAAACTAAACAGAACGTACAGTTCATGAGTTTTCTAAAGGCTCTTGAAGCTTTAAAAGCTTTCTAAAGGATCTTGCTTCCTCTTAGTGATTTACTGCAAGGTAAACACATGTATCCAGGGGAGAAAGGACTTTGGGTTTAGAATTTGCAAAAGTACTGCATGTTCAAAAAGACAAATAGATGAACATTATTTGAGCCAAAGGAAGAATTAGAAAGAGTGAATTTATGCTGTTGAAGTATTCTGCCTTCTGGTTTTAGGAATAAGGCACATCAGTATTTCTGAACTTTTCACAGCGGTGTCAGACAAATACATACTGTAAATAAATGCTCCATTTTAAGTGACTCCAGTATGTTTCACCTTGTTTATGGCACTAAAATTCCTGGGGAGCGAAGTTTGCATGGAAAGTACACTTTCTACAAGCAGATTTTTTTGGTCTTTCTACAGCTGAAAGATGTGGCCATATATAGGAGTCCTTTTAGGCACCACATACATCAGTGGAACTACAGTGACAACCTTCACATCCTGGTGTTTGACCTGAGTTCTGCCCAAAACTACTGGAACAAATCACTCATCGCACATCAATACAAAATCAGTCCAAACAGTCTTTGCCACCTTTTTGATTCCAACCTGGGAAGCTAGGCAATGGACTTGGTTCCCAACCACACCAAAGGGATTACTCTGAAAACTCTTAAAGAACAAGAGCAAACATTGGATGTGAAGGAATTTATGGGGGAAGTTGGGCTGAATTCCTGCTTTCTGATGCAATAAAAGCAGTGATTCCTATCTCTTCTATGAGATTCAAAAGATTAGCCTAGAAAATCTTTTTATGGAACAGCTCTCTAGTAGTGGATTTCTTTACTTAAAAAAATACAACAAATGCCCCCAGAGCCTAATGTACCTGATTCTGCCAACATTTTCAGAAATAGAAATCACAGGTAACAGTCAAGGTTGCTTCCATGTTAAGACCTATTTAAAAATTACTTTGGGGGGAGAGTCCTTTCCTAAGCAATTAAAACTTAACTAGCAATTTCTCCTGCGTTTGAAAAAAAACTTATCCAAAGAGTTATGAATGGCTATTAGCTGCTTGGGTACAAAAAGACAATGTCAAAATGAACCTCTGCAGACTTCAATTCCTCTTATTTAGAGCCAGTTAAACAAGAGAAAACCTGTCCCAGACCTGGTAAATTTGGGGGTGATTTGATAATTTTCATCCTACTGCCATAAACAGCAGAGTTTCTCAGCTTTCAAATATTTCCAAATTACTTGAGCTGGAACATTTCTTTTGAGGTTGCTAAACTCCACTGAGCTATGTTCTGCCTACAGCAGGGCCCTGCAGGCTTTCTTKGGTAGAAGGGTTTTGGTGCTCAATAATTTGAAGGCAAAAGCCAAAAGGAAATTAACTTCAGCTCAATCAGCCTTTATCATTCTATAGTAATATCTAGAGAGTTGTCACATGCTGATTTAACCAGAGCTGTTCAGAACACTTTTAATGAGGGAGTCAGAACTAAATAAACAGATTATGTTGTGAAGTGAAATTGGAAGGGGGGTGCGTGGGAGAAAAAAAGGAATAAAAGCTGCCGACATGATGGGTTGATGTGTTTGGA
The DNA here is from genome assembly GCA_013186435.1 of Turdus rufiventris. Classification (NCBI taxonomy): domain Eukaryota; kingdom Metazoa; phylum Chordata; class Aves; order Passeriformes; family Turdidae; genus Turdus; species Turdus rufiventris. Next base: position 514,686 of record PYHW01010406.1, on the reverse strand, counting down.
CTTATATCATAGAATCTTCTGAATTTGAAGGAATCCACAAGGATCACTGAGTGCAACTTCTGGCTCTGCACAGGACCATCCTCAAGAGTTACACCATGTGCCTGAGAGTGTTGTCCTAATGCTTCTTGAACTCTGTCAGGCTTGGTGCTGTGACCACTGCCCTGGGGAGCCTGTTGCAGTATCCAGTCACTCTCTGGGTAAAGAACTTTTTCCTAATATCCCATCTAAATTAGTGTTACTGTCGGCATTTTATTTAGATGGTGACTATTAGAAAATTCACTCTGTCAACAGCAGTAAGATAAAACCAGAAAACATTTACCATTTTTAAACAGGACCATACACAGGCACACTATAAGTTTCAGCTTGTTAACAGCCTGTATTTTCCGTCTATAAAGACAGACTTATAATTCATCTCTGATGAACCTGCAAAATCTCCCTAATATATAAAAGCCAACTAGATAAATAAAGCAATTTAGACACCTGCACAGAACCAATTCATATTACCAGCAATCATTATTATTGTTATATCTGAGAACTAAGAAATTGAAATATTATTATCAAAACCCACATATAGCTACAAACAAATGACAGTTATCTGAATGATGATTTTAAGCCAAAGCAAGAAAGTGTAAATGGATGGGCAGTTATCACTATGGAAGTAGCTGAGCAGAGTATCAGAGGTGGGGCTTCTGTCCAAATGTGATGTAAAGAATAAATTTTACAAAATTGTCCAACAATGCCACAAGAGTACCTTTCATGTTTCCTTGATATGCTTTTGGAGAAAGCTTTGCTGAAGCCGTCAGAGCTAAGAGATAGAAATGCTAAATATCTTCCTGAAAACTGAACACAGCTAACAAAACTGATGAAGTAGAGCTGCGAGAGAAAAGTGAATAGATACATAGTTAATTCAAGCAACTTCAGAACTGTTTAATATCAACACCAGAAATTTAGGTGGTTTTTTCCTCACAGATTTAGAATATGAGCCATTTTCCAGAAAAATTAATGACAAAATATAATTAAATTCAATAGAACAGAATCAATCCTTATAATTCTGTCCAACTTTAATGGAAGTTGTATCTACAAAACAGGTGTCTAAGGGGACTTAAAGCAAAATAGCAAAATGTTGAGAGATTTAAAGCACAAGAATAGAAACTGCTTAGACTGGGGAAAATGAAGATACAAGGTGGGGAAAAACCCCAGCCTGTTGTTGCAGGCTGAATTGATCAAGGCCAGAAGGCAGAACATCTTCACAAACAGATTTCCAGCACACAGATAAGTCAATATAAAGAGATCTGAAGGTTCAAGCTGACAACATGAATTATGAATTAAAGTAATCCTACCTGCCCTTCCATGACTCAGCCCACATATGGATATTATAGGACAGCAACTCATCATTACTCATTCATCTTGGTATTCATTATCTCCAAGACAGCAACCCCAAAATAGAGCTTATTTGGCTTAAAAATATCTTCCCCAGAAAGAATTCACATCTTCTAATATCAAATGTAAAACTTCCTGTAAAGAAACTTGTACCACTCTGCAGCTGCCAGGGTTTTAGCTGCCCTCTTTCTGCTCCAGAGGTCCAACAGATCCAGAGTTATTTTCCAACAGGCAGATTACCTCCAATCACCTTATATGAGCTCTTCCTTGTCTTTGTACCTTTGGCAGATAAGAGAAGCAAGGCAGAAATTTGAAAAACTGATTTTCTAAGTCCCCTCCTTTTAATTAGAATTGTTTAAATTTCAAGGGTGCATCTAAAGAATGTGGTTTAGTTTCAATAAAATATTGTATCTTACCTCTTGAACACACTATTGGGGTTCCCACTTTCCTCCAATTCTTTTCCTTTGACATTTCATGGTGTGCACACTGTCCCAGCTGTGATGTTAATAAGGTACTCTTTATGTGCCTCCATGCTGAGTCCAGGAATTTCCTAATTTTTTTCCTTTCAGGTGATTTCTAGTTTCTTTTAAATAGAAAGAGATTCCTTTTTGCAGGCCAATATTGTTTTTTTATCCTTTGGTGAACTGAGGAACAATGTCAGAATTGCTGATCTCACCTCATTCCCACTCATCTCTTCACAGGTGCTTAGGACTACAGAGGGACATTCCTTGCTTTTTGCTCTCTGTCACTGTGGTTCACTGATTTAGCAATCCTGCAAAGAATTTATTTCCACAGAGGTGGAAATTGTTCATTTTGTGGCCTAGGTGAAGATCCACAGACAGGCAAGGCCAATACCCCTGGCAAAGTCCTGAGGAGCTGTGGAAGCCTCCAACACAGTGACCACTCTGCTAAGGAAAGTGGAGAGTGGGGCTGATGAGACTGCAGCTGCAATTAAAATCAGTATAAAAATGTTTATCTTTCATTTTAAAAGCTGAGAAAATACCTGATTCCATTTCTGAATTTACTTCTCCATGATTGTTGTAGGTGCAAAAGGAGAGGACATTTCCATGAGGAAGAGACCAGGAGCACTGTTCAGTGAGGGGGAATGTGATCTACACTGGAACCTCTGTGAAAACATCATGAAACAGTGTGCAGGCATCTGGTTTATGACAGCTAAATAATACCCAATCCTACTCATTTTGGTTAGTGTCAGAGCTGCCTTGCCATCTGAGAGCCATCTGCTTTCCTTTTGAGTTCCTTTACATTAGGGAAGGGGCAAGAGAAATCTTGGAAAGCACACAATAAGCAATAAAATAAATAAAAGAAAGCAAACTAGATTTTTTAAGTGAAGCGTCCCATGCAAGATATTTAAGGCAGTAACTTAAAGTGTTTGCATTTTAAAAAGGTCAAATTAAATTAGCCATTAATTTTCACCCAATTTGCCTAGAATTGTCTCAGAAATTTAATCTAAATGGGCTGATAAAAAAATTTGCTCAAACTCCCTCAATCACCCTCTTACTGGACACGGATCAAGTGCAATGATGGAGAAGGCTCATTTTTTGATTATTTGTGTATCTGGTAGAAGGACTATTTGCAGTTAGGACTATTACTATTATTTTTAGGCATGATCAAAAATAAATGGGCTGGAAACAAACTGTGCTTTCTTATTGTCTCTTTGGGTGAAGTTTCAGAAAGCAAAAAGAAAACAGTTTTATTGGCGCTTGGCAGAAACGCGTTCATAAATTTTTTAAATGGCTCATTTGAAATGCCACTGCTGCCCATATGAAATGAGAAATTTTTGATTCACTTATGCATCCATGAGCCCAATATATTACTTATATTGGAGAAAGATGAGGTAAGAGAAAAAACTGCTGTATTCAGGAGAACAGATTAAACAGCCTCTTGATGATAATTTTTTTTTTTTAAAGAGCCCTAAGAAGATTCAGTGCTTTTATTTACCTCTATTATTTACCTCTGGTTTATTTAGCTGCTACTTAAATTTTAGCTAGCAGAGTAAAAATTCATTTGAATCTTTTACTCCAGAACAAATCTGGAATTCCTTCTCCTGTGTCTGTTAGCCACAAATACGATTTAATCAATGTTTTCTGTGGGATTTTGTCTGAAGTACTTGGACACCTTTTTAACCTGTTAGCTGATCCTATAAGAAAGGGAATCACAGCAGCTACTGGACAATACTTCAATTACAGAATACCCAGCACTTCCAGAAATATTCTAATGGCAAAATGCAGACCAACAAGAACAAATATCCAAACTATTTTTTTTCCCTAATGAGGCAGTCAGGGTCTCTTGCTTCTGCAAAGCCACTGATTTTCATGAAACTGTAGAAATTTAACTATCTTTCAGATCTTCAACCTTTTGCCAGGAGTGCTTAAAACTTGACATTACTTTCTAGAGATTTTGCTGTGTGGGAGGAACTCTGCTGGCAGGCAGCAAATTAATTTTTCCTTCAGAAAATAAGCTAAAATAGAGCCTGGAATGTGTTTGTCCTAATAAATTTACCCTTGCCCAAATGATCATGTGGGTTTCCAAGATGGGAACGGCATCTGTCACAAGAATGAAGTCCTTAAGTGAAGCACATTCGATTTCTGTAGATGTCTTCACTAGGCTTGTCTTCCTCTTCAAAGATCTGAGCAATATATGCAAGTGGAGAAGGAAAGAACATTGTAAGGTCGGTCATATCTGAAATCGGGGTTTGGAAGAAAAAGCAAATAGGACAATGGCAGAAATACCCAACTTTGCATTATTATGCAGAAAATCTGACTCTCAGATTTGACATTTGGTTCAACTTAAATTTAGCCTGATAAGGATACTTTTAGTTTCTACATTGATAAAACCCAGAGAACTAAAATTATGTTTAAATGTAGATCCTGGAATCAATCAGAACAAACACAAAAGAGTTGTTCCCATGGGTGTTACAACTGTTTGTTGGCTTCAACCTGTATTCCTGAGAGAATTGTTCCTGTTCCCTTGTGATATGTTCCAGAAGAAATCCCATCCACAAGAAGTTCCAAATTCATATGAAGCATTGACTTTGTTTTGGCAAATGTGAATTCTTCATTTGCAGCACATCCACCATAAAAGATTACAAGGTACAGTAATTTCACAACTATTAAGGCACACTGGATTATAAGGCGTACCTCAGAGTCAGCAAATTTTGCAACTTTGTCCATTATATAAGGCGCACCGGACTATAAGGCGCACTTTCAGGTTCGGACCAACATTTTAGTCAAAAGGGTGCGCCTTGAAGTCGTGAAATTACTGTCATTCCTAACCCAGAGGTTGTCAGTGGTGTCTCAGGAGACAACCCCCTGTGTATTTTAAGAGTTTTTGTGTTTTAGCTCGAGCACCAAAGAAGGAGTTAGGAGTCGGTTTTTGTGGGTTTTAGAGGTTGCTTATTTTATCTAATCCAAGAAGTTCTTTCCCTGACTAGCCGAGATTCGCTGAGCAGGTAAAAGGCACACTTGGAAAGAGGTTCATTTAAGCCTACAAATGGGTGCACGGCCCTCCCTTGATTTAAGACCACCTGTACTTTCTGAAATAGTCCCTGTTCTTAGTTATTAAAGGGAGTTGCATGCAGATGCATCAATAGGAATCACATTCAGGTGTCAGGAGGGTATAATTTGCTACTCTCACAAAAGAGTTCTTCCAGATTTTTGTCTGCATAATAAAATGGAAATTGCTGTTCAGTTTCATTCCTTGATGTCTTGGTGATTTTTCCCTCCCACCGAATAGCTAAATTATTTTTCAGATATATCAAGTTCCCTTTCCTGAACTTTAATTTTTTTAAATATCTTTTTTGCTCCTTTCTTCAGCTTCTAAGTGTTTGTGTAAAATTAAACTTGTCCACCCTCACAAGCACTCGCCACTTTCCTCAGTTTAGGTGCCTCTGGAAACTTCCACTTTATTTCTCTTCCAGATCAAACCCAGAGTCATATCTGAAAGTTGATCAACTGGACATCTTTCCTTTGTATCTGTTGCTGGATATTCCAGTTTTCAGGCCATGTGACAATGCCCTCCATAAGTCAATCTGAAATAATTTTTAATGAAGCATTCAGAGCAGCTCCTCTGAGCTCCCTCCCTGAAGCCAAAGGACTTTTCTCACCTGATCCTCACCTGTGCCAGCATGGGTTACACAGCCTGAATTAAAATCTCAAACTAAGCAAAGAGCTTCTACTCAGCTACTGTGAAACAAATGACAGAGGGTTTGGGGCACTCAGATAGCCCTTCACAACTTTCTGACCTTTTCCTCTCTGAATTTGCTTGTGACTTCCTCAGTGCAAACTCACAGCACTGTAAGGGAATTTTTATTGAATACACTGGTAGAAAACTCTCATTTTACCCCCAGTATGCACTGGAATCCCTGCTATCTCACTTAATAACACATTCCTGCCTCTGTTCTTTAGAGCTTTTCAAAATTCAAACATTTGTATTTCTTTTAAAAAATACAATAATTTTCCTTAACAGTTCTGTCACTGCAGTTTCTGCTTTCACATCCAATAATTTATTCCTGCTGATGTGCAATTTTAAAATGACTAGCACAATGCTTTTAAATTATAAACATTCTCTAAATAGGTTATTTGCTGCCAAAGAGCTCAAATTTATCAACCCTGCTCTTGTATTAAGGTTCCAGTGCTAATTTTGGAGGACAATGTTATGAAGGTACATACAGCTATAGCAGCATTTATTATTTAAAATCATAAACCCATGCAGAGCCACAGGCATCTGTGAAGCTTTTAAAAAAAAAAAAAAAAAAAAAAAAAAAAGTAAAACCCACCAAGACCAAAACATATGATCCTTGAAGGATTTTCCTGGATTTTATCTGGAAGTGTCGTCAACTGCATGCTAATTTTTATATAAGCATTTTTTTTATATATAAATAATATTCCTGGTTTGTTTCCACAAAGATCAGCAATATTTAGCTTCTCAAATACACTTGGTATATGTGCTGCCTACAGAATTTTATCTAAGGAATACACAAAAGACAGACAAATCCACAGAAGCAGCCTCCCAAGGATTTGGCACAAAATAAATCTCCATAAATCAGGCGGCAATCATTGCATGTAAGCAGAGAGTTTAGGGAAGGTTGAAACTGTTACACCATCAAGCCCGTGAATTACATCCCAGGGGAGGAAATCATGCTGAACCTCATGGGAGGCTTCAGATGATATGAAAAGCAATAATAATATGCACAAGACAGAAAAGAACATATTCCCATCTCAGGTTGCAACACTTTTACTGTAAAGGCCAACTGTTTCTTTGTCTTCCTTGGATTTTTTCCTACAATTTAAAATGTTAAGCATTATTAAATATCTTTCTGGCGTATTATACAACCATAAGAACTCAATTTCATTAATTTAGAGTCAACCCCAAGAGCTTTAAAGCAATTCCAGAGGAACCAGAATATCAGAGTTAGAAATCAAGTATAATTGAATATGGGACAAGAAATATTTCCTCCTTTCTAAAAATTACATTTTCAGTGAAACTTCTCTGTTTTGTTATAAAATTATTCCTCCACTTTCCTCCAAAGAGAAACATCAAATCTCTCACCTTGTTTTAGCTCTTCATCTGAGCATTCAAGGCAGCTATCAGCTATGAATATGCAAGTTTTGAATTACATACCCTTTTTAAAAGACCAGTTCACAGCATCTCAACCACTTTCCTCACTGCCTTTAATCAAGTGCCTTGTCCAGGACTTTAATACTGTTAACACAACTGTCAACAACATAAAACCAAGAAAGCAGGAGAAAAGGATAAGCTACTGCACAGGAAATTAACAGATTTATGGCAACAGCAACAATTGTGAATTTATAGGTGCCAAGTGAGTGATAAACCTTTAAAGCAATCTGTCATACATATCCCAACAGGTAAATTGAGGTAGAAGAGAGAGATTTACAGAGTGTTTGCTTACAGTGGATTGAAAATAGTGTTTGTTGTAAGAGCAATACATGATGTACTGTGCTTTAACTATTAATTTCCTTGTTTAAACTTGGACTTTATGAATGTTGTAACTACAATTTAGCAAGCTCTGTTTATTATTTTAAACATTTCCTAGAGACCTCTCATTTCCAGAAGTGTTGTCAGAAAGGAAAAATCTGAAGCAGGAGTGCTAAAGAGACTGGCCCTACAAGGAACGACAGATCTGCTGAAACAGAATTTCTCTGAGAAAGAATATCAGCATGAAACACCTGGATAGACACAATTAGCTCTTCAAAGGGGTGTCTAACAAGACAGTACAATGGTCCAATTGTTAGGGCCCCAAACTAGGACTTGAGGCAGCTGCTTTCAGCTGCATCTGCTGTGATGGGTAAATATGAATATTAGAGAAATAACCCATCAGGATAGGGCTACCTCAGAAGTGGACTTCTAGGAGAAGCTGCAGGAGTCCAACCAACTATCAACAATTTTCAGACTAGTCCCAGTGCCATCACAGCTAACGCAGAGAAAGACTAACCAGGAAAACACTTGGGACAGCTCAGGCTATTCCCCAGTGCATCCAGGATTGATTTTACTTTTAAAGCGAGAAAAAAAACTGAGAAAACCTTGAAAACATAGAATGCAAGTGAAACAGTGACATCTATCAGATTTTGTGAAGGACCTACAAGTGCTGTCACCAAGATATGCCATGCATTTCCATGTGGGTGATCTCACGAGTCATGAGGATACTTTAGTGGCCTCAAGGATGTCAGTGCTCATCAACAAAGGTGAGATTGGAAAGGGAAGATCACACTCTGGAGTTCTTTCCAGTTGTCCTCTGAACATATACCACCCAGAAAGAAATAAAACATACAAAATACAGTGCACTCTCTTTAGCTCTTCATTCCAGGTCTGGGGAAGAAAGAAGAAGAGTGTTGTCCTGCTTTGCATAAGACAAAAGGAAAATAGAGACAGAGATCCAGCACTGGATGGCAGAGTTCTCCTGAAAGATAATTATTTTCAGCATTGTTTGCATGGTGATTTGACATGATGCCACCAGAATACCTTACCTAATTACTGGATTTCACTCCCTGGATTTCTTGCCCTGCTCTCCCTGTTTGCTTTTATTTTTGCAGGCAACAAATGTGTTTAACAATTTCAAACCACTTACAGTGCAGTGCATCAATTCTGCAACATGACACAGGAGCAGAAACAGCCTGATAGCAAAGCTGGTGGCAGCTACCACGTGCACTGCTGTGGAGCAAATGCTGGAATGGCATCTTGGAGCAGTGCTGGTCTCTGCAGGATAGGTTGCCTTTTATCTCAGGTGCTGCTGCCTCTGATCCCCTGCCAGACAACAGATATTTATTCCAAAAGCATCTTGTAATAAACACAGGAGCTGTGAAATCCTTAGGAGAGCATAGCATAAGGCCTGAGATTCAAGAAGAAAGAGAAATCTGGGAATGAGAATATATTAGAATTTTTTTTAAATCTATGTATATTTCAGGAGATCTTACAGTATACATCAGACTGACCTAATGCTGTTAAATAATGTGAGTGCTCAAAGATTTTCTTTGTTAATTAATTTCCTGCAGCAGCAAAACTTTTGCCTTGTAATCCTTCTTCTATTTGTGACCACAAAGGTACTTTCTGAAATGCAGTCCCATGAGAAAATGAATATTTTGAGGCTCTGACCTAGGTAGGGACCTTATCTGTCAGGGGTCCTGGAAAGTGTGAACCAGCTCAGGCAGACAAGAGTTAATAGAAAGATTCTGGGTGATTTAAGGGTGATCTGGATCAACTTGCAATTTGTGAAGTAATAACAATGCCTGTGAGGCCAGATGAGACAGAAAGTGTAATGCCTTGAATTTGGGTGGTTGGGACTGCAGGGACAAAACAGTGCCAGAAAGGACTGTGGAGAGGGAGGTCTTCAGTTCCTTGCATTTTAATTAAATATAAATCTTGTAATTCCTTTATCTCCTCAAACAGTGTATCCATAATTTAGATTTCTAAAGCCCAAACTTAAAATCTACAAAATTTACATGTAAATAATATAAATAAATTATTTATAGGCTATGAGTGTGAGAGTGTAAGTCCACAAGGATCCCTAGGATCGTATTGTCTTGGCATTAATAAATCTTGGATAAGGAAAAGTGAAATTTCATCAGCTACCCAAAATTTAAGCCTGTCATCACTGCTCACTTTATTTTCATTTAACTGAGTTCTGGTACAAGGATATTTAAACTTGATCATCTTAGTAGCCACAAAATGTCCCATTGCTTTTACTGTCTTCTCTCTCCATCTTGATTTTATCTCACCTCATATTAATTTATATTCCCTTCAAATACACAGAAACATGAAAATGTGGAAATTAGAACAATTGGTAGTCCCTGAAGCACACCTTGGCTGCTATGGACAAGGGGTAAAAGATGTGTCTAAAGGGTTGGAAGAGAGTTAACTCTCTTTCATATGTGGGCAATATCCAGGGAGCAAGAGGCTACAGCTACTGAGGAAAAAGAAAAAATATTCTTTGTAAATTTTGTCTTATTTTGTTGAGAATCAATGTTTTATTCAACCTTCTATCTGCAACTGTCCTTCTTGTACACTTCTCACCCAGCAGAAAGGGCAGTTTGCAGTCATGTAAGGCAAATAAATGTTAGAGCAACCTCCAAACTGGGGTCCATAACAAAAGCCCTTCCCTATAATTTTCCTACAGTCTCCTGGTAAAGAAGTTGCACAGCAACTGACCCACAGGAAAAAGAGACTGAAGGCAACATAAATAGGTCAAGGCCATCACTTTAGGAGGGAAAAACCTGACTAAGCAGTGAAATTATCCCTGTTCTAACATGAACAGATTTTTACAGGTATCCATCCTAGCTAGGCTTACATCCAATGGTCGGGGGGGATACGGGCACTCTCTTTTACAAATGCTGTATTCACCAACTCCTAGAGTTTATAAATCTCAGTCCTACCCCGCCCCACCTTTATAACAGGTGTGTTAAACCAGCCTTTTCAGTGCCTCCTTGTGCAGCAGCAGTTGTATCTCTAACACCAGTTTCAGTGGCTTTTCTCACACCTCCTCCACTTTGTCCTGCCTGTGGTGTGAACACCAGAATGGCACCAAAGTCTCAATCCCATCACAGATCTGCACAGGAGTGCAATCCTTTCCTCCACCCTCTCCCACCACCTCTCCTGCTGGCAGGCACTGCATAAGGTCCTTCAAATCACTCCTTCAAACTGTGCATCTGAACAACTTTATGTGATTATTCCACATCCTTCCCTCTGCTTCTAATTCTCTTTTCTGCCCAAAGCACATGTGAAATGGCAGTTTTTACAGCAGATCATAACACTTTTAAGCCATGGACAACATATGGAGAAAACATTGAAACTTTTTTATTAGATTAAGGCCATTTCCATGTTTACCATTGGATCTTTTCTCACAAATGATGATTTAACTACAAGCTCTTTATGATCCAACTCCAATGCTCTCATGATAGAGCTGTACAAACAGGCCATCCTGCAATTTCCATTCATGGTGTTAAAGTAGAACAGATCATTAATTTTCCTAAAAGCAAGCCAAGACTCAAATACCCAGGAAGGAAATGTTGAAGTGCATTCTCAGTATTAAGCACATTATTTAAGTACTAGCAAGACTAAAGGTTTAAATGACCTACACCAGCCACAGTGTCATCACTAATACCAGTGTCCATTAATTACACCTTCATCTCACCCTAAGCCTTCTCATAAAAACTATTTTCTGGTTTTACCAGTTGTAAAGAGATTATGAAATGGCAAATGTAAGTAATCAAATCCCAAAGTAGAGCAGAGTGTCTTTCAAAAGCCATCATGTCAAATTATCAGCAGTGGTTAGTGATTTTGGATAGCCAGCCCACCTGGCTTTCCAAGTTTTATTTGCAGTGTTTTATATATGCACATACAATTATAAGTTTATGCTTTAAAGAAAATGGAAAAGGTAACTGCTGTGTTTTAATACCTCACAGCCTACAATCATCAACAAACTGTGACCCATCAACAATAAATAGAAAGCACAAAATTCTAGAAGATACCACTAAAGTAGATTTGTCAGCTAGAAAACTTGAAGTTAGGAACATAAGCAGCAACTGCATCTAATAATAATGCAAATGATAGTAATGAAAGGAACAATTAAAATAATAATGAAAAGAATACATTGTCATAGATATGGGTTGTGAGATAACATCACTACTTTTTGCTTCACTCTGGGTTCTTAATATTAAAGGCGCTGTTTTTGCAGCTACTAAATCAAGCAATCTCATGATTCTGCAGGTTGGAAGAATGAATAAATCTTTGCACAGGCAGAAACTAACAAGGTCAGGTTTTAATAATCCAATTTGTTATTATGCAAAAAAAAAAAAACAAAAAAAAAAACAAAAAACATTTTTACACAGGCTGACAGTATTGTGTGGGATTAGTTCGTCTGACTCTTCACATCCATTCAAGGTTCAGAATGATTCTTTTTGTCCATTATCAACAGTTCTCAGAGCATCTCTAGATAAAACAGGTCCCCAGCAACTTTCTACTCTCAGATTTCTTCACCTGAAACTGTTTTCCCCTTTTATTTCCATCCTATTTCATTACATGCCTCCATTTGTGAGAAGAAAACAATTTTTTTTTTTGCCTTCCACCACTGTCCTTAGTGCCACATTCCTACCAATGTTCCTCTGTATGCTGAGAACAAAATTTCATGATTTATTGTGCCTTTTCAGACTGGAGCTCCAGCAGGGTATTCTTTCTCTAAATAAAACACAGATTTTTTTTTCCAGACGTGCTAGTCTGGGCAGCCACATGTCTGACATGAATTCTAAGTTTGACCACAACTGAGTGCTTCTTGCAAGCAGAGATGCACTTTTGAAACCCCATGGCTAACAGACTGTGGTACTCTGCTACTTGGTAGATCTACATTAACCACAAATATATTAATCATGTATTCGTCCTCATTTTTTCCAAAACATCTGTCTTTTCACACAGTTTCACAAGGTTTTAATAAATAAGACATAAGATTTTACATTTCTGTGCAGATACTCAGTAATAATATTTAGCTGACAAGACTCCCATTAGTGTTCCAATATTTCTATTTGCAAAGTGAATTGATTTGCAACATTTTTTTCTTTACTTTTAAGTTTTTGCTGATACTTGTCTATCCATCTCAGACAATTTAAACAGCAACCCTAAATAATATTTCAGAACTCTAAGATTTTTTGACAGCTATGTTACCACACATCTATTACTGCAATTTTTACACCTTAATGAAGACTGACAAGAAAAACATATTTTGAACCTACAACCTCAAATACCCTGCAAGCTGTCTTAAGGCCAATGTTTCCATAGCAATTAAGACAGCTACCAAAATTTCTGCCTCACTATCAGCCAGTGTTATATATTTGATTAACTTACACCCAAAATGTTACCCTCTGTTACTAAGAAAATGCTAAGAGCTTGATTATTTCTTTTTTATTAACAGCTCCAGTGATCAAAGGTGGCAAAAATAATCTTTTTTTAATAAGTTAGAGATGTTAATAAGCAAGCTTTTTTCCCTACACTTTCAGTTCTTCTTTCTTACAATAATCTGATTTTTTAGGATTCTTACTAATAACAGCGTGCCTAATTCTCTTACTCATCTGAGACATCTGCCATTTAAAAAAGGAAAAAAAAATCTTTCCTAATCAAACCCAAAAAGAAACATATCTGCATATGCAAGATGACAATTTAGATGTATGAAGAAAGGTACAGTTTCCTTCCTTAAGCAGTAATGATTTGTACAGAAAAAAATTCCCCAGAACTACTAGGATATCTTTTTTTTCCCCAAAATAATTATGGAACTGATTCACTCTTGTATTACTTCAGTCCCAAAGTATATTGAAATCAACTTATTTCAAAACTAGAATTATGCAGCAATGAATCAGTTTTGATACATATATATTTAAACCAAACTATTTATAGATATGTGACCTTTTAGTATTAACATTCTCCTTAATGTGTGTATTTCTATACCTGGATATAAAAACTACCCATATATATGCTAACTAAACATTAGAGATTTTTTTTGTTTGTTTGTAAAAGAGAGAAATCGTGAAATACTGAAAAATTTATCAAACAATAAAGAGCTTCATTTTCTCATCTTCCCTCATAATGGCCTGCAAGTTCTTCTCTGTTCCTGGCTTCACAAAGAGGAATATCTCCCTTTCCCAAAGGATCCTTTCCATGGGCAAAATTGTGGGGCTTTAAATTCCATGTTCTCTTCAGTTTCTCTTCCATCTCATGAACACTGATTGTTTGAAGTGTGAGAAAGGAAGTACACGGGACATGACAGGACACTATAAGAATACTTAAAACCTTTTGAGATTTTATGCGAGATATTAGCAAAAGAGTGAGCTTGAATTTCTGCTGAACTGATTTTTTTAGTAGGCTTGCCAAGAGTAGCAGTTAGAGTTAGAAATCAAGAATTATATGAGAAATTTTTTTTAAATCCCCCACAGTTGAAAATGCAGCTACTTATAGACCACTCACTGAAGACATGCTTGATTGCACAATAATTTCACTGTTCCATTACAAATTTAGTATCAAAATTGAAATAAAATTTGCACTTTATTCATCCATCCATATATAAGAACACACAAAGAACCATTTTCTGAGCTGCGTATGTGCCTGTTTAAGCATGACTCCAGATCCAGCCAGAAAAATCTTTCTATTGACTCAGATTTCATATGAAATGTATCAACACAGCCTTTAGAAAAAATAAGCAGATCAAAACTTTATGCAAATCACATAACTTCCACCTGATGAAGATTTTTGCCAATGGGTATCTTTAATTGTCATGGATATTGGATTAAGTGCCAGAGAAGACAGGTCAAATCTCTTCTTACTAACACAAGGAGCATGATTGAGACTGAGAGGCTTCCACTCCACTGTGCTGGAAATTCTCAGTGTGCCCGTCCTGCACTTTCTGGTGTGATTCAGGTTAATGCACCACACTAAGATACTCTGTAGAGCATGGATCATCTCATTTATTCATAGGAACATCCTAGGACCTCTACTTTAAATTTCAGACAATCAGAATAAGGTTACAGTTTGAGAAGGATATGTCATGCATAATAAAAATGTACAAGCAAACATCAAAGGGTATAAAAACCCACAACAGTCAACTTTATAAGTAGCAGATGCAGTTTTTGTTTGATAGGGACCATGGCAGTGTGAAATGTCAAATAAAACATTAAATTCTCAGATTTGATCAATTTTGGGGTAAAGGGAAAGATTTCTCTTGCTGAGCAGACCGTTCTGGTTTATAAGGAAACTGAAAAAAAAAAAAATCACCTTAATTCAGTGGAATTTGGGGGAAAAAAAGAGCATCTTCAGCTGCTAAGACAAGTCAACAGGAGTAAATGGCCTTCAACAAGAGATTTGCTTTCAGTTTTCTGAAGGACTGTGTGCAGCCCCAGTGCCTGATAAAGAACTTGACAAAGTCAGGGTGTGTAATGTAAACAGCCCCGAGTTCAGTAGCTATTGAATTAGATAAAAGCCCTGTACCTAACTTAACAAAACTGAAACTGCACTTAAGCTTTTCCATTCTGAGAAAAAATCCAGAAGTGGCAGAGGTTGCCCAAAGCTGTTGTGCATTCTATTCTTGGATGCTTTCAAGACTCAGCTGCATAAAACCCTTAGCAACTTGTTCCTATCTTACAGCTGACCTTTCTTTCAGGTAGAGGTTGGATTAGAAACTTTCTGAGATCCCTTTCCAACCTCTGACTCCCATGTCCATACATATATATATGTATACACATAACCATTAAATTGTCGTATTTCAATGGCTGCAGTGTGACAGCAGTCATAAGGATTAGCAGGAGAAGCATTTTCATGGAGTTTATTTAAATATTTTATTGTTAAAAAGTTGTAGGATAGAGTGCCTACTAAATTTGCTGAAGAGTTTATGAGCCTTTGCAGGCCAGATATGCAGCAGTCTTTGGGTTGTTAACTCTGAATACAGTTTTAGGTTTACTGAATTTACACCACTATAAAACTTTATTCTTCAAAAGAAGTTAAACCCAATATATTACAAAATAACCCCAAATTCTGACAATCTTAAATTATTTATAAAGCTACTCTACCCAGTTTATATTAAAATGACTTGCCTAATGGAGGGGGGGAGGAGCAAGTTTTTTCTGAATTAAGAGATTTAATCTGGTCATACGCTTAACAACATTAAAAGTCAGCTCTTTAGTCAGTGATCTGCAACATGTCCATCCTTGACTGTGTTTATGGCTCACATGCAATCCACCAGAAGGGACATTGAACCAGCACTCAATTTTTACAGAGTAAGAAACTGTAGGAGCCTCTCCCCAAAAATATGTTCCATATACAGGATCAGAATTCAACACCTTGATTTGCAGTGTAATTTCTATGCCCTTATGGGTATAGGAGCAGGGAGAGCAAGTGTTTTGGGTGTTCACCAGCTCTAACAACCAAGCTGTTGCTACCCCTGGACTGAGGACGTGACCAGAGGAGGACATGACAATTTTCATCAATTAACATTCATTCAGCTGTTGCATTTGTATTGCTGTTTTTTGATCAGGAGAAAGGGCTTGAAAATGCTGAATGCTCTATTTTACTGTGTTTTGTCAAAAGCTTTCTGGGGGTTTTGGAGCTTGCTTGGGGTATTGTTTTGCATTATATGTCTCATATTTTACATACTATGAGTTTAGTGGGAATAAAAAAGTTAACGGTGCAGAACAGACTTCTGACAGTTCAGCATTTTCACAGACCCCTCAAAGCAGGACACCAACACAGTTACAGGGCTGGTCTGTCTTTCCTCCAATTTCTCACCTCCGTACTTATTTTTATATATCTTTATTTTAAAATTTGTGTAAAGAGTACGGCATTTTCCAGCTATTTTCAGGAAATCATTCCCTCTTTGCTGTTGTGGTCTATGCTACCTCTCCACCCATGGCAAACATTCACATCTCAATTTTCTCATTAGAGTACCTATTCCACAAAAGCTATGCTATTGCATAACATCTTCCCCCCCCCCCTTATTATTTAATTAAATTCCCAGCCCAAAAAACTTCCTTCTGCCTTTCTCTTGAGAGAATACTGGGGATCTTGGAGGCACTTTGCTCATACCCAGCAAGCCTAAATGGTCTACTCAGAGCACCACACTCTCTCTAGAGCTGTCAGAAGCTCAGCACTGCCATGGAATTATACTGTAGCAAAAAATCCCAGAAAGTAACAGTAAAAAATTATAATATGAGAGAGAGGGAGAGAGAAAATTACCTCTGAACAAGTGTGGGAAAAGTACAAAGCAAACTGAATTTTGTGCTGGATTCAGAGGGCATATCTGGATCTAGATCTTTGAAGAGAAACAATTTTCAGCTTTGCACTGCACCTGCTCCATAGGATGCAAAAAAACACAGGCATGTTTTTAGTGAAAAATGAAACAAGGATTATAACCACCAGCAGCTAAGAACTGCAAGAAAAAGACTGCAGCCATAATATGAACTTAGTCTCTCCAGTATAATATCTGTACCAGAAATCCCATGGAGATATAATGACTCCAATCAATTTTTTAAAAAATACTTTCCAAAGTATGATATTGCACTGCTTGAGATGTCTGGAAAGCTGGATGCAAAAAACCACAGGCATTATTTAGCCAGGATTTCCTAGAGTGAGGGAATGAAAGCTTCTTTTTTCAAGAGTGGCAAAGTTGGAGCACCAAGAGCCAAGGACATTTAAGACAGCCTTCATCCCCCCAAACTGGAACCAGCTGAAAAGACCAAGTGCACTAAATATTGCCTAGGAAAATTTTCTGGTCTTCCTTTTAGCCCTGAACAAGGACCTTAAGGGGGTTGTCATTTAAACTGGGGTTTTGCTGATGGTGCTGCCTTTCTGAAAGCCAGAAAAACATTTTATTCTGAATTCCCCTGACATCCAGGAACCATATTAAATGACACACTGAAGCAAGAGTTACTCTGGTTTTATTACTGCTCTATGTACAGGCATGGGTATGCACCAGAGCAAATTAAAGTAAACTTGCCTAAGGTGCTTTGAATTTGCAAGATCTTGAAATTACCAACTTCTGAGTCTTTATCAGCCTTACTAATACATTAAAACTACCCTGTTCATGTCATTCAACAGCACTGTGTTTACAGCTGCCTCTCTCCCCTTTTTCTTTCTCTCTCTCTGTGGTTGCCTTGCCATTTCTCCACAGCCTTCGATAACCCTCCAAGGAGAATAACATTGTGTGCTGCTCAGGAAAATGAATCCAGCTCCTGACTGTGACACAAGAGCAAGCTCACACCAAGCAAGATATTTCACCTGCAATGCACCCAAGTAAAGAGATGAAAAATTAGAGTCAGTAATTCAAAATAAAAATATCCACATTAAAGTGAAAATTGGAAGCATGCTATGCAGACAGCTGTAACAACACCAGAAATAGTACAGCCGAAAGAAAATTAGTGTGGAGAACAAAATGGTTGTGGAAAATTCATATTTCCTGAATGGGTTATATTCTCCAATGTAACACCAAGGTTGGTTTTATTTTCCTCAGAAGGGTGCCTTCACTGTCTTGCCTTTGCACCACCAAGGTTTTTGTACTATTTCTTTTCCAGTTTATTCTTTTTCCTCGTGGCATTGTAAGGTCCCACCAGCCTCACACTTTTTTATTAGCTATTACTATCACATTGCCTTTGGTTCTTCTGTCAAGGAGAAAGAGACAGTCAAGACACCACACGGATTAAAACAATTAATCTCATGATAGGAAAAAAAAAATCTGTTTTGCCACCTGCTAATGAGTAGATATTTGAAAAACAAAGACAATTATTAAAACCACAGGTTTTTAAACTTTTTTTTGTGCATGTGATTTAATAAAATATAATGTTAAGAGATTTTATCATACACTTTTCTGGTACTAGCATTGGAAGAGAGATGAGGTGGGGCAGGGAATGAAAGAAGCAGTTGTAAAGCTATAAGGCACTAGCTCCAATATTTGAATTACAGTTTTTCTTGACATAAACCTGAAAGCCCTACAGCAACGTTCAGACTGGAAGAGCTGCTAAATACAATGCATCTCACAAAAAGATTTCTTCTATGTGAAAAGTTAAATCAGACAGGCAGTTTATTTTCAGAAAATGTATGAACTGATGCACCTGTATTGCCCAAAACTGCCTATGTTGATTAGATCTCACACTCATAAAAGTGCAGCAGCTCCAAATCCTCATGAAAAACATGTCAACTGCCTCAGTTCTTGCAGATCCTGTTTGTTCTGAAAGTCCATTCTAAGATTACCCCAGCTCAGGAAAAATTTGAAAAATCCCAAGTGTAAAAATAAGTGAAAAATCCCAAACTTCCAAACTAAGAAAAGCAGAAAGCTCAGTGGGACAGATTTCCCAGCTTACTGGTATCGTTTATTAGTCACTATTGTGATCCCTCCAAAACAAGAAGCTTCTCTATTATCCTTTTGTTCGTATTTTCCTTTTTGTAAGAATAATTTCTAAAGCATTGTTATCAGAAGTTATCCTGCATTTGTGAGACAATTTCCGTTAGACTGACTTATGTCTAGCAGAACATTATGTATACCACATCCTTAAAGCTTTTAGAATCAGAGATGAGGGAAAAGAAAGTTCTCAATAGATGGATTTTCAGGTTTGTTTGTGGGATCTATAAAAGACTAAAGATGTTGACTATTTAAGTGTCTAAGGGCAATAGTAGTAAGCAAAGAAACCAGAAAATACATTTAATAATACTCAAAATTCCTTATTGGAAGTATAATCCAGTAAATGTCAAGATTAAATGAACCCTGCACTTAAGTCCTTTTTACTTTCTGAAATTAGTTGAATTTTGATTCTGTACAAAGTTATACTTCTTATTAGTAGGTATTGGGATAACATTGCATGTGGATCAGAGCAATAAATCTGAAGAATTTATTGATTTGGGAGATTATTTTATCAAAAGGTTTCCTCCCTTCAACAGGACATCCAAGTCTCTAATTAAAAATCTCCAGGAGGGGGCTGGAAAGAGCCAGGCAAGGTCTGGAATCTCCTGAGTGCTGAGTATTCATAGAAAGCACCTGCAATTATGCAATTGGATAAATGACATCTAGGAATTATATCAATTTAAGATAAATTATGTTTTAAGTCTATATCAATACAAAGACACTGTGTATATGCATAATACAAAGAGTTCTCCATAAACAAGTTAAAGAGCATGTAAATGATCAGATAAGAGAATTCCTGAGCATTAATGAGACTTTTAGCCAAGTGGAAGGAATAACTCTTAAAATAAAAATTTTCGTGGCATGTCAGATGTTTCTACTATCCTGTTGTAGAAAGTAAGGTGCAAGAAACCAAATTAGACTTTCTCAGGAGGTTCACACCCCTTCTCTGAGACATGGCAACTGGTGATGTGTGCAATATTAATATATCTGCAAATATGAAGCTAAAAAGGCTAATTTCAATTTATTATTATTATTCTAAAACTTCAAACACCACATTATTTCCGTATTTGCCAATGGATATTCTTCCATTTGAAATACTACACATCTTTGCTCTGCCAGAGCACCTGCAAGGCCCATTGGCAGATGATAAAGCCTGCAGGTCAGATTATAAAGAACAAAAAGCCTCAGTTGATTTCACTGGCACCGTCAGGATTATCTTATCTCAATAATTAATGTCATTAATTGCAAGAGTATATGCCTGTAATGCACCTCTGTAGAAGATGCTGCTGTTGCATTCACAGGATTTTTTTGGTTGGCACTTCAAGAATAACCATAACCTCAGATTGGAAAAGAGACACTGCAGCTGCAATTTATTCATTACCTGCCTCTCATGAAATGGGAGGATTTACAACTCCAAGAAGTGAGGTAAACAATTAAGGAGTTGATGCCATTTGCTATTGGTTAGAGTGAGGGAACATGCAGTGCATGACATGAGTGATAACCAGAGCTGGGTGAAAGTTTTTGTGCTGGTGAGCAAAGATTTCTGTCTTAATTTCAAGAAACCATGCAAAAATAAAACCTGAATTAGTTGCCAAATCAGCAATTCAATTCTTTCTCAATGCTGACCTAAGTCAATAGAGCACAAACACCCAAAATCCCTCATATTCTAATGAAAGAGAAGTTATCTTATATTGCTGAGAGGACACATTCTGCCTCCTCCCAGGAAGGTTAACCATCTCTATTTTAAGCCATCATCAAACACCTGCATTTTTATTCCTCTTTCTTCTGCGTGGTAATTAAAACTGGCAGACAGACCTAATCCTCAGGTTTACCTCCTCTTATTCAGTTCAGTTAATGGAACATTTTGCAAGTGCCTATCACTTTCATATCAGAGGAAGAAATTTTGTAACATATTTTCATTACTCAAGGCTTCAAGAAACAATGATTAAAAAATCTTGCATATTTAGGAACCCTGAGTCCTGGTAACAAGGAACATGTCTTCTAAGCTTCTAAGTCATCTGGCTAATTCTGAAAAAGATAGCCTGATTCCAAAGTCACAATTTGTGGCCATGAAAGGATAGGAAAGCTCATAGGGTGCTCTAAGAGCTAATGCAGGTCTGCCCCATGGTAAGAAAATGCACTTCCCATGCCAGCTGGCAGGATAGAAGCTCAGCTTCCCACCAGATCCTGCTTGGCCTCCACTCAGATCCTCCCTCTTCCATCAGACCTTGAGCAGCTCTCCATGACAACAGGCAGTGCCCAGCAGGACTGATTAAAGACCAGGCAGAAAGCTCATTTATAAATTGTGAGTGAATTTACAGCCCAAATGCTGCAGAAAGGCATTTTTCCTCTCTTAACGGGACTGTGCTGTGTTTACTGAAAATATTCAGAGCAGGCTTCTTCCCCAGTAGACACAGAGGCACAGCTCCACTGGAATTAATGGAGCTGGACTGATTGACACCAGTGGAGAAGCCAGCTCAGGATTTGACTGGTTTAATACTAAGTAGATTTCATTCAGACTCTAATTTCAGCACTCTGCACCCTCCCTCAGGCACTCATTTGATATCCTACACGGCTAATTTGTACTCAACATAAAATATGCATGTTTGCTGTTGTCTACAGAACTAAAATATTCAGCCTACCCGTGCATGCCAAAGTCAGTTTCCCCTGTACACTTCAGAGTCATAAGAATGTGCTGTAACAGGCATACCTGTGCATTTGGGAATGCACCTGAAAAATTAGAAATACATTTTCAACTGCTTACTGAGTCTCTAATTGCAGCCCCTGATGTGTTTATTCCTCATGCAATTGCACAGCAATTAAAAAAAAAAACACTTGCACACCTACAAATTCTGAATCTTAGCACATTTGTATTTCAAGAATTCAAATCCCACAGGAGCATTGCAAGAAACTCCTTGCCTAAAGTATTTTCTTCTAACATTAGGAACTAGGACTCAAGAAAGGCATATTCAAGAATGGGAGGCGTGTGCCTGAAAGGAAAACAGGAAAAAGTGGAAAGGTGGAAAAGCATGCGGAAAAAATCTCTGCCAGCTCCCCCTCAGGAACAGCAGTGCAGCCAGGGAAACACTGCTGTTTCAAGCTGCTTCATGTTTATCCTGACATCCAGATACTAATGGGGCACATGGCTCACAATTAAATGAAGAGCAGCACCAGCGATCTCATCAGCGCAAAGGAGTATCAGAAAATACTTGTTACCTTATAAACTGAGTTATCACCTGGTTGGAAATGGATTCAACTATTTTGCTCTTTGTCAAACACTTCGCAATCTCACCTCATGATGTGAGGGTTTTCTATTACCAAGAGAAGAAAAATGTTGGTGTATAGTGAGATATACGCTCTCAGATTTTAAACTGTATAACAGAGATATACGTTCTGATATCTTTTATGATAAACAGGCTAGGGAAATGATATCAAACCACTGTTAGGGACTTAAACTCACCAAGTCAACAATATTAATATATTCCACTCCATATTCAGGCCAGAGCCTGCTAATTTTCACTCTTAGGCAGGCTGGCAGAAAGAGCCATCCAGTCTACTTTTTTTTTTTTTTTAAAAAAACAAATATTCTATGACTAATTTCTCTCTCCTGAGACAGCATGATGATGAAACCCATGCTTTAATTCCTCTGCAGTTATAACTCTAGCTACAGCCTAGAGTTTAAAGCATTCTTTACCAACTATCACAGGCTCTACTGAGCACAGACCTTCCACCAGCAAAGATTTCCATGTGAAGCTGAATTTTAAGTAATAGAAGAAGATTTGCTTGGTAAATGGAAGTCTTACTAAGCATTCAACAACTGCTCACACACAGCCAGGAACATGAAAATTCAGCTGATGAAACCAATACCTTGACAGAAAAAAAGAGCATGAGCACACAACCATAACCAATTTTTCTTCAGAGAGAATTCAGATATGGCAAGTAAAGGAAAGGTATCGCCTACAAGCTAAAACAAAAAGGAATAGGCAGGATTTAGATTTGTTTCAAAAACAGTGCAGACTAAAAAGGTACCACTTTTGCAAACAAAGGCTGCTCTGGGTCTAATCTGGGGAATGGCAGAACAAAAAGCATTTAAAACTTTCACAAACTCACTTATATCAAACTATAAAAAACAACCCAATGCTAGACTTTTGTCTTTATGTAAGATTTCCTACAATGCTTATGGGAATTTTCCAAATGCAGCACAATTTTTGCTTCTCAAAAACAAAATTTTGCAACAAATTTGGTAAACTTTGGCAAAGTAAAGGGCTTCACCAACAACAAAAAAAATCTTTCTGCTTTTGCGAGCCTATACAATTTCTGATATAAGCCCCAAACTCCTTGGTTCAGTTGAAATAATTAACAGCAGCAAAGTTTTATTTGCACATGACAAACATGGATGATGAAGTTGATCCACTTTATTCAGCCTCACAGACAAAAACACTAGGTTGAACATTAGATCTGATTTCAACATAACCATGGAACCATGAAGCCAAAAATGTTAAACTCTGCTTAAAAGAAAGAAGGTAGGCCCAGGTTTACAAACCAGAATTTGAGGGTTGCTGTGGCCAGCTTTAACAGCACAGACATGGAGTGAATTTAGAAGAGTAAAATATCTTTTACAGAGATATGTACTACAGCACAAAAAAAGAAAAATTATTGCAAATGTAATGATTTCCAGAAAAATCAGACATGCCAAAACAACACAGATCTTGTGCCTAAGCGAGGAGTGCACTGCAAAATCCTTAATTTGACGGTAACACACATTTTTCAATCATGCTACAAAGTCTCAGGCATATCGCCATGGAATGAGATGCTCCAAGGACATAAACAGGTTTACCTCTGCATTTCTAGAACTCCTCAACTGTCTAGTCTTACTTATATTTTACTTTCTCTATGAAAAATGCATGCTCATTTGTGTCTTAAACTAACCCTTACTTCGATGCCTAAGGAAAACAACATAAACAAGTCAAAGCAACATCTCTGAAAACACCAGCCACTAAAGTTCTGTGCAGTTAAAACAAGGCAGATATTTCAAGGCATGGTCTCAGTATCCAGCCCTTCAGGCAAGATTGATTTTCTCAGCAGCTTTCCTTTAATATAAATAAATGTCCAGCACCATTGCCAGAAGATGAAAAATTCAGGCTGTTTGAGCTGGTGTGGGATAGGAATATTGCACTGCCTGGGAAAGAAGCCTTCTGCAAGAACGTCCCAACAGCAGCAATGGCTGGTTTATATTAACATAAGAAGGTATTTGTTTGCCTGTGGACATTACTTGAGTCAGAGATTTTTGCTGCTTTTTAAATAAGTTCTGGAGAAGATCTCTTTCTTGTTTCAAAAATTTATACTCTCTGCCCACAGCTGAAATTATGTATTTTCATTAAAATTTTAAAAAAGAATCCATTAATGGACATGAAAGCATTCGGATGAGGGAACAAACAGCTTTCCCTGGAATACCATAGGAAGAATGGGAGTACTTCTCATTTGCTCCATAAAAAACACCTGCTTGACACCACCTTCGCATCAGCAAAACAAACACCTTTTCCACTGTCCCAGACATGAACTGAGAGCCGATGGAGAATGATGCCAAATCAATGGGAACCCAAAAGTGGCCAAGAGTCCTCAGAGCTGAACCATGGTGCACTGTGGAGTCTGACCTGAAGCAATAAAAACCTGTGTTTTGGATTTTTACACAGACAGAGAAACCCACCATGCATAATAAATATTTCTGTCTACCTTCTGAGGCTGAACTCATGCTCCTCATGTATGAAAAATAACTGTGTTTCAGCACTGGCTGTGTTGGTGACCTCCACGAGATTTTTAATCAAATCTCACGTATAGCTGGGGCTTCAGAGATTATTTGATTTCTTCTCAAGAAAGAGCAAGACAGCTCCTGTTTCAATTAATATTTCAATCTCACAGAACACTGCATAATCAAAAAAAGAAAAAGGTCCCTGCAATTTCAAAAATTGAACTCAGTAATTAAAATAAAGATTAAAAAATAACATGGAATCCTTATGTGGCCATAGCAGTATAAATACACCTCAAGATGCCATAGCAACACTTGCTCTTTTATTATTAAATGAAGTATCTTGCAGGCTCATAAAATGCCAGTCAGTGCAGACATATTTTGGGCTTCATTCCTCTGCTGTTCCTCTTCTCTTGAGCTTGTCTTACTGAGACACTAGAGGTCAGTCTTCCAAAGAAAACTAACCACTGCTCAGCTTTAAATCCACGAGGAATTGTGGCACTTGGAATTTCATGCATTTGAAAGCAGCACTGGAGATGCAGCCATCACAGAATTGTGCATTATTGCAAATTAGAAGGAATCCACAAAGATCGTGGTCCTGCACAAGGCCAGCCCCAAGACTCACATCATGAGCCTGAGAGAATTGTCCAAATGTTCACTGGACTCTGGTGGGCTTGGTGCTGTGACCACTTCCCTTTCCTCCACAAGGAACAGAGCAATGCTTTGGTTTCTTTGCTTTTCAAAGCAAAGCACTGTTGCGTTTACCAAGAAAAAATAATTCATTAAAAACCTGATGGTGGTCACAACCACCACCAGCATTAACAACCTGACCTTCTTGGTGAAAATGGATGAATTTGGGCACAAGGGAAGAGCAGTCCACGTCCCGTACCTCAACTCTTTACACTGTTCCCTGGAACAGACTCCTATCCAAGCCTGTACTTTACATTGGATGCATAGGCAACTACACGGATTGAAAACTGGTGCAAGGCACTGCTGGAACAAGTTCAGTGTGGGGTCACTGTGTGGTTGGTGTCTGCAGCACTCACCCTGTGTGGACAGACTGAGGTTCCTGGGCTTGTTCAGCTCGAGGAGTTGGGTTTGGAGGAAGAACCATCTCTGAGAATGTCACAAAAAACACAGAGCCAAGCCCTTCACAGCACTGGGGCGATGAGGAACAACAGGCATAAATGGAAAAAGGAAGGGTTACATCTGGGCACAAGAAAAAACTTTATTGCCTTGGGGCAGTCAAGCAGGGACAGAGGTTGCCCAGGGAAATGCAACCTCCACTAGCAGACAATTTTAAGGTTCAAATCGATAATTCTCTGAGTAGCCTGACTTCTCTGACCAGCTGATCTTGCTTTTAGCTGGAGTTCGGAGAAAAGAACCCCCAAGATCTCATTTTACCTGAATAGCTTCCAGTCTTTTCATTTCAGGATATGCTGCTTAAAAAGTTTGTGAAGGATGTTCCCCTTTTAATCTTCGCCATGAAATTACATAGAGTGTCCCAAATAAGAGGTGCAAAAACTAGATCTCAGTTCCAGTCCTTGCTTTATAATTATTGTGGACACAATCACTCTTATTTCAGGTTGAAAGGCTTTGCACCAAGGCAAAACCTTCCAAGACAGCACTGCCCTGTCCTTCTCATCCCAGAGTACAGCCACAAGCACTACAAGGTGGCTAAAGTCACTCCAGCTCCACGTGCTCAACCAGAGTTCAAGAGTCCCCAGCAGCACCACACAAGATATCAGGACAGGAGCTGAGGCAAAGCAATAAAACCATCAGAAATCAATCAGCACAACATTATGGCAACTACCAGAAGAGAACTGCTGAGACTCAGGTTGGGAAGTGTCTGTTGTGACAGTCAGTCATTAAGGTGCCACACAGCTAAATGCAGGGGAAGGACAGCCATGCCAAATCCTGGGATCCTCACCCCCTACAAACCAAGCTCACTTTTATTTTGTTCAGTCTGGTGGAATCATCGCCTGGGGCATTTCCTTTGTTTGCCGATTTGCTTATTTTGCTAAACAGTCCTTTCATATCCAACCATTCCCTTCTCCAACCGTTCATCGTTTCCATGCTCAATTAGCTATCCTTTCTCNATCCTTTCTCTCTAGGCAGGCACCATTGCACTCCATTAGCCATAACCACTCCCAAATCCATCAGGTCTAGCTCTTGCAGAGATAATGACCAGCAGGGACCACGGGAAGCTGCAGGTGATATCCCACATCTCCTGTGAGCTGGAGAGAACGAGCAGCAAGTCTGCTGGCAGCAGTGTGACGAGCATGCACATCCTCCAGCTGATCAGCTCCAGGTTAGTGACTGCTTCTCAGTATAAGGTCTGCATTTTTAGTTTCATGACTCAATGAAAATAAAGTTGGAAGAGAGACAAAAATAGAGATAAGCCTAGATGGAACTATTTTCAGGAGCTGCATGCATCTAAATTATGACATGAGAAAAAGGATGGAGAATGGGGGAATGATATTTTATCCTCAAATAGCAATAGACATCATCAGTGCAACTTCTAGCCAAAAGTACCAGACTGCATAATGTGGTTCTGTCCTCCATACATCAGTGGGGGGAAAAAAAAAAAAAAAATCAACACAAATCTGTTGCAGATACAGGAACATACATCACCTAAAGAATTACCAGTTGTTTTATAAGGAAACTGTATTTTTAGAAAGGCAGAAAATCTTCGGGCTTGTTAGGTTTGTTTTTGTATTTTTTCCTCCTTTTTAGTACCTTCTTCCCTCATTTTACAAAAGCTTATTATTTAAACTAGGCATTTGGGATCTGTACTGGGGATCAGAGAAATGAAAGCACAGCTTCAGTAAGGCTGAAGTTCCTGAAATCCTCTGCCAAGCTGAATCTTACCAAACCTGTCTGTCACAAGGCAGCACCAGCATAACTCTGTCTCAGTAAGAAATTGCCTCCATAATCAGCTCCAGCACACACAGTAGGATCATCCAAGAAGGAAGGCTTAGAAACAGCTGTGGAAGTAGAGGGAAAGGAAGACAGAAAAGAGCTACAAAGGACACTTCCTCACTTCCTCCTTCCCTGCATAATTTAGGCCGTGTATTTATGAAACACAGTGAAGGTCTAATTATGTTAGCTTGCAATGAACACTTAAGTGCAATTAGCCACAGTTTCAAGCTGGAGGGAGCAATTATTTTTATTGCTGCTAATTAACGTGCAGGAATCAGCGTAAGATTATTTTTTCTCTAATTCTAACAAAGCAGCCTCAGTCACTTCATTACTTTCCTCTTTTAATATGGCAGGTTTCAGCCCTGCCTTCTCTGCTGCTCATCCCAGTCTCATCCCACCTATTTTTTTGCTTTAATTCTTTGGAATTTTTCAGCTGTGCAATTTCAGTCCATATCACTAATACAGCAGAGCATTAAAATATTTAGGCATTTTCTTAAGGTGTGTAGTCCCACTAACTTCAATGGATTCCTCAGAGCTGGATTACAAGGAATTTCATTTCAGCAGATATTTTCTGTAAATTTGTATTTTTTATGTATTTTTTTTTCTTTTTTCCATTTTTTTTCCCCCATTTTTACCCTCAGGCACGTAAAAGTTCTCCTTTTATTTTTTTTCCTTATCTTCAAATTATTTGTGATTTGCCATCATCCAGCTCTTCCTTCTGCTGTCTTCTGACAATCAAGGACTGGGACTAGGGAGTCAGGCCCAGCTTCATAACTTTGATGACTTCTTGGTAACATTCCAAAACTATCTCCTATATGATCATCCTGCGGGATGCTATGGATACTATCACCTCCTTATTCCTCTTTGTCTTTGGGATTGAGTAGGACTGTTTCTAATACTCGGGAAAACTGGTATGAATTTGGCTACCACATAATTCCCTACAGCTGCATTATTATAACAGAAAATTATAGCCTTTTACCAACCCCAGTACATTCTGAGCATTTAGAATGCAGGCAGCTTTACTCAGCACATTTCAGCTTGGCAATCCTTTCAAAAAGACAAAATTGCATTTAAAATTGGCTTTTCCTTTTCATGCCATAATGATAGGCCACAATGGGGGAAAGCTTGCACTCCTCTTGTACTTCATCAAGATTGGATAAACAGAAAGAATACATTGTCCAGAGAGTATTTGTGAGAAATACTAAAATCCACTGGAGCAGTCATAAGTCAGACATAGACTTGGTACTTTTGCAAGGCAAAAGGAGCCCTGGATTTTTCAGAATATATGCCACAGTCTCATATGTTACTCTGCTGTTCAGTTCAATTAATGAAATGGCACAACACCAAGAAACAGGAACAATGTAAACTCCATGTCTCAATAATGAGGCTCTAATAATTACAGAGTGGAGGGCATTATCCTTCCTTACATTTTCATCTGAAGCACCTGATACAAGCCATTACTGTTGGATATGGACACCAGAGTAAATGACCCACAAGGTTAATGAGAAAAAGGAGATGCAGATTCCCCTCATGGAGTCCCAAGCTGTGATATGTCCCTGTTCTTACAGTGCTTTAAAGAAAAACAAAACAAAACACCAGTTTCTGAAAATGCCATTGGACTTCCCTGCAGCCTCTGAATAATTTTGGGACTTTTTCCCTTGACAGGAGGTAAAGAAATAATGCACACTGTGAGGGCCAGACCTATTTCAGGGAAAGAGGCCTTTTCTGAGAATTCTTTTTTCTGTGGGTAATTCAGAAACCAGAATCTGTGTACTAAGGTCACCAAATCAATCCACCAAATGGAAGAAAATTAAATTATAAGCCATGCTGCTCTGAGTCCTGAAGTGCAATGCAGCACTCCTTGCCTGCAAACACCAACATGCACAAAACAACACAGGCAGAAAGACATTTTGTACTCTGGCTGTCCTGAGTCTTACTGTGCTGAAATACAGCTCACAAAACCATGTATTTACCACTCTCATCCTGAAGGCAGGAAGCGTCCTCCACTATTTTGCCACTTCACACCGCTGCGGGAAGCCACCAGCAATTCCTGGGAGAAAGTACTTCTGCACAGGCACTGTGGTACTTGTACATAAGTACCTCATCCTGCAAGGCACAAGGAATTTCCCCAAGATCTGGAACAAGTTGTTCCTGGCTTCAGCAGCCACATGTTTTTCTGTTTATTGGTATGGCTTGACAGTGTACACCTTCAAAAAACTCTTCAAAAATTTTTTTCTGAAATGATCAGAATTTCCTCCTCACGCTCAGCGAGTGAGAGGCTGCGATTTAGGCACTGGGAAGTTTGAGCACTGTATTTTCACAGAGAACATGATCTGCTGTTGAACAAATGCCTCATTTTGGCATTCCCATGCTGTGTCTTTATACCCTCATCTCTCCTAATTAGGCTGTAAGACCCAGCTGAAAGCTGAACTCTAAATGAATTACACTTTCCAGGGTAAACCAGGGTTGAAAGATTCCCTATTGCCAGTAAGAAGGTTGGAAGTTGAGCACCAATGATGGGACCCAAGTTCTCCCAGGTAATTTTGAGCCTCACTCAGATTTTAAGCTTTCCTATTCCCCACCAGCTTTTGCAAATAATTATAAGGCCTTGTCATAACCACAACATTTTTCACACTGCTAATCCATAAAACACTAAAAAGTAGGAATAAAATATTGACAATTTGTAAGAGTGCTTAACACAAATAACTTAGTATGTAGTTAATGTAGCAATGTCCTTCTAAGTTCCCCTGATAATACATGACTGAACTTCAACCCAAACAAATATTTTTAGTCTTTATTAAGGAAATGTCCCTTGCCCTTCACCACAGGATTAGTAAAACTCATCCATCTCCTCAGGATCTTACAGCTCTCTCAGATACAAAGTTCTTTTAACTTGGCAGGGCAGTAAAAAATCTAAACATTTTACTAGCAAATGGCCTAAATTATTCTGTTCCGTAAGCTATGAAAGCCTAACAGTCTCTCCTGATTTCATCTGGTCACATGCTTAAAGAGTCTGAAATGTTAGTAAATAAGAATTTTCTGATTTCCACGCACAACAGAGAAGATAATAAGAGCAAGGTTTAAGTATGTATCAAAAGAAGGCATCTAATTTTTTTTGACACAATGGATATTTTTCTTGATGAGAATTTCTGGCTGTGCTCTTTCTCTGAGGAGTTATACAGGACAGCAGAAAGAATTCAAAGCTTTTCATTTTGGGATAATCATGCTGTAATAACAGTGGAGAGGGATTGGTTAAAACTCACTTCAGTGTCCACATCTTCAGATTGCCTTAAACCAAGACCCAGAACCATTCCCCAGGTTTACCTCCTTCAGATGCATTTTCTGGTCCCGAGGAAGACAGACCACATCACGCACAACCACATTTTATTGGCCTTTCACATCCTCCAAGGTCAGCAAATTCTTCTCCAAGACCTAAGGCAAAATTATACACCTCAGTTAAAGAAAAAAAAATTAAGCTGAGATGCTGAAAATGTCTATTTCCATTTATCTATTGATAAACAGTAATATTTGTTTCAGTCATTATTAGCCCTGAAATTTACAGTGGTTATTTTGGTCCCAAGGACTAGTGATTGGGCTACAGTCTAAGTTGTCAGACTGCCAGCTTCATTTGCACCTTACTGGAATGGTGCTTTTTAGAGACTGAAAAAGCTACGTTTACTACCAAATCCACAGAGTCCCGCTAAATTACAACAGCAAAGAACACAGCACAAATCCTCAGTGAATTGGATTTGACTCAAGACAGAGCCTCTGTCTCTCAAGTCACCTTTCAGCAGATCAGCAAACAGGCAGTGACAGAGCTCAGAAGCATCCCAGCTCTCCTGTGCCAGAAGATAACAAGCACCAAGAGGGCAAAGAGGCTGTGAAAACCTGCCGGCCAACCTTAAATACAAGAAATTTAGCTCCGCCTCCTATGCCTGGCATCGAGGATGTCTTGTTACTCAACAAATCAGAAACAGCTGCTACTCCTCATCATGTCCTCTCCACCTGCATGACCAGCAGCTGGTTATCTTCTCCCTATCTCAGGAGCAGGCAAATTCATCCTGCATCTTACAATGTGATCTTAGACCCTACTGAATGGAGCATTAAATCTTATTTATCCTTACTCTGTAACTGCCAGAGGGCTTCCCCCACATGATGATCAGCCAGGACCACCTTTCTTGATGAAGAAAGTCCTGAGAAAACTTTTCAAACTATGATCCCTGCAGGTATTATCAGCAAAGAGGAGGATGTTAGTTAATTGTTGCAAATTGCAGCCAAAGTCAGTTTGTACTGATACACTGCATTTGAACCAGCTGACCAAGACAGGCTTCCCAGATGTGGCTCCAGGCTCTTTGGGATGGATCTGCCTACCCTGGAGAGAAGAGCACTGGATCAGCACTGGTGTAGAGGAGCATTGTCCTCAAGATAGCAGAAGGAGCCACATTGAACCTTCCAGTTAATGAGTGTTTCTAATTAAATACCTGCAGATTTTCCCAAGGCTGTGCTGTCTCCACCACCTGCACCAATCCACACCAGTGTTCAGTGCAACAGGCTCATCTTTGCCTTTTTGGGTTTTCAGACTGACCCCATAATGGATGGGAAGAATGTCACAGCACTAAATCTGGCTTAGTCTGGGGCCGCTTCTGCTCAGCTTTTCCACTTTTCCATCCCACGCCAATGACACATACAGAGTGCACCTGCCATGGGGACAGTGCGGTCGCTGCACGGCACCACGGAAGGCTTGGAGGCTGCTGCCACTCTCACTGCTGCTGAGGTCAGGCTTGTGAGTTTGCCCTCCTCTGATTTCAGAAAATGCTGAGGTGTCAGCCCTTCAGACTGTTTGGAATAACTCAGAAGACTGCCTGTGGTAGGGTGGGGAACTCTGGAACAAAATACTCTGCTGGCAGGACTCTGGAGACAGCAACTTCTGATGGAAGGCAGGTTATGAAGAGCATGAGCATAAAAACTAAATTTCCTTCAGACAAGAAGAGGCCCTTTGCCTCTCAGCTCTAAACAGAAAGAATAATTTCAGTTCTGATTGAAGACTGATGTTATGCTTTAACAGCCAGTGATCTCCGAGCAAAATAAAAACTGATTAGAAATCAAGAGCTGAGGACTGGCTTGAAGTTAATGAAGCCAATTTATTATAGATCCTGTTACAAGTAAAAATAACAGAGTGTCTGAAAGTCTGGGATAATGGTTTCTCCAGCCTCAGTCAGCGCTTCTAGAGAGAACAGCAAAATTAGTGATCAAGGAAATGAAATGTACACAATGATTTATATGCAGCCCTGGGTAATAACAGTGAAATTAGTGAAATTATCTCCAGGTATTATTTCTGCTCCTTAGGTAAAATACATTTCACTCAAAACCTAATTTTTATATTAGCTGAAAGAGGCCTGAATGAGAATGCATTTCCAGGTATGCAAACCTGTGGGGAAAGAAAAAAAAAAAAAGAAAAAAAAATTGCAAAGAGAGATTAATGTATCATGATGGAAAAGTAAGGGAAGTGGTCTAAAGAACATAAGTTTTCACCATTAAGGATTTGTTAGAGAATTAACTAGATCATTAACTCAATAAGTTAATGTGCCTGAAGGAGACAGTGTAATAATGAAGGAAATAAATAATGAAAAAACAAAATGCAGATATTGTATTTATAGAAATTACAAAAACCTAAGGGCCTCTAAGACAGACAAGTGGCTTGCAAGTGCCATAAAGAAGTGGTTCTAGATCTTTTCACTTCCAGGTGGAGCAGAGTGTGATCAGTCCATGCAGAGTAGTGGATACAAACAGGAGCGGGAATCTTCAGCTGAGTTACTCCTTTCCATTTTCCCATCCCAACTTTTTTTTTCTTTATCCTCATCTAGCCAACTCTCCCAAATAATCATCCCACATAAGTTTTCTTTCTAAGGCATGTAAGAATAAACTCATCTACTCAAATATCAGCAGCATATCTTCAGCTATGTGTACAACTGAACATCCTGCATCCAGTGCTGCATTAAGGAAGAATTATTATATTTCATAAGACAGGACCTAAACTTCACATCTCAAAAGTGCTGCTCTATTAAAGACAGGAGTGTCCTTCAAGTCCTTGAAAAATACTCTCTAAGAACCAGAAAACTTAAAGAACTCAAGGGTTTTGACATTCATAGGGATGCTGAACATGGACTTAGGCCTTGTCTTAACCAGCTCTGACAAATTCCTTGGTTTCAAGCACCAAACACAGCAAATAGCACAGAATAAAAGTCAAATACTGTTCATGCAAAGGAGTTGACATCACAGGTGAGCAGAATAATGCGTGTTCCCCTTGCTGAGAAGGGGAGAAGCGAGCAAGAAGTGCACTGACATAACACCTCCTGATTTCACACTGTGTTGTTTCCAGCTGGTAACAGGTACGACCAGCAGCAGTGATGGGAAAGCCATAACTTTGGGAGGTGCAAACAAATTCAGGGACTGATGGGAAGTCAGACCTTGCTGATTATTTTCCCCCTGCTCTTGCTGTATCACACGCTGCTGCTTTCTTCCTGACATGACATTACCCACCAGAAAGCAGGTGGCTGAAAGATCCAATGAACATTTTAGGAAAAGGATCGCAGTATAGCCAATGACAGACGTAAAAACAGCAGGTGACTCAGAGATCTGCATGTTTAATAGACAAATCCATTCACAGGAGAGGGCTCTGACATGAAAAAGACTCAGATAAAGGGGAGGGGATGGTACTTCCATAGTTTATAATACAGTATAAAAGACAGGAACCTGCTATTTTTTTAAGAGTTTAAAGGTGGGTTGGAAAATATATATATATTTTTTTTAACCATTCAGAAAGCAAACTTTGCTGAACAAAGATTTTAGGACTACAGCTCAAAGTCATCACATTTGCTCATCCTCCTGTATCTACCACTGTGGTTAAAGGCTCCTACTAATATTTACAAAGCTCCAGCCCAATGCTAATTCTGCTTCAATAGTGTCTGGGACCAGCAATCAATTTTCTACCCTTCATTCTCTCACTACATGTTCCTATATCTTCCCTTTCCTTCCTTGTGGTTCTGGACTGTGCTTCCTGCACTGATCATCTTTTCTGAGGCCCATCACAGATCACCTTTTGCCACAGACAATCCACATTAACATTCCTCTCACATGACCCCTTTGGAAAGAACTCCTGATTTTGGTGGATCATCATTTTAAGAGTTTTGTGTTATCTAGATTCTGTCTCACATAGCTGCATCATTGTCTTTGGAAGTACCCTTTCCATATCCTTCAGCCTTCCCTTTCTGTCACATACCAGC
Source organism: Turdus rufiventris (assembly GCA_013186435.1). Taxonomy (NCBI): domain Eukaryota; kingdom Metazoa; phylum Chordata; class Aves; order Passeriformes; family Turdidae; genus Turdus; species Turdus rufiventris. The sequence continues at coordinate 479,960 of PYHW01010406.1, read as the reverse complement.
CTTTTTTTAAAGGCCTCAAAACACTTCTAGCCCATATCTCATACTAAAATAGCTACTATAAATCTATGTATCTATAAATACAGACAATACACAAAAGAAACCACATTGCCACAAGTTTATTCCCTTTTTTTTGTAGGACAAATAATCACTCTGGCACCATTTTCAGCACTGGGGATCTAATTTCCAATTCAGAAATAATCCAATTTAGGACTGTAAGAATAAGGAATATGCAGTGATTCTGCAGAATTTCAGCTGTGAGCTGCTTCCTGCAGATTGGGCAGAATCACCAACATCCAATGTCATTTGCTGGAAGTGTGTGGCAACTCAAGCATGGCCCATCTGTAATTATAAAGCTTGTCCTGCCAGGGAGAAGAAGAACATTTGATACACACATCACTATCCCCTCTTACAAAAATTGCCCCCTATTCATCCATGAATGAAATGGGACTTTTGGTTCAGTGCCATGAAATACCTCCTGAAAGTACATCCTGAAGTACATCCATGCTCCATCTACCTGTAAAAACACGCTCTTACTTGTGCAGTACTTCAGCTGAATTTCCACTATCAGTGTGGGGCTCTACCATAAGGGAATAAATACCTAACAATTGCTTCTCTTCTCCAGCTAAAGCAAAGATTTCAGCCAGTCATAGGATGGAAAAGTGTGGACAACAAAACACCACAGATCTATTGCAAACAGATAAAATTCTCTGGATTACAGCTAGTAAATTCTCTTCTACAGGGTGGAAGGTTATCTCCCAGAAAATTTTTATAACCATCCAGATATCAACATATCCCAGCACACAAGTTTATTGTGCTAAAGGACCGATTCCTACAACCATCCTGGCAGTGCTCATTTATCAAGGCACTGTGAAAATATTCTGTGTTCTTCAGATCCACACCCTTAGGACTCCTAATTTAAAATATTTACCAGTGTGAGATTTTTTGGACACTTTTTCAAAAGCTTCTTTGGAGCATCTCTGGTAACTGATTATTCAGGTTAAGAGCCCTTAATGTGGAACTAGGTTATCATCATAAGTCACCAAAATAGCAGCACTCCACAGGAGTAAGAGCTAAAAAAGATCAAAGTTTGGACTTTTAAGAGCAGACAATTCTCAGGTTTTAACTCTAGATATGACTCATTACCAGAAAAGCTGAAATGAGGGAAATCATGTCTTCTCTGAACATACTGTGTGCCAAGTGTCCAGGGTTTTGAGTCATCTGTAAGGATGCAGCACAGATAATGCCCAAGTGTTCATAAAATCCTTCCTCCACAGAAGCACATTGCCACCATCAGCATGGGAAGAAAAGTGTTTCTGAGAAAAGACAGAAGAATGGAGAGTTTAACCAAGAAAATACCAACAGACCACCAACTCCAAAGAAATGGATGCTGAATGTCTTGCATTTCACACACAGTAAGGAAATAGTAACCAGTGTAAAGAAACCAGGGAGAGGTTTAAAGACACCCCCACAGTAATGGGCAGAGATTCTTACTCTGACATTTCAGGTTTTGATAATATGAACACTGTTTGTCTCCACATCAAAACACATTTTTTTTAATTTCTGACCTTCTTCAAGCTATTTACAGAGTGTGGTTGAACCAACAGCTCTAACCAAGATCTAGACACACAGCCCCACACTTTTGCCCTTCAGAATTTTCCCAGCTGGTCAGGAGATCCTCTGGCAACACTCAAATTGATATTACATCCAGTGCTTCCAAAAGAAACTTCCACCTGTGTTCCCAAACCCATCTCTGGCACAGATTAAAGCCTGAACAGCTGTTCAGCAGCTCTGAACATAACAAGAGAATGAATTGGTTGAAAACTTGGTGTTATTCTGCTCCTAAATGCAAGCACAGAGCGGGGCGCTGCATCATTCCTTGCACACAGAATCCCAGAGCATCCACAGCAGGGACCATTTCCATGAGAAACTGCAGTTCAGAGGAGATGAGGGCCAGGAAGAAGAACTCAGCCAAGCTTTATGCCCCCTGAACACATGACAAAAATCTTTTATCACCTCTGCCTGTCAACAAAAACACAGTTAATATCTATTTCTTTGTCACTTTGATATTAACTTAAGAAATGAAAGGCCTGTTGTGCCAAGAGTTCTCACTTCTGTGCCTCCTGTATTTCTTTTTGAGATGTGCTAGTTCATTTGCTAATGCTAAAGGCTGACAAGGGCTCCTAAGTGATGGATAAAGATGTTTTTCTGTTTGATAGAAAGACACTTCCATTGCAGCACCATGATTCTCCAAAGACATTTGTGGTCATGGGGCCTTTTTTATCAATATAAAATCCAAGTTGCAAAGGTTCATTTGAGATACTAAACCCTCCCTCTTATGTTTTTACTAATTTCAGCCAATAATAGTACAGTAAAACAGTATAATAGGATAATAAAAAGGCAAGCACATATATTGTGAAATGAAGCAGAGAAATAGCTCAGAAAGGACTCGCCAGATTTTCATTTGACCTTCAAATGGCTATAAAACATGGAATAAAAGGTGTGTATGTTCTGTACATCACATTTTAGCAGCTCATTTTAAAGATCTCAAATGAAATAGTGTGCCCTGTGAAATAGGCTCCAGTGTACAAAGGACAGAATTACAAACAGATCAGCAAGTCTAAGTATTATCTAGACATACAAAGTTGCCACTTCTTCATGCAAGCAGACAGTCAAAAGCTGACAAAGTCAGTTTAAAAAAAATCCAACTCCTAACTATAGGCTAAAAGTTCCTGTCAACCCCACTCCCCAGCTAGAAAGTGTGATTGTACTTTAACCTATTAATTCAAAGTTGTCCAGTTTATCTCAGTCCAATTTTGTATCTAGTGATTATTTATTACTATTTGTGCTGTATATTTGTTGCTGTTTCATTTTTTAGTAAAATGTTATTTTTTTCACTTTAATCTTTTCAGATTTGTTTCTCCTTATTGGTAGAAAGGGATTGGGTAAAACCAAGGTGAGGTGACTAATTTCAGTGTGCACCCCTTGAATTGTCTTAAACCAAGACACTTGCCTTCTAAATATATGTAATATACCTGCTTTCAAAATATAACCACCAGCAATAAGCTGAGAGAAACTGTTCCAGGACCAAATCATTTGTCTTGGCATCAAAAGTCTGCATACACAAGTGTGCTATTCCAAACTTCTCATTTTTCAGTTAGCTGACCTTTTTATTTTGCCACTGAGTTCACTCTCCCTCCCTTTCTTCTTTCTTCCTTTTACCCCAGCCCTGAGCACCCTGGATCCCAATCCCCAGCAGCAGCACCATTCTCCAGGTAGATATTCATCTTCCTCCTGTTTGCTATTCATCAGCAGCACACAGAGCTGTGCCTTTCCACTTCTAAGTTTCAGTGGTTTTATTTTTTAAAGCTGTGTTTTGTGAACACAGAGTCTGAAGTGAAAAGGATTCATCATAGTCATCATTATTCCACATTTATCTACAGTGAACTATCTCTCTCATCTATTATGCTTTAAATGATCTAAAGCCTCCTATCTGCTGTGTTCCTCTTCATTACCTGCTGTTCCTGTCTCATCCATTTCTTACCAGCACTGTCTTTGTTCTCCTTCTTTCATTCTCTGAGCCACATGTCAGTGCTGCTCGCCACGATCAAGAGGTTCACAGTGAGGAGTCACACAAATTATTTCCTAGGTGCGATGAGGATCACAAAACCTGATTTTATGCTGCACATTTGGACACTGTTGTTATTCAAACTGAAGTAAAATCACCCTGGCTACTCCCTTACCTTCCTTTTTTTTTTCTCAAAACCACTCAGAAAACAGCACTGCTAGACTATAAATAATGATAGAGACTTTCATCCATTCCCACCATCATCTTTCACCTCCATATTTACTGCTAAATACACTTGACTTTGAGACTCTTTTTTATTCACATGTTGCATAGCAGACATGCATTAGACTGATACACATTTCTCCCTAGGCCTGACATCATCTATCAGCAGTGGCTGAATTACCATTGTCACACATTTTTTAGCCTTTTAGGAGATGCTGCATAAGCAGCATTCTTAGACAGCATTCAGCAAAGTAATTTCTGGGGGAAGTGACTGAACAAATCAAGTTATACTCCATGAATTTCTGCTATTTCATAGCAAGGACTGCATGCAGCTGATCGGTCATCAGGGAGCTACAGGTGGCTTTTAGGCACCAAACAGAGCCAACCTGCCTCTCCACAACTTTGGAGAACAGGAATTTCTCAGGATGTTGCTACTGGGAGGGAAAGATTTCAGTGCTCTCTTTCTAATTATGTGTACAGCTGTGGATGAAATATGTGTGTGAAGTACAGCCCAAGCCACAAGAGGAAAAGCATTAATAATATGGCATAGGAAACCATGTCCTAGACAAAAAAACCCCAGCATTTCACTGCCTCTAATACTGGCTTCAGAGTCCATTGTTCCCATTCAGTCATACACAAAGCACATTAATATTTTTAATACAGCAAACAGAGACCAATGTTGGCTGTTCACATTGCCAGGGAAAGATGCAGTTCAGGTATTATTTCATCTGCATTTGGCAGACTGGACCGTTTGCTTCCTTTTTTTTACCTGCCTTTGTGTTTTTCACTCTGCTGTTCATGATTTCTGAATGTTCCTGAAAATGTAATGCCAGTGACATCAAGGGAGTCTTAATGTCTTACAAAAAGCAGAGTGATTGTGCTTGAAGAAATTCCACTGGGAATTAGTTCAGCTGACTGAAATGAAGAATTCTGGGCACAGTCCTACCCTGCACCCAACCTTCCCAATGTTTGACAGGCAGGTGAGACGCTCCCACTGGTGTGACCAGGCAGCCTTGGTCCAAAGGCTTTTTGCTTTGGGATTACACATTGTGACTTCAACAGAGTTTCTTTGGAAAATCCTCTAGAACCTGTATGGAAATCTGCTTGCTGTCTGCTGTGGTTTTACCGAGAAGAGGGTCAGCACAAAGGGCAGAAGTGGCACAGGCTCACACTCACTGCAGAGCTGCTGCAGACCAGTAATGGGGATTGCTGGAATCAACTGGGCAATGGGCTTTACTTAAACTATTCCCACCTTTAAGTTCACAAGGGCAAAAACTGGAGAAAAGTTTGAATAACAAGCTGAAATAATCCAAGTAGGCAGAAGAGATGACATTTTTTTCTCTCTCCTTTGTAAATTCATAGGACGGATAGGCAATTAATAGAAGTGAGGTGTTAAAGCAAACCATTAACTGTTCTATAAAATCCAAAACAATACAAAAGATTGAGATTTGTTCCTTAGATGACTTGAGGATTTCTCAGTTGGAGCTGTTTTTTCTCAAAGGGAAAAGGTTGGATGGTTTTAGTTGTTGGGTTTTTTAAGTGAGAGAGACTGGCTCATATGAGAGTAATTTAGATTGGAAAAGCTTCTCTGAGCATCTTTTGTTGTCCCACTTTTAAGGTTATAACCAAAGGTTGCCATGAGTCTATCTTAAAGGACATTTTATCAGTTTAGTGTGTTTCTCTCTATCCAGCTGGGCCTGAATTCAGCCTGGCTCCTCTAAGTCTAGCTCTAAAACTCCAGAGAAAAAAGTATTTATATATAGCAACTCTCATGCAGTTTCCCAAGCACTTTTCTTACCCTTCAAAATTTTCTACTACCTCTTAACTGCACTTCCATAACTGTCAGTGGATCTACTTTAACATTTCCTAGTTGAAGATATTTCTTACCTTCATGTCAGCACAAGAAATGGAAAGGAAAAGAGTTTCTTTTTCTCATCTTAGAGACTGTAAGGAGGGTTTGGGGGGCTTTTTGGTCTTTTCTTAATTTTGTTTTGTTTTTTGTTTGTTTGTTTATTTTGTTATGGTTTTTGGTTGGTTGGTTTGTTTTTGTTTGGAGGTGATCAAACATAGGAACAGTTGTCCAAGAGATCTTTTAGATTCTCCATATGTGTTGCTGCTTGAAACTAAGATTCAAAAAAAATTGTATTCACCTTAAGGAGTCAGATCTCTTGAATATTTAACAGCACAGCCCTGTGGGGGTGGAGGCTCTGTATCTGCAGATTCAACAGCACAAACTCTCCCTGTGCAGGCTCACACAGCTGCACATCAGAGGTAATAAATAAAGACTTGCTGGCTTGAGTACCTTTTGTTCATCTAAGAATTCATAAAGAATATTTGGAGCAATGTTTTATCTCAGCATTCACCTCTGACTTGGTTTACTGCAGGAATACCTCTATAGGCATTTTTCCTGTTGGACAGCATGTTGTCAGATGAGCGTTCTCTGGGGATGAACCTCATTGCTCAAAGTTTCTGAGTAACAATGATGTTAAAAATTATCTCCCTCCAAGTTCTCAGCTACTTTCTTAGACATTAATTAGCCATGTGATGTAAACTTCCTTTGACTTAACAAGAAAGGAAAAACGCATAATATACAATACTATAAGAAACTGCCCACGATAATTCATTCTCTTACTTTTGCTTTATATTGTACGTCTCCTCCTGTGGGATCCATTCAAGGATGAGGCAACTTGACAGAGCTAAAACAGTGTTTTACTGAGGATTTTTTCACTGCATCAGTGTATTGTCTGAAGAAGGCTGAGCTAAATGCCTGCAAATTAAATTGAGGGGGACAGGAGAAGCAATGTAGCATTTTATAGCCAGTAATTAATGAGTCAGTCAGCTTGTAGGCAAACATTTTGAATACTGATTGCAGCAGCCATCATTCCTCCACCCATCATTTACACCAGCAACAGCGTGACAGCAGCACAAGCTCTGTAATCCCCCAAAGCCTGAACTCATAACCTTGCTGAGTCCCTTACAGCTGCTGGAGAGAGAAAGAGTTAAAGGGCTCAGCAGGAAGGGATATGAAGGGTTCCCCTTAGGTATATTAATTGTTTAAATAGGACACCAAGATTATTCCAAATGATTACAGCAACCCACACTAGAGCTGCTCTTTGTCCTTCATTGCCAGGCCAGTTCTGCGGGCCTGATTCAACATGAAACAAATATTTTGTCTGCTGGCAAGAAGTGCACAGATCCGTAGAGTCATTTTCGGGTTTATCTTTTCCCCTATAATCAATGCTTCTTCTGTTCTTAATTTACACACAGAACTTGACACAGGAAGGCAGTCTGATGTGGTTCAGAAGCAGCCTTGGTGTGAAGCAGGAGACAAGCCCTTGTTTATAATATTTTAATATCAAGGAGCTGTTTTCCTCCAGGGTAACATTTCACTGCTCACCCTCCTTCCTCCCTGCCACCTTGCAGGAAATCTCTGCTCGTAGCAATGTGACAAACAGTTGGTTGTCACCACGGGGGTGTGCTGCACTAATCACCTAATGACAAATTATGCCATTAATATGCAATGGTTAGCACTCCCATACACAAGCTCCATCATCTCCACAAAGCTCTCCAAGGCCATTTCGCTGCAAGGTGAGAAATCTCATGAGCTTTACAGGAAGCTCAGATGTTCTTTAGCACCTGTTTGAAAGACATCTCGCTTGACTGGTTTTTTAAAAAATGCCAGATGTTGTGAGAAAGCCGCAGGCTTGTTGTACAGAACACACCTTTCCAAAGACTCCTGTCCCGTTGTACACACGGATGTAAACATTTCTCATGGCAATTAAAAATGATGTCTTACTTGTCTGGTTGACTGCTTACCTCTTACCTGAATTACCCACTTCATTAGGAGGAATTACTGCTGACCTGCTCAGGCATGACACCCACTGAAGGCTCAGCACAAAATGCTGATGTCTGGATGAAGTGTGACCTAAACTTATTACATCTTAAGGTGCAGCTGTCCTGTTGTTTCTCCACTTTTAATTAAAAATTGACTTTTGCAGTGATTTTACATTAGCAATAGATGAGGATGAAATTACTTCTCAGACCTAACACTGCAGCACAACAGAGAAATGGGCTTGCATTAATCCTGCACATGCCTGTAAACTGTGCTCCATACCATGACAGTGAACAAGATGACAGCATCAGCCATGAGGAGGCAAGAAGTGAGGGTTAAATTAAATGAACAAAAGCCCAAGCAATTAGATTTGTAGACAGGTGCTGGTGTATTTGAAACCCAAAAGAATACACATGTAAAACAAAAGCATGTTACCCCACTTTTAAACACAAGTCTCGTGATACTTTGCGTCTTTCTTTGAGGTCTGTTATCACAAATCTCACTTCTTTTTTTTTTTTTTTTTTTAATTAGGATTTTAAACCTCATTGTGGGGTAAAGGATAAAAATTCAAATTAACCACTTGTTATGAAAGAGCTTTTGGGGGAAAAGCAAAAAAAGCCACAGCATATTTTAAGCTAGTCCTGCAATTTGGGAAAGTCTGAGGCTGTTAGTACCATACTGATATTGAGGCAATCTGTTTGGTTTCCTTTATTACTCTTCTGGGAGAGGGAAGCAGACCAGGGTTAGATCTTGCATTTACCTGTTGAATAGACATTCTCACACTTTGTGCCCAGAAGCAACAGTCTTCTTGGACAGGAAGAATTTTTGGAAGCCCAAAACTCCTCCTAAACTGGAAAAAATTGTTCTGGCTTATACTACTGCTTCCCTCATCTGCCTTTAGTGGAACAGAATACAATTGCACTAATTTATTGCAGGAAAATCACATTACACATGCACATTATCTCCATTGCATAACCTGGCTATGAAAACCTCATGCAAACACACTGTCAGATCTTTCAAAGGATTATGCATCATGGGGAATAAAGAAAGAAAGAGTCCAACACCCAAGCTTCCAAAGGATCAGCTATCTCTACCCTACCAAATGGCCAAATGCTGCAGATAAATTTTTTTTTTTTAATTTTAAAAAGAAAGAAAAATAGAAAACAGGCAGATGAGACATCATTGTTTTGATTGGGCAGTTTGGTTGAATATGCTCTTAAAAACCATCCAGCAACAGTGAAAAAGAACATACCAAAATAAATCTATCCATGGTGTTAGTGTTGGAGTCAGTGAGCCAGGTCTCTCTCTCTGAATTCTTCAGAGAGAAATCAGAGTGCAAGGATTGAATTAAAGTTTTTGGATGGATTGAAGCATGTTAAGTTGTTCACACATGAAGTAGAGGTGTAAGTTTGAGTTTTAGCATAAGTAAGTGAGTCAGTAAGTGTCAGTGTGAACTGTAGTGCTTTTAGTAAGTAAAAGGTTCAAGATGCCAGAGCAGAAGAACAAGTTCTAGTGAAGGTTAACAAACATACTAATGTTTTCAGTAAAGGATCCAGAAGCTCCCTGTTAGACACTACTTAGACAAAATAGAACTTCAGTGAGAATATTGCTTACATTTTTCAGACAGAACAAGATAGATGGTATATGTAGTTTGTACGTATCCTAACGTGTTAAGAAATTAGAATTCTCCTAAGTTAAGTAGTAGTGGTTTGAGTTTACGTGTTAGCTTGTTAGAGAAATCCTGTACCAGATTATGTATTAGGGAGAGTTATTGCTTTATGCCATTGCTTTATGCCATTATTTTTATGCCATTGCTCTTTGCTTTTGCTTTTTGCCATCACTTTACCATTGCTTTCTATTTTGCTATTGATTTGTTTGGCAGCATCCTCATCACCCAAGAAGAAGACAGGAGCTGCTGCAGCAACATCAGCTTCCCAGGACCTTGACAGGAGCAGCTTCTGCTTCTATTTGGGACTCCAGTGTAACAAAACTTAGCATGGACTTTGATGACTGCGACTTTGCTTTTAGGACTGATGCACTTTGTAATAAACAGCCTTTTAGCAACTATTAGTTGCTTTAATCGTTTAAGATAACCCAACATGAAGGGGGCATTGAGAGCACCGGAGGTCTGACCTCACATTAGCTGCTTTGCTTTATTAGAAAATAACCCGGCATGAAGGGGGCGTCAAAAGCACCGAAGGTTTCTAACCTCACATCTAGTACCCCGTGTGAGGACACCTTGCTTTTAACTCGCTTTGCTAAAAACTTTAAGATATTGTCAGGTATTGTCGGCCTCCCCAAGGGCCTCAAGTAAGTGTGGTCAGGAGAAAACTGGAAAAAAACTCTATCAATTGCTGGAAGAAGCAAGCACCGAAAACAGGTGGACGACTGGGGAAGAGATCCAGACTTCTCATTACCTAGCTTATTTGAGGTGAGCTTTGGGGTATTCTAGTGCATGAAAAGAATTCAAGTCAAGCTAAGTGTGTAGGTAAATCCATGGAGATAGAGGAAAATATAACTAAAGAGTAAAAATAAGAGCATGGGAAAGGATCCAGAACTTACAATAATTTATTTAAAGTAAGCCAAGTGTTAAGGTAAATCTGTAGAGAATGAGGGAAAATATATCTAAGAGCAGAAATGAAGTTCCAGATAAAAAGTTAAGTGAGCTTTAATATATGTTAGAAAGAATTTTCTGAATGTAGATCTTGATTCTGTTTTAAGTAAAACTTTCCGGGATCAAATTGGTCTCAAACATGTAGATGATGTTTGTTTAGGAGAGAGAAAAGCCTCTGTGTTATTATCGTCTTGGGGATTGATAGCAAAATCTTTAAGTGAGCCATTTACAAATTCTGAAAAGACATAAAGTTTGAATTTTCTTATATAGCTAGTTGGTTTTAAAACAACAGCTTTTGAGTCTTTGTAATGTCCTCATTATGAATTGGTTTCTTCTTTAAAGAAGAAACTTCCAAATTTATGCCTCGCAGATTTATTATCAGTATTTTAGCTTTCCCTTCAAACCAAATTGTAATAAATTTCTAGTTTACATTTCTCAAATTATCAATGAAATGCTTTATGAGCACAAATCAGGACCACTTCTAGAACCATCATTTAAACTGTAAGATTTAATTTGAGTTAAAATTTCCTCTATATATACTAGAAAGAACAGTATTTCTCTATAAGCTCGATTTTTAAGGCTCAAATTTAATTTCCATATTTAATTTCAAAACTATTGTATTAAAAGTATGAATTCTATAGTATAGAATGGTTTTAATTTAATGGTTGCAATTGTTTGTGTTTCTTTGGGTCCATTTAGTAGTTTCATCTTTTCCCATTGTAAGCACAGCTGAGCAAACGTAAAATGAGAGGCAATTGATTATTTAAGTTTCAAATAATTATTTGAAGCTCTGTTTCTTCTAACTTCTAACTAAAATCCCAATTTCTCTAAGATTAGTGTTTCAGCTCAGTCCAGTATCACTCACAGAGCCCCCGTGGCACAGCTGTGAAAGCCCTTCAGAGAGGCAGCAGTGGCAGTGTCACCTCAGGCAGCAGCACACGAATGCCAGCCCTTCTGGCAAGCCCTTCTGGGAGCATTAATAATGCAAGGGAGGCAGAGCACAAGCCTTGGCAGAGCTTCGTGTGTGCATTAGCTGAGGCACCCAGGACAAACAAGTTAAATAGGACTGCAGGAGCCAACAGCCTGCACGGATTCCTGGTACCCTTCCCCATCACCCTCAAGGGCTTAATGAATAAAGATAAGCACATAACACTCTCCATCCCTTCTCTTTTCTCCAACATACTCGTATGTGCACTCTTAATAAACTTCCTTATCACTTTTGGTAGCAGTGACCTGAAAGATTAAACAAGACAAAGCCTGAATAATTTAATCATATCCAAACAAATAGCTGAGAAAGACGGTAAGGGAATGCTTACCTGACGGTGGTGGATGAATTAAAACTTATCTTTAGCTGACAATGTGGTCAGTGTGTGATGTCACTTAAACTGCATCCGGTAAAAAACAAACAAGTTATCTTGACATTTCTCACTGTCATTTTGGTGATTTCAAGTTAGATGTCTGCAGCAATGAGAGAGGAAAAAAAAAAGAGGAAAACATTTGAATGTGTTATGGTTTTGTACTATGAGGTTCAGGTTTTGAAAAACCAATGGATTTTGGTATTGCATTAGATGTAAAGTCCTAAGCTTTTTCTGTTTTGGTTTTGGGGCTTATGAATAATTTCTATTTGACCCTCATCCATTGTACTTCAGGAAAGAAAATTAAGAGATGTTATGCTTTTCTAGAAAGTTACCACCCTGAGGCATATTTCTTTGATAGTCTTATTTACTTGGCTGCTCAGATTTCACAAATCCTGCTAAAATTAATGCAGCCTAAAAGTGTTTGGTGTCACTGAGCTCTGATCACTGAGCAGCTGAGGCTCGAACTGCAGAGCTCTGCCTCTTGCTCTGTCGCCTTGATTGGCATTGTGTTGTGCCAGCAAAACCTTCTTAATGTGTAAA